>LPNX011184397.1:305701-378112 GCA_001517045.1 Pseudotsuga menziesii
TATATAATTCTAACTTATATATATATATCAGAATAATAACTCCATTGTGGGTTAGTTTGTTATATCCCCAAATTTTCATTTGGATATTATTTTTACTTCATATATTCTGAGGTGAATCAAAGTTACAAAATTATGACAGCCTTTAACCAGCAATGTCCAGTATAGGTCCATACTAGTCCTATTCAAAAATACATTATAAACGGAGATAAAAACCACATCAATGTCAAATGCAAGATATTAACAAAAAAGGATAAGAAACCTACTAATAACAACACATCTAGCTACAAAATAGTAATGAAAAATAAAAAGTTCTAATATAACTGGATAGTAAGTATGTTGACGCTAATAGAGTCATAAAATTCCTCCACACTCAAATAGCCTTATGGAATCAATAAAGCTTCCTTAGATAAGTTGTCGGCCAAAGTATTTAACTCTTTATAGATATGTTGAAAAGTGTATCTAGTGAAGTATTTGAGTAGTGATTTGATGTTTTTGCACCACTGATCTAACATAGAGACTTGAATGTCATTGAAACCATTAATCCAGTTAATGGTGACATGAGAATCCTTGAAAATTTGGAAGAGTTGTATGTTGGATCTGATGGAAAACTTCACTATACCCCATAAATTTAGCAATTCGTCCCTTTGATTCATTCTAAATCCACGACCTAATTTTAATAAGAAATAATGGAAATCAGAAAGATATATTACCATACCTCCATCGCATATTCCATTTTTTGAGGCATCGTCAAAAAATCCCCAACACTTTGATTTGTCAATGGATGGTTCCTGCAACTGTCTAAAAGTTTGATATTTACAGGGTCCCATAAAATCCATATAGCTACTAAATTCCCTCACAACAACTTGTGGAATATTTTCAAATAATAACGCATTTCTCGCTTTCCAAATGAACCACAGAGTGAAAAGGGGAGGACTTTATAGGCCGAGTATTTATTCTTCTGCTGAAGAATATTATCTTCTAATCTAAGCATATTCCATAAAAATCTAACTTTTGTTGAGCCACCAAATCATTCCAAACATTCTAATAAAAGTTGCACTGAAAAAATAGATGTTGAATGTTTTCCTCTGCCCCCTTACAAAGCAAACAAATCCCCGACTCCTGGAATCCTCTTCTACAGAGATTGTCCCATGTGAGTGCCCAATTTGTTAAGTAAAACGAGAAAAAGCATCTGATCTTCAATGGGAAATTCCATGACCACATCTTATTCCACCATAGAGGATCAACAACGATAGCACATGAAAGAATAGCATCATAAGAAAATTTTGTGTTGACAATTCCTTTTGAGGATCCTTAGTCCATGACAGAACATCTTAAGTATCCCATAGCATAATACCCAAATGTTTGTGTCCATCAATAAACCCAGTCCATTCCAAAGCTAATGCTCCTCATAAGTGCAGGTTTTCTACAGTAATCCATTGAGTCAAAATTTGAGAATCATTTGACTGAATATGTGACATCCTAGAAATTCCCAACAAAGCTAAATGTTTCAATAGGTCTATTGATAATTCATGCATGGAATCCCCACCCACAAATGGATCCCTACCCAAGACAATCTTATCTCCTAAGCCAACCTTCCAAGAGAGCTACTTACCATGCTGGGGAAAAACCTTCGTGAATCCTTTCCATATGTTAGATGCATGTGGAGTGTATTTGTTGGCCTTCCACATCCATCGTTCAACAGAGAGCCGCCCAACATATTTATCTTGCATAATAGATCCCCATAGCCCAGTGTCAAACATTCCCCGCCACGGAATTTTCAATATGAGTACTTAACTAAACCAGGACAAGTTTTTTAATCCCCATCCTCTAAAGGATCTGGGTAAGCAAATTTGCTCCCGCTACGNATCCCCCGCCACGGAATTTTCAATATGAGTACTTAACTAAACCAGGACAAGTTTTTTAATCCCCATCCTCTAAAGGATCTGGGTAAGCAAATTTGCTCCCGCTACGCAAGCTGGAACTTCCTCCTCTCACCATTACCAGACCATAGAAAATTCATCATTAATTTTATGATATTATTTAAGATAGATGAAGGGATCCTGGTTAAGGCCATCCAAAAAACTGGGATGCTTTCGAAGGAAGATTTAACCAAAATGAGCCTATCACCTAAAGATAACCATTTGAAACACTAGCATCCCAACTTCATTTCAACTTTCCTTTATAGCCAGAGCCAATCTTTTATGTGATAGCAATTTGGTTTTATAAAATAACCTATATATTTCATTTTGATCTTAGTGGGATCCATTCTATAAGGAAAGAGGTTTGTTACCTGAGCCAGGAGCGCTTCTTGTACTTCAAAATAAAGGAAAACATATTTGTGTTGACTGACCACCATCCCAGAAGCAATACCAAACACATTGATGATTTGATGATACTTTCCCATTCTTCAAAGATTCCAACCCCAAAAATCAAAATGTCATCTACGAAAAGGAGGTGAGTCACCTCAATATATGGAGATACCTATATCCCTTCAAAAATTGTTTAGATTTTGCTTGAATAATCAACCAACTTAATCCTTCAATTACCAATAAAAACAATAACGATAAAAAAGAGCATCCTTACCTTAGTCCTCTCAAACTCCTAAAAAAAGTGGATAATCCATTCAGCAATACAACAAACCTTGATGGTGTGGAGTCCTTCCCAAACAACCTCACATATATGTATATTCAACCCATGTTGCATATTTGTATATTTATTCATTATAAATAAAAATAGATAATTATTTTGGTGCACGTTAATTTTATTCACTATGCTTTTAGCTCGACAAAGATGCAACACAAATTAGACAATCCCCTTTGGGAAACAACCAATTTGATTAAAATAATTAAATTTTTAAAACTATTGAAATTAATGAAACCTCTACCAACATTCCGTTGCACAATTGAAATGATTAAAAAAACAGTGAAAAGATGTCATTAAAAATACAAAGAATATTTAAAAATAGTAGCTAAAAGAAGCAGCAATAATGAATAAATCTTATAAAAGTGTGTTACAATCAAGTAGAACATAAGACTAATCAACCATAATTGTAATTACATTTCCAAGCTAAAAAAGATTAAGAACTGAATATCAAACGTATTTGACTCTATAGATATCACAACTAAAAACAATCCTAAAAAGCTAATTGTGTCTTTTCAATATATATATATAATTTGTTTAATTTTTATTTTACAAAACCATATATATATATTCTAACCGTGAAAACTTTTTTAAGCAATTCATCGAGCTTCGTGGATTTGTAATCTAGATACCAAACTCACGATTCGGGGCCAGGCTAAATCTTCTACAGGGCTTCCACCGAGAGTACGACCTTCATCATGGTCAGACATGAATTTTCTGGGGTGCAACACTATTCTACTGACACCTCCCTTGCAGAATCGAAACCGACCTTCCACCGAGTCAGCCTTCAAAGCTCACCGCTGGCTCCTACCCTCAACCCAAGATCCTATAAATTCCTAAGTCTTCCCTAACCCATAAGTAAAAAAGTCTTGTTATTTGTTGATTGCAAAAAGTATACATGTGGTATAGGGCTTCCACCGAGAGCACGACCTCCATCTGGGGTGCAGCACTGCTCTACTAACACCTCCCCGCAGAAATCGAAATCAGCTTTCCATTGAGTCAACCATCAGACCTCACCGTTGGTTCCTACCCTCAACCCAAAAACGTATAAATTCCTAAGTCTTCCCTAACCTATAAATTAGAAACTATGGTTATTTGTTGTTTGCCCAAAGTATACATGTGGTGTACATTGCTCTTACCATTGTGATAAATATGTTTTTTTTTAATCTAATGATTTAAATTTAACAACGTTAACCCACACTCAAATCAAAACCTTTTTGTTAATAAATATTTATATTATTTTTAACCAATCAAAACCTTTTTGTTAATAAATATTTATATTATTTTTAACAAAATATTCAAACTATAAACCGTACTTTTCTTGCCTTCCGAGGTGCGAAATACGAATCCATTCACAATTTTATATTTTTGAAAGCGACTATCAATGCAAGTGGCCATGTATTGTTAATTTGATATGATGTGATCGAAGCCCCGCCGACTAAACTTTGTCATTTAATTATCACTAAAAAGTGATGGAAATCGAATTTACTTTTAGATAACATATATATATATATTTTAAAGCTTGTCCAGGCATAAAAATATTCATTAATATATGTTAATGACAGTTTACTTTCCCATGGGTATTAAAAAATTGGTGTACAAAATATCCATGTATACACAAAGGTTCGTTAAATTTGTTTGGAAAGGTAGTGACAAAATTTATTTAGTATCTCTCTCTAAAGTAAATACCAAATTTATTTAATGAGTATTTGTATCAAGAAGTTAATCAATATATGGAAAGTGAAAAAATAAGCATATCATATTTAAGAAGATTCGACAAGAAATTTTGATATGAAAAGAAGATTTATAGAAACTAAAATAAGTTTATATAGATAAAAGGCTTGAAAAATAAAAAATGTGAAAACATTCTAAACATTACAATTATAGGTAGAAGATTTATTTATAACTTGTAGTGAAAGAACAAGTATTAAGCTACACTTATATAGGAAGGATTGGTTATGAAACCAAACAACGACTTATAAAAAGATAAGCAATCAACTTGAAATAGGAAAGGAGTGACATTATGGCATTTTGTAATCAAGGTACATCTAAAACCCGCACCATATTATTTCAAAACAAAAGAGGAAACATAGCCCCCAAGCTCATAGCTAATAATCATATTTTTATATAAATATTATGAAAAAAAGACCTTTATAACTATTTCATTAAAACAATAGTATATTGATAAATAGAACACTGCAATTAATACCACAACAAAATGGAACACTTCAATTTATCAAAAGATAGTGAATATAGTCCAAATAACAATATATAATGAGTTTATTGAACTTAACACTTCTACAAAATAGCAAGTATGAGATATCAAAGCATATACAAGACATGTCTCTTTGCTTTTCAAAAAGAGAGCTATGCCAACTGGGCTTTACAATTAACATCACATTACAGTTTGGCATGGGATGTCATAGCATATTTTAGACATGTCTCTTTGCTTTTCACAAAAAGAGTGATGTCAATTGGCCTTTATAATGAACATCATATTACAGTTTGGCATGGCATGGAATAAACTAATCTCGTTAAAAACAAGACTCCAATGTGTTCTTATAATTGATGTTGTAACAACTATAAAAAGGAAAAACATGTTTGATACGAATCAAAGTACAAAATGAACAATAATAATCCCGTGTAGGATTAAGCATAAAAAGATGGTGTTGCAAACATTTCATGCCAGCATAGGAAGTTTAGGTACATGAACAATGTATCCTCGTCACATCCTCGTCCTCCGAAATGACATTGACACTTTCCCTTTTCTAGATTGTAAAGTTCTTTTTGAATCCTCTGCTTTGAGAAATTGTTGCATTTGACTTGCAGATAGATGTGCATAGTTGATTGGAGAAATTGCACAAGAAACACATAATGATCAGATCAAATACATATGACAAAAGACATTTCAAATATGAATATAACAATCATGGTCTTTAATAAGATTAACATCTTAATCTAAAGAAATTGCAGTTTTTATTTGATACTTGCAAAGAAAGAAATCCTATTAGAATTGCAATCAAACATCAAAAGTTGAAATGCAATACAAAATATACTTACGAAGGAACTATTTCACTACAAATTCTTAAACATTAACAAAAAGTGGTAGGCCTTTACACAAATTCTAGACAAATCAAGGCTATCATTAAAATATCATCTATATATTTATTGTTTGAATGTTGGATCCTAAACAACTTTTCTAACATTTAATTTGCATACTTAGGAAATATGTATTTCTTAGTTATAGCTACTAACAACCCTTCCATACATCAAGCAACCCTCAAACTAAAGAACCAAGACTTACTTGGTCCGTGAAAAAAACTATGATTATTTGTTTCATTTGCAATCAAACAAGATTTGAATGAATAAGATAGCATTATAAGATTCCAAATCCATTTTGGAAAGATTCATGTTCATCCTAGCAGCAATATATATAATAATGGGAAAACAAAAATGGGCTTATAGTAATGCCATAGCATAGATTGAAATTTCAACTGGTATATTTGGCATCATAAATCAAGGCTACTCCTCCATCCAATCATTGTTGTCTACAATTTTTCTAGGCCCTTCTCCACTTATCTTCCTAAAGATCCCTTGGTTGACATTGATCTCTTATTCAACAGAGCTTTCATATAATACCCATATTAACAGGCCAAGCCTTTCTTCAAAACAAAGTGAACAAATGGATTTTACTTCCTTCTCCACTTATTTTCCCAAAATATGGCTTGGCTGACATTCCTTTCTTACTTCAACATAGCTTTCATATAATACCCATATTAACAAGCCAATCCTTTCTTCGAAACAATGTGAACGAATGGATTTTATTGAACTATTAAGACTTATGAAGTAAAAGATTGAAAGTATTCCGACATCAAGGTTAAAACTTGAGTAGTACCAATGCTCATCATATCAAATTTTATTTACCTTGAATATTACTCTTAAACAAACAAATTTTAGAGATAACGCACATTAAAAAAATGCCTATATGTGTGATAATTAAACATATTTCATGAATCATTCTATATATAAATATGTAATTAACTCTTTTGTGTATTCATTATAGTGTACACATGTAAGTTCGACATTATTAAGTAAATCTCTATAAATTATTTATTTGCTAACAACCTTAACAACCTTTTGAAGAATGCTTATTTCAACATTTTTAATTTCTAGTTGAAGGCATGTATAATTGAAGAGTACAGATTTAGCGGCACTATCTCTCTCTGGGTGAAAGATAACATAAACCTAAAAGTTGAAAATACCCTTCATAAATACACATGCTCGTCTACATAAAATATGGAGGTCAAAGGAATATTTTCAAATCTTTGTATTCTGGAATAACCATTTAGTAACATTAGGCACAAAGTATAAAATGTACACCTATATGTTCATAAATCTATTTCTACAAACCATATTTAAGTGGATAATAGTCCTATTGAGTAACCATCCTAGAAACCATATTTAAATGGACATTGCCATTTTCACAATCTAACAAACAACACATAATGTCAGAACCTTTTGGATTTGGAAGTCCAACTAACTACATTGGGTTTGTATGACAACTCTCAGGTGCAATTTCTTGGGAATATTTTCATTAACTTTTTAATTTATGCATTGGAAATCTGTTAAAAAACATGTTTGACAAAACAAAACTGTCATATTTTGCAGTGGCTCTCCAACTATATTATAAGGCCATGTGCAGTAATAAATGCGTTGGAATATATTTGTGAAGAAAACCATCTTATACAATAGATCACTACAACGATAAACTAACCATAGTTGTTTTCACTAGTCCCCCTATTATTCCCAGCTTAAGCCTGTTATACAAAAGATAAAATTCTATACAACTTTTTTGTCATAAAACAACATAAGTTTCAAATCTACAGAGCTCCAAACACATTTATTTGTTGTTATTTTGTGTCCTGTATAGTGGCATGACCATAATCAAGCAAACTGAGTGTTTGCTTGGGTGGCATAATATTCTTCTTTTTAAATGCCAAAATGAGGTTGATTGGATGCACGTACTTGTAGGTGGGGCAGGAAGGAAAAGCCTTCTAAAACATCACAAACATGTGAAACTGTGCACAGTCTACTACAATCATCTCTCCGCTATTTTCATCAAAGAGATCAGACAAGTTCTTCCTTCCAGTTGCAAGTTGTTCCTTCTGTTACTGCTTCCATATCTGACCATTTTTTGGAAGATTCATTTGGAGGTCCAACTGCATAGGCTGATAGCCAGAAACTGGACTTGTTTCTCTTAGATCATGCCAAGTTTTTCTTTCATAAATCAATTGTAATAATATATTTTCCATTTCTACAATCATTGATGAATTCAATGACCAACAAAAGAAACCAATAATAAAAGAGAAACACAATTTGTAATCAAGAAAAAGCGAGAAGAATGAAGCAAACCTAAAGGTGAATTCAATGACAAAAAAAACATGAATAAAAGAGAAAAAAATATGCAATCAAGAAAAAAATAGAAGAAGGAAACAAACCTGAAGGTCTAAATATTGTTGCCATTCTGGAGGCAATGGATACTCAACGCGAAGCTCAATACCAATACTTGACAGTTTCAATTTCTGTCCACCGACATCAATATCATCACCATGTTTAGAATTGGATGAATTCCAACTCCATTTTCTCATCTTAGATATGTCTTCAAACATCTTATTAGATCATAGCCTCTAGTACCGAACCTTGAAAAAATACAGGGTTTCAAGGGGTTGCCCAGGGTTTAAAGGAAAACGACCACAAGATGGGAAGAGAAAATCTAAATCAATATAAGCTACAAATTCATGTGAGAATTATGAAAGACTCATATTATATAGAGAAACGATGGTGAAAGTTTGAGGTATATATTAACTATGGGAGAGACATTTGCACTAAATGTCATCGAATACTGCACATTCTCTCTTAAAGGTTGAAGCCAATATTAAAATCCTTGGAATTTTTAATGCAGATTAAATTGCTTATACAGTTACTTCATAATGTTCCATAGCTCCCAAGTGGTGGAAAAAAATGAGCTACATGGAAAACAAGTTGCTTTATTGCAAAAACCAAATACACTATTATACTTAGAAAAACAGTTTCCATGGAACTGACTGTAACAAAATTTGGGTTGGGTCCAAATCTCGGGATTAGAATATTGTTTTTTCCATGGAAACATGGCTGCAATGGAGTGAATTGATTGTAGAAAAAATTGCTCGAGGTAATATTTTGAATCTTGATGAAATAGAACTTGAGTTAGATAATTTGGGCAGGGTCTTTCAATGGAATGGATGGTAGCAAAATTTGGGTAGGGTAATATTTTGATGAGATAGATTAATAGTTAGATAAACTGGGAAGGATCAGGTTAAGAATACTCAATTCAAGTTGGAAATGTGGTTTGCAATGGAATGTAGCAGAATTTGGGATGGGTAAGGTTTTGAGGAAATAAAACCATAGTTAAAGCCTCTATTAACCCCATTTGTTATCTACAACAACACTCTTGTAGTAGTTATCAACCAAGCCAGCTATTGTTTGTATTTTGTGCTTGGAAGGTAGTAGACTACATAATTTTAAAAGTACTAGAACAAAAAAAATCTAAAGTTCATGGTTGATTCTATAACTTTTATTATTTAACATACTGCAGTCAACATCCAAAAAAACCTTTATGGGAGGTAATATACTCTAGGTACAACAATGCTAATAAAAAAAGAAACTATGCATATTACTTGAAAACGACATATTGATATGCATGTGTACCCAACACATGAAAATTGCATTGAGCTCACTAAAAAGGAATAAAATGGGCATGCATGTACATAAAATGACTAAATCAGAACCAAGGAAAATATAGAATGTTTCATGTTGTTATTATTTTCTACAAGTTCTTTGTTTTTGTAGCAACAATGAAGAAATACCTCCAATCTCAAAAGACACGATTTGCAATTGTCGTGAGCAGCCTGTGGAGATGACACTCCAAGGTATTGGAGGCCTTGTTTGATTGCATGCATAGTATAAGGAATAAATATAACCTTTTATGGATTCCTGATGAGAAGATCTAGGAAAATATTATAGGTCTTATTGGATATTCCTGTTGAGTTAAGATAACAAAACTATAATTTAAAAGTTTATAAAAAAAAACCTTAAAACGAGAACAAGTACCAAGAAAATTGACTGTGACTAATTTTGTCCAAAACAATTTAACATTTATTCATATCTCATTTATTTAAATGAATAGGTCTTTCACAAATATTGAAAATCTATCAACTTAAAATAATTAAGTGTGAGAAATCCAAAAGCAAGTTTCAGTTATATGAACATTTAGAAACAAGTTTCAGTTATATGAACTTTAGTTGTAATTTCTCTATCTGATAATGAACCTGATTTGTAATTTCTCTAGTTGATATTGAACTCCAAGTATGTTGTATATCTTTTTGTCCAAAATTTTCAATAAATAATAAATGTATATTTTTAAGAGAAAAAAGAAACATAAAAGAAAGATGATTATCATTTGAAACGTGTCTTTCACAAAAAACTTTTCCAAAAAAACAATAATTGTTTTGAAAATGGACCACTTGAATCCCATCACTCATTAAGAATATTTTTGATGAAGGATAAACCCAATGAATGGAAAGAGATTGTGATGTTACCTGTCAAATTCATGGTTCCATCCCATACATTGGGCCCGATTGCTTTCTCAACCACTAAGGATTCTACTTTCTACCTACTTTAATCCAGTGAACTACTTTTAGACATTACAATACCATCTAGTGGTATCATCTCCACTACTTTGATAGACAAAATAATGCTAGTGGCCACATCCTTCACAAATACTTTTTCTCTAGTTTCTTCAACCAACGTTGTTTGCGAAGCTTAATTCATAACAGACAAAATCTTTGCTTGAGCCTGGTAGGAAATGAAAAGTAGAATTGTTGATAAAACATGTATTTGCAATGCTTAATTATCTTTTAGGGATTACAATAAAATTAATCTGACCTTGTCACTCGATTTTCTTTTGAGTAATTCAACCAATGTAAACATGAATACAATGGTATCTCCTTCCAAATAACCCCCCAACACAATAGTGCCTGCAATTGTTTCCATCCTATTAAGCCTAAATATATTATATACACCCATTATAGAATTATTCATGCAAAGGAAAAATCTTTCAATCATACCTAATATTCTATAGGTTTTACATCAATTACCTAAAACAAGCACCAAAACATTGATATCCAACATGAAATCACAGATGTCCTCACAACTCTTTAGCAATATAGGTATGACACCTAATGCCACCCATCAGAGAGGATGGTACATATAGAAGAACAAAGATATGGCAAGAAAAAACCCATAGGTTAAAGTGTAAGGACTCAACCATTTTCTTGCAATTTTCAACTGTCCAGCCACGAGAAAACTTGCATCTAACCTTGCTTGATTTAGTGTCTTAACCGTATAAAACCATAACATCATTAATCTTAAAATTTCAAACAAACACTATATCCTAAAATTTTAGACATCACAGGCTATCTTTGTAGGGATTTTATCAAAAATAATGGGGGATTGTACCACCTTAATGGTTTTCAATTTCATGAAATCTCTGATATGAAAGAAAAGTAGAATAACTAAAAGTATGATAATATAAATATGTTGTTGCAACAAGAAGGCCTATTTGTACATAAATAAAAATGACTCCCACAAAGATTGGCAACATACCACTGTGGAGTTGGTACCCATCTCGCCACAAGGCCTCCAATTTCACTACATGCCCAACCACAAAAAGTCAGAAAATATACCATTCAAATCCCCTTCTAGAACCCAACTCCTTACCATCTCAAAAAGAGGAGAACAGACCCTTGTCAACAACCTTTAGATGAAATCCTGAACCAATGGATCACCATGCTGGGCATGCATGTGGATTGTGCCATCCATGGCACCTCCTCTTGAATTATTGCAGTCATCAACCAAACCAGCCATTGATCTTTTACTCACAGTCAACTCTGCAAGCCAAACCATTAACCTCCGCAGTGAAAGATAATTCCTCGGTACCTTCCCCTAATCTATGGCCAGTATCATATTATGCACCTGTCCCTCCAATAATTCCTACAGCTTATAGCAACTTGAAATATCTTCCTACAATGATGCACATAAATCCTTTCCCATAGTACCAATTGTCTCGATAGACCCTCGCTCCACACTCTCATAAACATTCTCCTTCACCTTCTTATAAATCTAGCCAAATTCACACAATTTCTGAACCAGACACATCATTGTCCTCAACACCCTATAGGACTCTGATGCTGCAAAACCATCCATATCCTTATTAAACTTAACGAACCGGCCCTCAATACCCTGGAAGGCATGCAAACCTCCCTTTACCAATGCACTCTCAGTGACCTTAGAATCCTCCTGTGAAACTTCATCATATTCGTGCAGAGTCATTTCCTTGGCATTTACCGGGTCTGTGGACAGAATAAGCATCGCATCTACGAGCAAATTGAACCCACAAACCATTGGCGTAAACCCTTCGGTAAGATAAATCTTCAAACATGGAAATGAGTATGCCCAATATTCTTTGTTCACACCACGACCCTAAAAATATGCGACCAAAAGCTTTCGTGAGGAAAAACCCTAGTTATTAACAATTTGAGGAAGTGATAAAGAAGACTCTGCCATATCCTGAACCTCTGACCACCAATATTCCATTGATGTCTTCAAGGAGGTTTGCAACTATGTTCCTAGGGAAGGGAAACTACAAGAATGAAATATATGGTTTTCTTGATAAGATGATGTACTATTGGACTCTTGATTTGAGGGTGGAGTAGCATGGATGCCATGGTACAAGGGGTTGTGATTGTGTGTACACCCATGGTGGTAGTGTGCTACTACCTGATAAAGGCATGATGTAGTGGATGGCGTGATGTGAATCATCAAGGTATAAGAACCATAGGGATATCAAAGGGATGATTAGATAAATGCTATGTATACAGAGGGATTACAAAGCAAATATGTAGGGTTGAGCAGATATGCCTGTAAAGGATGTGGTGATGCTAGGGGTGAAAATAGAGCTATTTAGCTAAAATCATACACACATGAAACCAATAACATATCATAATAGTGCCCATGATAGTAATTCTAATAGTGAAAACATTATAAAAAGTGGGTGTTTGTACTTGGAAGAATGACAAAAAAATGGGGTCTAGTTGAAGTTATAGGGGGAATGAAACAAATGTTTCCATGTTGAAGAGTTCACAATCCTAATCGTGACGGTGTTGACGGTCAATCGAATGAAGCTACAAAACTTTGGAATAGGCTATTTGAAAATTGGGCATTGGGTAGGCCCGTAAATATGGGTGACATCCACATTTTGAGATGAATTTTCATTATTCATCTATTGATTCTCTAGAGCTTCTAACTTGTTGATTTTGAGAGATTTGACCAATGAATTTTAGTTTTGTGAGCTCCAAGTTAGTCCTTATGACCTCCTTGTTGTTTCTAGCAGTTTAATTTCTAGCTTAGGGGCCTTAGTGAGCCATATAACAACTCATAAGGGTTTCCATGGGGTCATGTGGGTATCAAAGAAACAACCACATGAAGTGGTGTGACTATTTGTTCGACAAATGCACAAAACATGGAAGTTTTGTTTTATTGTTGTGTGTTTTAACCATGTCATTGTTTGTGTGAACAACCACATGGAAACATGACTAAGGGGTCTTGTCCCCTGTGCATACAAATTGTTCATTTGTTTTTTTGAATGGTCACATGCCGGTATGACAGAGGGGATTTGTCTCAGCTTATGGAGAAGGAGAAGGGTTTCCCACTAAAGGTGTTTTGATATCAACGCTTGATGATGGTGATTGTTGGTACTTTTTAATATATGTGATTGATGATGAGATGTAGAACATGTCAACATGTCCAATCATATCATGCGACGAGGGAAAAATATCCTATCGAGGTAGGATGATGGGGTTCACTGGGGTTTGCAAGATGCTACAATGTTTCCTTAACTAGTCAATATGTTATCTGTGTTTTTTTTGCAAGGTAGGACATTGAAATGAGAAGTGTGGAAACAACCTAGAATATTTACATGGATGAATGGGTCTTGATGTTATTAATACATGATTAGGATAGTGAGGGAGGGTGGTTTGCATATGATGAGTCATTCCAATGTTCGATAATAAGAAATGACCACTCTGCTCACATACTAAATATTCTCACATACTAAATATGGGTAAGTGGTAGGTGTTACGATTGATGTAATTAAAATTTGTTTGTCATAAGCTCATGAGAGGTTGTGGACAATCCAATGGTGGGGGAAGGCGATTGATGAATAATTGTTATGGTAGTCCATAACTGTGGGAGGGTAATATAAGTGGTGAGTGTATGACCAAACTAAGATCATATGGTGCAAGGATGATTTGTACATAGATATTTTTTATTAGGTTTGAGGGGCTCTACCTAGAGAGTAGAGAGTATGACCCTTGGTGAGGAGTTTTGAAAGAGAATGGCACTTGCAGGTGGAGGACACAGGTTACTAATCTTAGATAGAGATGGGAAAAGGTTAGTGGTCAGGTGGCTTGCAATATCACAAAATAACATGGAGGAGGAACTCATACATGAGGTTTACTAGGTAAAACTATGGCTTGTGTGATTTTGGGTTTGATGCCCCCATTGGATTGCAGTTGTGGTGAACTAGCTTGGACTAAGGCTCTTGTCATGGTAGGTGAAACCTACTATAGGTTTTTTTATGGAGAGTTTGCAGGACTGTCATGTGTAAAATTTATGTGAACATATGGTTTTGTGGTAACTTCCGAGTATGGAGAAGGTTAAGTACCATACAAGAATCTTGAGGGTGAGACTTTGCAAAGTGAGGGTGGCCATGGTTGGTGTTCCCTATATGTTAGGTGGGGGAGAAAAGAAACCTCTACAATATGCATAATTGAAGGAGGTAGGGGAATGGATGCTTATTTAGGATGGTTTTGTGTATATGATCAAGATGTAGATGTTGAATCAAATAAAGGTGCCTGGCTTGCGAAGGAGAAGATGGCGCACATGAGACCATTAGTTGGTGATGTGATGATCGATGAGAGTCATGCATACAACCCCAACAATGCAGAATCCTTATAGAATCTAGGTCTTATCTCATTGAAACATGGGAGCTTATTCATGCCAAAGTTTGGTAAGAGAGTATCTAGTTTTCCTATGAGAAGCGAGTCATAGAAAATAAGTTGGTCAACATTGACCAATTTCCCATTGTGAGGGAACATCATGGTGTGGAAGACTAAGGAGGTAGTCCGATTTCATGGCATACATATAATTGCGACCAAGGAGGATGTTGTAATCAAGTTGTGCATTAATGAGTACTACATCAAGGAGGACCATATGTATGTCTAAGTTCATGGAGGGTGAGGAGGTGGGAATCATTCCTATGTGCAACCATGACTTTCGCCTACATTACGTTGATACATGAATTGCATCACTTTCCTCCTACCTAACCAACATGGAGAACATATTGGAACTCTCTCACACCTATAAGAAGAATAATAACGTGGGAAATCTGAATGATCCCCCCACACTCCTTCACATTGGAGGCACTTCACCATATACCAACAAAGAGACTAAAAAATGATGTGATATGTGGAGTTCAATACATCACTCTAAAACTTCTCATCTTGTGAGTGATTTGCAAATATTTTTTTTTTCCTACATATGGGTGTATTTATCCTTATAATGTTAATGTGCATATACTTGCATCATGGTAGACTTTGGGTGTATTTTTCCTTAGATTTTTAATATGCATATAATTACATCATGATAGAATTTTGATTGTAGTAGACTTTTAGTGTTCCTTATGGTTAATTTAAGTACTCATAAATTCAAGTGTATTTATATCCACTCCATTTTATTTCATATAAGTGTTAGTATAGGTTACAAGGTCGGTTATAATACGATTATAATAAGATATTTTTTAAAATGTTAATACATTATATCTTTAAAAATTCTTAGAATAACATATATTAGTTATGAAAATTGCATAATTTGGGTGTTATAGGGCATTTGCGGGTGTTGAATTTGTTTATGAATTCAAAAACATAATTTAAACACTTCCAAATTTAGATTTTACCAAAAAATATTTACTGAATTTCGATCAAAACCCATCGTAAAATCCAAAACATAGAATCAATAAACTATTATTATAAATGTATCATTTTTTTAATATTTTCATAATTTTAAAAAACATGTAAATGATTTGATATGATGAGATTGAGTCAATAGTGTTAATATGTAATGTCAATGTTAGAAAACTTTGTGTATATATATGCCCAACATTATTCATTGAAAATTTTATTTATATATGCCAACAATATTCGTACATAAATATGCTTGTCAAAATTATTAAACATGAATCCTTATGCAGTGTGGAAATGATTGCACCTTTAGAGCTTGTTCATTTAATGTTAATGATCTTAATGTTGGAGTTTGTTAATTCAACGTTAATATCTCAATGTGGAATGGGTTTTTAATTGGGCTTTCATGAGGTGGTAACCATAGCCCAATCAGAATAATTAACTAGGATGGATATGGTATCCATTGTTGGCTATCATGGGCAGACCCGGGTTTACTATAATCAACCAACAACACCCCTAGCTCACTGGCCCTTTCGGTGACAGACCGCGAAGCGGCCTGAAGTCTCACCCGAAGTGATTCTAATGGGTTGGCCAAGGACTCAAGTGTCTTGGACCAGGTTCTATGGCGATCCTACTTGCGACTTGCAGCTCTTCTAGCTGCGAGGCTTCTTTCTCTGCACGTCGCGCGACCTTCTGCTCGCATCGCACGATCTCCTCGTCTCGCAGCTCTTCTCCACGATCCCTTTATACTGCCGTGCGGTCCCTTTCTACGTCGTGCACTTCCACTGACTGGCGATATCTCCAACCTTACCGCATCGCCGCGCACCGTGCGACACGCAGCTCCTGCCCAACACTAAGTCCTCAACTTGTGGTATCGCGCACCGCAGCTCTTCTGCCAGTGCGGTATTGCCTCTCTGATATCCTACCTCCGCGGCCTAGCTCACTTAGCGTTGCTCATGTCGACGTGCAAGACTCAACATACAAGACTGTTCAATACTGCGACTAGTGACTGTTCAAGCAAAGCATAAATGAACCCACATACAACATGCCAAAGTTTTCAACTTATGTTTATCCTTCTATATTGCTGTGAACTGATTAACACATTCATTCATTAAACTGTAAACAAAGTCCATGAAATGACTGATAAATGCACAAGTAAACATAACACATAGTCCAATCGCATAACACTCGATTTTAATGTGGTTCACCTCCAGGATGGAAGTTACGTCCACAAAACTGTGTTTTTATTATAGCTCAGGGGAAGGTAAAACACAGTTCTGCTGCACCGCATATGCAGCTCAAGATCTTCTCTCTTAGATCTCTTTTCTTCTCTATATTGCTCTCCTACAATATGCTCTTCCCTCTCTGTCGATCCCTGTGGATCGTTACATGCATGCTCTATAAGCCAGCTACTGGTTACAGTAAGATTGCTACCGCTAATAACAAAACCAGAGCTAGGATTTTACAACAGTCTAATAATCTACAAACAACTAACAACTGAGCGAACCAACCAACCAACCAACCCTTTTACAATACAAAATATATCCCTTTATAGGCAGCCCAAAGGTCTTGCCATTACAACACTGTGGGCCTGTCCCAATAGTAACCCAAACCCTAATTAGTGACAGTCGGCCATATCTGTACTTGAGGTAGCCACTTTCCATCATACCATAGCTCTCTGCAGTCTTCCATGCTTCCCGGCGCTGATCATGGGTACTGTGCACCGCTTCGCTCTCCTATCCTTCGTCTTCAATGCTTCAGCCTCATTGCTCCTTTTCCTTTATGAGGGTTGTTGAGCCCTCCTGTCTTCGTCGCTACCTTCAATGCAGTGGGTGAGCTCTCTCTTCTTGGCCGCTCAGGTACAGTCGTCTTCCTTGACTTATCCGTCTTCTTCGTCATGGTTTCCAGCTCTGCTCTGTAGCTGGACTCATGCTACAGCGTCGTAGCTCTATCTTATCTTCTTTCTGCCAAAACTTATCTCTCCACTAAACTAGCAGCTTCTTCTATAGCTGCGAGACCCTGCTCCAACAGTCCCCTAACACTTACTTGTGGCTCACCCTCGAGCCACTATCAGCAGGCTTCTCCTACTGTAGCTTTTCCTTGGCTTCCTGCGAAGTCCTCTGCAACCTGTCTCGAAGTCCTGCGACTTCCTTCTGCATCACTTCGACATGCTCTTGTGTCGAGTCAAGCAAAGCTTGACTAATACTGGAGTCTTCTGTGGCATCAGTTTCCTCTCTGGTGGTAGTGAACTCCCTCACTTTCTGCTCAACCGTATCGACTAACTCGGTGATTTGCTCCTGGTAGGGTTGAAGCAGGTCATTGATGTGTATCTCCTTTGTTCTTAATCGCTGCGCTTCCTGCTGCAAGCAGTTCATCTCCTTTGTCTTCCTCATCTTCTGAAGAGCTGCCAAGCCCTTAATTTCTTCTTTCATTGCTGCTACAGTATCCTCTATCTACTGAATACTTTGCTGAACTTCTACTTTTTTCGGTGGCTCATCTAACTCGGCCATGTGTTTGTCGCCTCTGCGAGTACCGACAGTGCTTCATCGATGCAGGATTTCATTTGCGCGGAAGTGAGCCGAAAGGCGTCTACTCGCGCTTTTCGGTCTGCCTGGGAGGTGTCTCGTATGCGAGACTCAAGCTTGGTGATCTGCACTTCGTGGTATGCCTTCATCCTGGCCACTACTTCGTCCATTCTCACCACGGTTTCTTCCAGAGCCTTTTCTCTGTCTACAACTCTTCTTAGCTTCTGTGGGGTGGGCAACGCGAACTCGATGTTACATTTGGGTAGCTCTAATGCGATGCGCTATAGTACTTGAGAGAGTTCCTGATCTTTGTCTTGATATGTTTTTAACTCGTCTGCCTTCTTCTGATAGCTGGTAGCAAGTGCTGCATTCTGTTGCTTTAGCTGCGTATTCTGTTTGGAAGTCGCGAGCTCTCTACTCCTGAGCTCTGCGCTTAGCTGCTGCTGGATCATCTGCAACTGATCAATATGGAACTCTGCAAGGTTAACCTCGATGGGTTGCCTAAACTGTACTGGTGGGTCCTTCATTGTCGCAGGGAATCGGATGCTTCCTGGTGGAATCAACACTGTATTGAGGTGATCTGTTGCTAAGCTTTCCTCGCGGGACATCGACGGTATCGAAGTTTCTGCGGCGGTCGCCTTTACCGATGGAATGTGCATCATGGCAGTCTTATTTGTAATTGTTTTTAAGTCTAGAAGCTTCTTTTCTACTGTGCTCTGTATCTTTTCCTACGATGTCTTCACCACTTCAAATGAGTCCTTCAGTGTGTCGCACGTCCTTGTTGCGATGAGTTCATAATCATCATCTGTTAATGCGGTCTTCAGAACTAGTTTTGAAGTTTTCTGTTTTTTCTTCTTCTGTGTCTCTATGGTCTCTTGTTCTCCATTCTTTGGTGGGTGTGCCTCTGTCGGCCCTTCTGGTGGATCTTTTCTCTTTTCGCCTAGTGGTGGCACTTCTGTTGTTCCTTGTTCTTGGGTCTCCATTTTGTCTTTGCCCTTTTTTGATGGGTCTGTCTGCGCGGTATCTGATGACAATGGTGTAGTATCTTTGTATTCTTGCCGCCATTGGTCATCAAAGTACTTGACGACGTCTTCGACGTCCTTCGCTATCATTCTGAACAAGCCATTAGCCCAATCGTCCCTTTTAGTCCTTTTTGGCCTCAGATAGATTCTATGGTTGTTTGCCAAAAAATTTAATTGGTTATCATATATGTCCACGGTCTCCCTGCTAATCCGTGGTGATTCTTGGATAATTTTCTTCAACATATTATAGTATTCATAGAATACTATCATATTAACCTTTTTCTTTGCTTGGCTGTTGTTGTCCCATAAGTTGGCATAGCGCACTCCTCTGGGCGCTCCACTTGCGATCTGTGGAAACTGGGTATTGGGCGGCTCCTTCCAGCCGATGAATGCACATAGTATAAGCAGCCACGAGAAATGGAAAGGGTGGTTTGCTTCATCCTGTGCTGCCAAACAATCTGCCTGAAGCATGTTTAATAAAAATAAGGACCAATTGAACTGCTCGCCCTCTGTGACTTGTATGGCCAGGTTGATTACTGATCCTGTGACTTCCTTTGGTTGGACCTTGGTTAGCAGTCTGCCTGGAAGTAGGCTGGCTGTAAATCTGAGTGTATCATTTTGTAAGCTTGTGATGTCATAAGCCCTGCCTCCTCTCTGTAGCTGATACTTATTAACTAAGGCTGGTGGTAGCTTGGAATCCTTGGTCTTTCCTGTTATCTGTATCTCGGGGTCTTTACCAGTCTTGGATAGCCCAGTGATGCGGTGTATCAAGTTGATGTTTAGGTCGATCTTGTTTCCTAGCCAGAGATAACCTCCATGTACACACGAAAGTAGGACACACACCACAGCATTGACCTCTGCACCACGTCCAAAATGGGGTAGTCGCAACAATTTGAGCAAACCTGAGCGCTCAAGAATCTGGACATGTGCCATGGGAACAAATTCATCTCTACCTGTCCTTGGGTTCTTCTCAATCACAAGATACTGATATGGCTTGAAGTGAGGGTACATCTTACCATCTCCCAGGTTATAATCTATAAATTTAACAACACCAATATATCCTACTAGATCTCCATTTTCCTTTACTCGGGAATCTATTGGCGGGATGGGAATAGTAAACTTACCACTCTTGGGGATTTTGACCTCTGGAGCACCTTCAACTCGTGGTATAAGGTAGTCCGCTGCACTAAGGACTTCGTCTTTTGGCTCTGAACTGGATCCCTCTCTTAGCTGGGAATGGCTCCTTGTCTTTGGCGGTTCTCTGGTTTGTGACAAGCTTGGCGGGGTACTCTTAGATGACGTCATCATGGGAGCTGCAAGGCCAGTACGCTCGAACCGTTTCAGTAGCGATTCTAGGGGTTCGTCCTCGAACAAAACCCAGTTTGTGTGAAACGGTGGACGTGCAATGGCTGCAACTTCTGAAAATCATAGCACTCTGCAACAAACTTAGCTCTTCCCAGGGAATTCTTAACAACTTACTCTATAGCTCTCGGTTTTTCTGCAAACGTAACCGTCCCAATTGAATACTTTCTGCTTTTATGCCCAATATGATAATCCTGGACACAACGATCATCTAGACTGAACCCGTCGGTCGTAATAAATGCCTGGACAAGACCATGCCTGTCATCTGATCCTTAATAAATGCGAAAATCTGATCGAATTTCCCTCGAAACGTGTGTGTACAGGCGCCGATCTCGTCAAAGATTTGCCAAATCTGGAAAAATTGATTATACTCCTGCCGAATCTACGGTAAGATATACTGGTCATTTCGTCATTAACTGCCTGCCAGAGGGTGATTTGACTGGCCCTCTGTCGGTTGCAAAACTGAATACGTGGCTGGGGGAAACATCGCACTGCCGCAATGCGACTCCGCATCACTTGCGTAAAACAATACTTTTTTTTTTTTTTGCCCACAAGCCACTGATGACTTGCGCAAAACTGAACCGACCTTATGCGATTCCTCATATTTGGAAAATACCTGCCGGTGTAGACTAGTTCCCGGTGCGATGCCTCCTTTCAACTACACTGGACATCTGCACGATCATAAACTGGTTAAGCTAGGGCTGAGTAGTGGGGTGGCTATCACTATAGAGCTTAAGCCTACTGCCATTAATCCATGTGGGAAGAAGCTCCCCATCCAGCTTGCTGAGCTGAATGGCACCTCCCTCTGTAACTTGCTGTATTTGATATGGCCCCAACCAATGTGTCTTGAACTTTCCTGGAAACTTGATGAATTTGCTGTCATAGAGGAGCACTAGGTCTCCAATCTGGAAAGTCTTACTCTTAATGTGTCTGTCGTGCCAAGCTTTTTCTCGTGCCTTCTGCACTTTCTGATGGAATCCCGCGATGAATCTGTCCTCTTTTAAGGCAAGCAGCTATGCTAGCCTTTCCTCCACTATGTCTGTATCAGTCATCCCGATAATCTAAGCGATTCTTAAACTGGGATGAATATACTCCATAGGCATAACAGCCTCCTGTCCATACACCAAGCTGAAAGGTGTGTGTCCCGTAAGTTTCTTGCATGTGGTCCTATACACCCATAATACATCGTTAACTCTGAGGTCCCAATCGTTCCTTTGGCTATTGCAGATCTTAGTAAGAGCATTTTCTAAAATCTTATTAAAGGCCTCCACCGTACCATTAGCCTGTGGGTGGTAGGGAGTGCTCTTATGGTGCTGAATCTGGAATTATTCTGTCAACGCCTCAATAGTGCTGTTCAAGAAATGTGTGCCTTGATCGCTCATCAAAATTACTGGGCATCCGAATCTACTGATGATGTTCTCAAAAAGGAACTGTGCAGCTGTAGCAGCATCACAATTTCTTACTGCTTTGGCCTCTACCCATCTGGTGAGGTACTCTGTTCCAGTGATAATATATCTCGCACCAGTGCGCTTTCCTGGTGGGTTGATAGGACCCACAAAATCTATAGCCCATTTGTCAAATGCGCGCAGCGTGTCCTGCGGTCACAGCGGCATTTCATTGCATCGCGAGGGTTTTCCTACCCTTTGGCAGATATTGCAGCATCTGCAAAAGTCCATGGTGTCTTTATGCAACGTAGGCCACCATAATCCTGCCTCCAGGATTTTCTGCGTAGTCGGCTTTCCTGCGAAATGACCTCCTGCAGTTCCTAAATGTGCCTCCCTGATGATAGTGTCTTTTTCATGCGGCATCACACATCTACGCAAAACTTCATCTAGACCTAACTTGTATAACTGTCCTGCGATTAGGGTGAAGTCTGCTGCTTTAACAACCAACTGCCTCTTTTGCTACTTAGTAAACTCATCAGGTGCTACTCCTGTAGTGAGGAATTGAATAATATCAGCGTAGTAATCGTCTGCGATCTGGATAGAAAACAACAGCGCATCTGGCAGATTGTCATCTAGGTTACTTGGCTCTTCTCCTGAGTCTAACCACGACAGATGATCAGGTCCAGCATTCAGTTTGCCTGGTTTCACAATGATTTCAAAATCATACTCCTGAAAGAGGAGTAACCATCTGCAGATTCTCCCCCCTAACACTGGATTATTGACCAGATACTTCAAGGCGGAATGGTCAGTGAACATCTTGAATGGGGCACCAAATAGGTAGTGCATGAACTTCTGCAGCGCGTACACCATAGCTAGGCCTTCTCTTTCTGTTGTGGTGTAGTTCTTTTCTGCTGTCGATAGCTTTCTGCTGGAATATGTGATGGGATGGTCAATATCTCCTTCTCCTGGTTGTGTTAAAACAACCCCTAGTGCGATGCCAAATGCATCCACATGTACATGAAATGGCTTAGTCCAGTTTGGAAATACTAAGATGGGTGCTGTAACCATCTTCTCCTTAAGTATGTCTAGACTTTGCTGACATTCCTCATTCCATAAGAATTTTACATCTTTCTTTAGCAATTTCTCCATTGGTGCTGTAATCTTTGCATAGCCCTTGATGAACTTTCTGTAGTACCCGGTATGACCAAGTACTGTCCTCAGTTGCTTGACTAAGTTGGGTGCTGGAATATTTACAATGATGGTGATCTTCGCGGGATCTACCATCAAGCCTTGTCTGCACACAATATGACCCAACAAAATACCGAATGGTGCACAAAATATACATTTTTTTAAATTTAGAGAAATCTGGTACTGCCTACATTTCTCTAACATTAGTCTTAAGTCTCCTATGTGCTTATCGATTAGTCCAAATATAGTCCAATCATTGAAATATACTTCTAGGAATTTATGGATGTATTCTTTAAATACAGCAACTACTACTCTAGAAAATATAGCTGGTGCATTCTTAAGACCAAAGGGCATTACTGTATACTGGAACGAGCCCCATTCTGTTGCAAAGGTGGTCTTGGATCGATCTTCTGGATGTATTCTGATCTGATGGTAGCCTGAAAAGATGTCAGTGAAGGAGTAGACCTCCTGTCCTCCCACGTTGTCTAATACCTCATCAGTGAACGGTTTCGGAAATGGGTCATGAAGCGATGCATCGTTGAGCTTGCGCAAATCGACACAGATCCTGATGTCTCCTTTTGTTTTATTTTCTTGTACGACCATGGGGATAACCCATTCATTTTCTTCCACTGGTTCAATGATGCCTGCTGCTAGCATCTTATCAATCTCATCCTTAACTTTTTCTTTGTAGCGCGGATTCAATATATATGGGCGCTGCTTGACTGGTCTAGCATCCTCCTTCAATGGTATCCTCATAACTCCCAGGTCTCCAACTATTCCCTTCATCTCTGTGAACTTGGTGGGAAATAGGTCTTGATAGCCATGTAACAAATCTGCAATCTGTCCGATTGTTTCATCGTTCCAATAGTCTCCAATAGAGGCAAACTTAGGTTCTGCGTCTGTGCCAATATTGATCTTTTTAATCTTGATGGGTTCAGTGATTGCTGGAATCTCTAACTGTGGTCCCCCAACATCGCGAGTCCCTTCTGACTCCGAAATGTTGGTACTGCGAGGATCCTCATCCTCGTCCTCTGGTTTTGTTTGAAATTTATAGCACTCTAGCGCCTCTGTAACTGAATGGCCCACTCAGGTTGAGCCTGCATTGAGATGGTACAGTCCTCAAATATCTTGATCTTGATTATGTCTAGGGCCTGAGCAACACTTGGATGTTCTGATTCAAACGCGAAGGTGAGTAGGAAACTATCTGTCATAAGTGACCATGTGGTCGCCCCCTTGCGCAATTCAGTCTCTATGTACCAGTTCCTTGGAACTGTGTCCAATGTGTGAATGAATCAGTGAACCCATTCATCCTCGGGAATGTCCGACCAGTTCTATTCACATGTCTGAATGTGTGTCCTGGGATCAGTTTCTCCTGTGTAGTTCTGCTGGACATACTCTCTGTTGTCAGAAAATCTGATCACCATCAATCTTTTAATATCATCCCATGATGTGATATTCTCTTTATGCGCATACCACCATCTTGCAGGTGTGGCTCGTACTGCAAGGTCCATAGCTGTGATCCTCTGCTCGTAAGGAATCTGTTGCTCAAACTGCTCAAGGAAGTCCTGGATATTTGTCAGACCATGATATGATGGAATCTCAGTGATCTCTGCGCCAATCCATCGTAGTGACTTACTCATAAACGCACATCTGCGCGCTGAGACTTCGTAAAGTCTGTTCTGCTAGTTCTCTAGACCAACATCGGAATCCGATGCGCATGAGTTGTCGCATCGCCAACTAATGTTCCCTTCTACGGTTGGATTGATGTAGTCGTTCTGGTTCGCAGTCATCTGGTAGAGACTATCCATGTTACATGCCTCCTCCTCTGATCAGATAGGTTCAATATATCTAGGACCCTGGTGAGGATCCAACGGCGCGATGACCTGGATCTGTGCATCCTCAAAGGTCATTTGTCTTCTCTTTAGGTCGATGACAGCCTTGCTACCAATCGCCCAATCGATACTTAATAATGCTGGATACGATTGACTGTCGCCAATGATTTCTATAACCTCGAAGTCCACAAAACTGTGAACTCCGTCAATGTCAACTGGCACCTGCGACAGTCGACCCAATGGTGATACTCGCTGCTGGTTAGCTAATCTCAGGTGGATAGGCGATCTGACTAACTGAGGGCTACCCATCTGTTTCCATGTCTGCTTAGTCAGAACATTCACCTCTGATCCTAGATCTAAGACGACCTTATCCATTTCAAACTCTCCAATCTGTGCTGTGAGCTTCATCTCTCTTCTGGGCCTTGTATGTCCTGTAATATTATGAACAGCGCGGTGTGCACTACCCGAGAGAGAAGGTTGCTGACACTGATCTATGATGCGCTGGAGCTCGCCGATAGCTTTTTCATTTCTCACAAGTTTCAAGCAACTGCGCAGGAAGGATTGTACGCTTCCTATCGATTCATCCTCGTCGCATCTTCCCGATGTGGTAGCCTGCGGTATCTGTTCAGGGCTATCGCCACAAGGTGCTTGCTACGGTACGCCACTAGATGGCGGTACCTGCGATCCTAATTGCGTAGGTTCATCAAAGGAAGCCTTGGCTTCGTGAAATTTCTCTTTATTCTTCTGCAGGTCGAGTGATGTTGCTTTACTAGGAGCTCTGCGCACCCACTGCTGACTTGTGTTCTTTTCGATATCCTGCGATGTCCCACTGGTGGAAGCACCGCTACGAGTCACAATGTTAACTTTTGGTTCTGGTTCATCCAGCTCAGTAGCAATAAGTTGTATGTTCTGGTGTGCTGCTGGTTTAGGCTCTCTGATCTTAGCTATCAAGGTAGGACACTCCTCTATAGTATGATCATAGGATTTACAATAATTACATGTGGTAGTGGGACTCTGACAGTCTTTAGCATAGTGCCTTATAACTCCACAGTTATAACAAGTGATTGGTCCATGACCACAGCCAAAACCTTCTCCTCGGCCAAAGCCTCCTCCACGTCCTCGTCCTATGAATCCTCCTCCACGGCCTCCGTAAGCCAGATCCTGCTGTGGTCCTGCTGCTGGACCCTGTGATTCCGATTGGACTTTGTGCAAGTCTTGCTTTGCTCCGACCATCATATCATAGGCTCTGCAATCTTGTTCCTGATGGCCTACAGACTTGTAGAAGACGCAGTATAAGTTCTTAGGTGTCTGCACATACTTCTGAAGTAGAGGGAAATGGTGGGGTAGGTGTCCTCGCGTTTTGCATATTTCACACCACGGTCCATGGGTCTGTGGTAAGGGGTTAGGAGCCCCTATTGCTATATATTCTACAAAGACCGGACAATTGTCTTTACTATGGCCCTGTGCTTTACATTTTATGCACCAGATCTCTTACGCAACTTCTTTCCCTTTCTTCAGCTCATGCAACTGTAATGTAAGATTAGCCAACTGGTTCTGTAGAGTTGTCATGCCTGTACTAGTCTCAGCTAGAGGTGAAGCCTCGAGTTTCATTGCCATCTCCAATGCGTCATCCTGTGTCTGGAGTTTCTGCTGCATTAGTGGCAGTATGATGTGAGGGAGCAGCACTGCAATAAACCATTCCTTATGCTGCTCCAGCGCAAAATCAAAGCTTACTTGGTCTATAAGAGCATTGAATTTCTGGTCAAAGTCCCATACCGACTCTGATGGTAGCTGCTTAATATCCTTGAGCTCTATTATACACTGAGACTCAGACTTAGGTTTCTTGAACTCTTTAATCATGGCAGTCCTGACCTGGACGAGTGTTCTGGGTGTGGCAGCGTACTTCATATACCATGTTAAAGCTCGTTCTCTCAGTGTGGTGACCAACTGTACAAGTTTAATGTTATCATCGTGGATTTGTTTAATGGTCCACATGGCTTCGCATAGAAACCAATGTTGTTCCGGGTCCTCTGCTCTTGTACCCTTAAAGGTAGGTAGCTTCATATCATCTCCCATTCTATTTCTCTATGGTGGGTTCTGATTGACTGGATTACTACCACTCGGCGGTGTAGGTGAAGGCGATGTAGCGGTAGTAGGTACTGTCTGTGAGCTACTGGATGGAGTACCTACAGGATTACTCTGAGTCTCGGTCTGTTTCTGTGGGGTATAGGGATGGTAAGGGATACCCCCCTCTGGTTCTTCTGTGGTACTATGAATCGGTTGCCTAATATTGTCTGAACTGTCTCCAAATACAGGAGAGCTGAAAGCTACTTTATACTTCTTGCCACTACGTGTTCGTCCAGTGTCATCAAAATCACTTTCAAACTCTTGTGACATTACTATCTCTACTTACTCATCTGAAACTAGATCCATTGTTCCTTTTTCATGTAATAACATCTTAATGGACAAGTTTAAAGATCTTAGGTACTTACCACGATATCTTTTGAAGAAGTAGCGCTCAGCCTCGCTGAAGCTTTTCGTCTAGTCAACTGCAAACTCTGTGACGAAGCCTCCTAGCACACTCGCAAGCCAAAAGTCTACTGCCCTCGTGAGGGGATTATCAAGGTTCTCCACGGTCTGAATCAGCTCTGGTGTCCAGACAACGTCTCTTTTCTTTTTGAATATTCCTGTATCAGTTAGCTTCGCTAACCAGTCATAAAGCTCGTTTCCAAAGGTAGCAAAAAATATCGCATGTATGTCTGTAATGATATGTTTTTGTAACCAGGCCTCTGTGTTCAGTTTAGGGCTCCTGTTCTCTCGTTCAACAAACTCTTTCAGGTTAGACCAAACCCACTCGTTGATTTCTTCTCTCGTAGGACGCCACCAGAACATCAGTGCTCTGTTTGTTCAAAGCCGGCAACAGAACCATTTGTTGGCTATCATGGGCAGACTCGGGTTTACTATAATCAACCAACAACACCCTCTAGCTCACTGGCCCTTTCGGCGATAGACCGCGAAGCGGCCTGAAGTCTCACCCAAAGTGATTCTAATGGGTTGGCCAAGGACGCAAGTGTCTTGGACCAGGTTCTGTGGCGATCCTACTTGCGACTCGCAGCTCTTCTAGCTGCGAGGCTTCTTTCTCTGCACGTCGCGCGACCTTCTGCTCGCGTCGTATGATCTCCTCATCTCACAGCTCTTCTAGCCGCGAGATATCCCTTTATATTGCCGTGCGGTCCCTTTCTACATCGCGCACTTCCACTGACTCGCGATATCTCCAACCTTACCGCATCGCCGTGCACCATGTGACACGCGGCTCCTGCCCAACACTAAGTCCTCAACCTGCGGTATCGCGCACCGCAGCTCCTCTGCCAGTGTGGTATCGCCTCTCTGTGATATCCTACCTCCGTGGCCTAGCGCACTTAGCGTTGCTCGTGTCGACGTGCAAGACTCAACATACAAGACTGTTCAATACTGCGACTAGTGACTGTTCAAGCAAAGCATAAATGAACCCACATACAACATGCCAAAGTCTTCAACTTATGTTTATCCTTCTATATTGCTGTGAACTGATTAACACATTCATTCATTGCATAATTGTGATGTCTTTGCCTTGGGGTAAGAAACCGATCCACACTAACTCAACCATCGAAGGGCTCGGGAACACTAGCAACCAACAGACCCATGTATGACCAAGACGTTGGTCAACAATATGGGCCCATTCAAGAACACACATGGAAACATGGACATAGATGATGGGATGTGCACATGTGCATGATAAGGGGTTTTGAAAAAGGGTTTCCATCAAAGAAGACTTCGGTAATCAACAAGTATTTTGTGAAGTGGCATTCAACAATTAGGCTTGAAAAGAAGGCTTCAGAATTGGCATAGGTAACAATGAAGAAGACTTGCATAAGGCATCAACATGAATCTTCGATGCAAGGAGTCGAAGGGAATATCGACAACATGACACTTGGACACACCACAAGAATTTTAGTGGAAGACCTAAGGACCATTGGGTCCACTAAGGTGTGGTGATAAGACACCCCAAGAGGGGGGAAATGGTTGTACACTATGTGGGCACATTAAGTGATTATTCAGCTAGGTTAGGCACCCAATCATGAGGAAGAAAATGTATCTCTCCTTATGTAAATACTTGGGTGTACATCAGGAAAAATAAAGCATGCTTGGGAGGAGAGCAAGCTATAAGACCAAGGGTGTAGATGCGAGGAAGGCCTTAGGCCTATGGTAGAAAGCCAAGGAAATCCGTTGGATAGAATGTGAAATGTGACCAGGGGGAAATTTGTAATCTAATAGAAGCCGATTATGTGTTGAAAGGCCTCCCAAGGGAAAATATTCATGGAAAAGGCTATGGGAACAAGCTTTCCAATGGAGTAGTGTTGTGGGTGGAAACTTGATGAATTGAAGTACAAGTGTTGTAGAAGGCATACTTATGGAGGAACAATGAAGTATTAGAAACAAAATTCTAGGTAGACTGACCCATTGGGAGAAGGTGAAAGCATTGGAAAGAATGTTGTTAACAACAAGTAGGACCTCGATGGAAGGTCATCAACAACAAGAAGACCCATTGGTAAGCACAATGCACTTGAAACCAGGGACAAAGTGGGAAGGTCTACCCAAGTTTAACTGTTGTTTGTAAGAGGGTGTTGGCAGGGAGGTGTTGAAAGCACTTTTGTAATTCTCCATTGTATCATTTGTATACTACTTTAAGATCAGGCTTGTTGGTTCCCTATTCGGGAACTTAACATACTTGTGGTGTTGTTGTATATTTTTATTATTATATATTGGTTAAGTGTAACTTATTAAGTAAGGAACACACATAATAAGTAAACATCCAAGGGTTGGGTAAGCTTGTTGGGCGCAATGAGGTCTAGGAAACAGGTAGATCAAGGTAGAAGGTATGGAAATTCCTTGAGTGAAGAGGTGTAGTCTACTAATGAGTAGTCTTGGGTGACCAAGTCCTCGAGAATAAAATTGGGTAGTGTCAAATTGCTAAAGTTTGAGCATTGAAGCTTTAGGGTAGTGACAGTTGGTTTCAGAGATGAAGGTAAAATGAAAGTGAAGTTTTGGAAATATATTCACAACTGTATTGGTAGTTACAGTTGGTATCATAGCAATTTTGAAGACAAAAAATGTGCAAAAATTGAATTTTTGACAAAGCTCTTTCCCATTATCCCAAATGTGATAGTTAATAAAAGAGTAGGTTTGAATATTGGAAATGTACCAAAAGTGGAGTTTTAATAGGTCTCTTCATAACTATGTCAGAAGTGACAGTTGTTATCGAAGCAACAAACTTCCCGACGATATTGTGCATTGCATAAACTAGGAAATGTGTAGCACCCATCGACATAGCACAATGCCTTTGTCAATGTATAGAAGAGATCGGGAAACATGTAGTGACCATTGATAGGGAACAATTCCATCAATAAGGAAAAATACAGTTTAGTAACTCTTCACTAGGTTGGGTGCAAGAGCCAAGGAAGTTCATCCACATTATTGGTGCAACAGGCATAAGTCTTGAACCTTGACAAAGAATTCCAAATCTGGGTGGTAGTTTTGGGAATTCTGGGTGCACTCAATAACTCTTACAATGGTTCAATAGATTATAAGGTTCTGAAAATGAACTCAACAAGAGAGACTGAAGTCACAAGGCATGGGGAGGTTTGACAACATGCAACTAAAATTCCCAATGATCCCAAAATCAAAAACATATTGTTCAGGAAACATTGGCTTCATGTAGGAAAAGGTGTCTTGGAAAGCAAAGGGAGAATGTTCCACCCAACACTCAACAAAGTAGTAAGTATCTCATTTGTTGGTTTTGAGTTTCACAGATAACACGTATTCTTTGGCCTAGTTGGGTAGTGCTGAAGAGAGGCAACAAGGAAGTAATGTGTGGAAAGATTCAACACAGTGAAATAAACCAAAGATAACACTTAGTGTAAAAGAAGTGAAACAACAAAGGAAAAGGATTTTAGTTGGAAAAATTATCTTCAGAAGTGCATGTGTATCATCATGGAGAGTGCATTTGAAGAGAATGGAAAGACAAGGAAATCGTTGGAAAGGACTAACTTTGCGCAATTACAATAAAAGGAGAATGGTCTAACTCAACACCTTTGGGAAAGCTAAGAGCAGGTCCACATGCAGATAGATTCCTTGTTAAGATGGTTGTAGGAAACGATGGACTAGGCAAAGGGTCACTTTCAATTGAATTCAAGATCCATCAAAGAAGAGGAGGATGCCAAGGATGATGGATTCATTATAGGGAAATAATATTAAGAATCAACTAAGAGGATGTCAAGCTTCCCTTTCAAACAAAACCATGTAGAAACTGGCCCTTTGAAGGAGAGCTTGATGGCCTTGGTTGAAGGAACATGGAAACAACCTTCAAAGGAACATGTGAAAGTTTTGAATGCCTTAACAGAAGGTTTATGAAACTTTGTGACGAAAGGTGAAAGACAAGGATTGCAAGGAAAATAGTTGAATGGGATTTTATTTGTGAAAGTGATAGTCAGTAGGTTGAAGGTGGTGGATTTGGTTGACATTGGTTCGACCCCACAACCTTATTAGAAAATAGACTACGAGAGGACTTCACTTAGTGTCCAAAGGTAGAAATACCATGTATAAAAAGTGAACTGATTGGTGAGGGAATCGACATGAGTACTTCACGATGCACCATTAAAGCTTGGGTATTTTTTTGGAACCTTTGATTTGATGGTGATTCCCTTGGATGGTCACATACTCATGTTGGGACAAGACTTTCTAAGGATGAATCAAGCCATACTTGTGACCCATAAGAGAAATTTGGTGATTTAAAATGGATAAATATATAAATTTTCACTTATTTGCATATTTTTGGGTCTTAATATTGGATGAATTGGTTTGTAGGGCCTATTTTATGGGATGGTTTCATTTTGCATATTTGGGGTCCATAAACTTCCAAGGCCTGTTTGAGGGTCTAAACAGAATATTTTTGGGTAAAATAACCCATTGCTAGTGAATTAGGCCATGACATGATTTTACGCTCGGAGACCTTTCCAACGTTCCAAAGATCACCTCAATAAAAATCCGTATGAAGAAGTTATGCCTCCCGCACGTTGACCATATAGTTTACCACCATATATAGTCCCAAGTGTATTCCATGTCATCCCTCATTTCTCGCACATGTGGAGCTAGTCACAAGTGGAATCTCAAGAACATTCTTTAAGGTCCAAAACCCTAACCCTAAACAAGAATTGAGTCATGTGCAAACCCTAAAGTTAACCTTGAATGATTATCGAGCTATGTTAAATAGGAAAAGAAGGGGTTCAATTTCTATTGTATTGTTCCATAGATGAGCAGTAGTAAGTGGTGGTTGTGAAGCATAAAATGGATAAATTGATTTTATAACACCCATTTGGGCCATAATGTCCAAGGTAACTCCATCACGAGTACCAATTTCCTTTTATATTTTCATTTTGTATAATAGAGCAAGGCATAGTCCTCATTCCAACTGGGTTTTCCTTGGATAAATTATGTGTTGAATGTGTGTAGATTGTGTATTTATTGTTCTATAATTCTCTTATATTTCTAGAAATAATCTAATTAAAATAACTAATGGTAAGATCCATTGTGACGAATTGTTCTAGTGGAATGTCCACGACAGTTTATGGATCATTTGAAAAACCTCAAACTCTTGTGTGTCGATGATGACTAACAATAATTTGGGGACAATTGCATTGATGTAAGAAGTGATGCTAATTGAAGTGGTGAGCGCTCCAATAAACAGTTTGGGAAACATTGTGTAAAGGAAACAAAGAAGGGTTTGGGTAGAGAAACCTTGGGCGGAGAATAATTTTGTATGATGAGTGGGTTGGAAACCTACTTCATTCTGGGTAGTACACTAGAAAATGCAGTCCAAGGGATTGCCAAGTTTTCTGATGAAGACAACCCAATAGTTGTGCTTAGGCAACACATAGATGCTCTAGGTGATATTCTAGGTGAAGGAAAGTGTGACATACTTGAGCCTAGGAGGGGCTCCCTTCAACATGACATACTTCACCTTGGACAATGCAACATAGATCATGTTTTAGGCACTCACATTTCCTAGAGGCAGTTACCAAGAAGATTTAACCATCAACTAAGAGGTGAAGAAAATCAACAAATATGCAATGTAAGAATAGAAATGGGAAACACACAGAGGTTAATGCAGTCCCTTTACCAACAATAGAAGGGGTCTTTTAGAAACTAGGTGTCAATGAATAGTTTGGGAAATTGGGCACGTGAATAAAGGAATTGGAAAGGAAAGCAATGGAAGGTGCATAGTAGTAGCTCTGTATGTGTGATGCCTTCCACTTTAAGTCAAATCAATTCAAAAAATCATTGTTCAAGAGATGAGCCATTGACATGTATGCATTGGGATATTGCTGGCTTGGAAAAAAAAGTGTTAAGTTAAGATGCAAACTTGACAGGTGACGATAGTGGTTTTCTACCTTTCCAAAGAAGAAACAAAAAGGAGATACCAAAATGTAGAAAAATCAACCACTTCAAGCATGAAGAAGTACATTCTTATTGTTAGGGCATGATGGTTGATTAATCACCTGACTATGTCCATCACATGGGGGTAAATAGTGTATAGAATCATTGAAATATCAGTTGATGAAGAATGAAACAATATGTCATGGATGTGCAACTATGGGAAATTACTTGGATTTGTGTTAGAAATTTGATTCAATACTAGGAAGTGTAGCCTAGGGTGTCGAGGAAGTGGTACCAAGAAGTTGTTTTCCAAACTACTCTTGGGGACAAAACAACTAGAGACAACAAGAAGGTGATGCTGGTGGATGGTTTCTTTGATGACCTTGGGTAGAAAAGAGACAAATACCAAACTCACGAGAATAGTAGAATATCCTACAAATTTGTTGAGGATAGAAACATCTTTGAGTTAGGGAGGATGCAACATCCCTACTTTGGGGTAGGAAACCAACCCACACTAACTCAACCATCAAAGGGCTTAGGCACACTAGAAATTGCCACACCAATGTGCAGCCAAGGAATTGGTTGAAAATATGGGCACATTCGAGAGCATGCATGCCAGTCATGGAAGAGATGATGGGATGGGTGCATGTGCATGACATGAGACTTTGACCAAGGGGTATTTAACAAAGAAGAATTCGAAAGTCGATAAGGATTTGGAAAAGTGGCATTCAACGAAGGGGATCAAAGAAAAGGATTCGACATTAGCGTGAGAAACAACCAATAATACTTGCATAAGGTTTCAGGAGGATTCCTTGATGAAAGGAACTAAAGGGCACATCGCAAGAATTTCAGTGGAAGACCTAAGGGCTACTTGCCCAAGGTAGGGTGGTAAGACGCCTCGAGTGGGGATGAATGGTTGTACACCATGTAGGAACATGTGGATGTCGTTGGGTGCCTTAGGTTTGGATTCTTCCTTGTTGGGTGCATAGTCATAAGGAGAACATGAAGCTCTCCTCATATAAATAATTGGGTTCACGTGATGCAAAAACAAGCATGATTATGGGGATAAAAAAGCTAAAATACCAAGGGCGCAGAGGCGAATAAGGCCTTAGGCCTATGATAGAAAGTTAGGGAAATGTGTTTGATAGAATGGGTAGTGTGATATAGGGGGAGTCTTTCATTTATCGGGAAGCCAATTCCAGGTTGAAGGGTTTCCTGAGGAAAGACTCTCCATGACAAAGCTGGCTAAGGGAACAAGCTTAACAATGTATTAGTCTTGTTGGAGGAAATCGATGATCTGAATTACAAGTTCTGCAAAAGGTAGAGTTTTGGGGGAATGGTAAGTATCAACAATAGAATCCAGGGTAGACTAACCCATTGGGAGAAAGTGCAATCATTGACATTCAAGTCCAATGGTAGTAGGCATGGTTGTCAACATAAGGTCATTGGCAGTAGGTAGACCCATCGACAAGCATACTACATTGACAACCGGGGATGAAGTGGGTAGGTAGGCTCAAGTTTAATTATTGTTTGTAAGATGCTGTCAGTAGGGAGGTGTTGAACCCACCTTTGTAATTCTCCATTGTATTATTTGTATACTACTTCAATAAAAGGATTGCAAGTTCTCAGTTTGGATATTGAACGTACTAGTTTTGTTCTTGTAGTTTTCTTGTATATGCATTTGGTATATTGGCTAAGTGTAGCTTATTAAGTAAACAAGACACATAATAATTAAATGTCCAAGGGTTGGGAAAGTTTTTTGGGTGCAACAAGTCTAGGAAATAGATAGCTAAAGGTAGAAGGTATGGGTATGCCTTGAATGAAGAGGTGTAGTTTATTGGTGAGTAGTCTTGTGTGACCAAGTCCTTGATCATTAGGGGGGCAGGGCATCCTGAATAGTTGGCTCTTTGTAGACTTTTCAAGATGGTTTTCCCGAATGTTATTTTCAATCACAATGGTGTACGGTGGAAAATTAAGAGAAATATTAACAAAATTACTTCCTTAATGGGAATTATGCACAATGGATTCTTCTAGTAAGTTGGGGTCTTCTTACAACTTGTAATCGCAAAAAGAATAGTTTTGTTATGTTCTTGTATTTTTTAGGAATATTATTGGAGGGGGGTTCAAATGATATATCACAATAGTTAAACATGATCAATTTCTATGGCCCTTATTCAATTCAAAGGGAATTTTGGATTAAAGTGATGGAAGATGGATTGTTAAAGGATCTGAACTTGATACCTGGGGGAGATATAAACTTTACATTGTATGCAAGAGATGTATGGGTAAATAGGCCGCGAATTGATCCCTTTAAAAAAAATCAACTAGATTATGCAAGAAGCTGATTTAATTGATATAATGTTGGTTTCACTACTTCCAACTTGGAGGAATGGTCGGGTTGGTGACGACGGGGTGGAAAAAAGATTAGACATGTTTTTCATTTTAGATGTTTTATCAAATGTTTTGGCAAGATATCTATCCTAAGTGCTAAATACTCAATATCGGATCATATGTTGATTGTTCTTCAGCTGGAAGCATGTAGTGAGAAGATCAACTATCCATTTAAGTTTAATCATGTTTCATTAAGGGAGACATAATTTTGAAATATGATAAGAAACAAATGGAGCTTGATGGTCATGAATGAGGAAATATCTTCCTTGCAACTTTTGATCAACAAGCTTAAGGATCTAAAATATGTAGTGAGCCAGTGGGATAAAGAAAAAAGAAAGAATTAAAGGAAGAGCTACTTAAATTAGAAGGGGAAATATATGGATTATTTCTAAACAACGTAACTGGTATGTCATCTGAACATGATGAGAATATGGTTTTTGTTCTCGAAGAAAGGAGATTAAATATCTTAAAATTCAAAGAGGAAACCCGAAGACTTAAGAGTCGGGCTATATGATTATCCCAAGGAGACGTGAATACACAATTTTTCCACAGGTTTTCTGAAGCATAAAAGAATCACAAATTCAATTTGGGATTTATATAATGTAGATATGATATTATTGTCTGATCGAAAGCTGTTGGGTGATGAATTAGTGATTCATTTTTAGAAAATTTTTAAGGATCCAAGGAATCTATCCATTGTTAGTCAAATATAGGTTATCCAACGTTACCCTAGATTTTTCTTGGAGGAGGGTAAGAGTATAGCTAATCCAGTGACTTCGGAGGAAGCAAAAAAGTATTAATTTGTTTTGCAAGATCAAAAACTTAAGGCCCGGATGGGTGGATTGTTGAAAGTTTCTTGTATTTTTTTGATATTAGAGGTCATGAATTATTAGCAGCTCATGTGGAGGAGTCTAGGGTGTAAGGCAAAGTTATTGGTGCAATGAATGCTACTTTTATAGCACAGATTCCAAAATGTTATAATCCAAGTTCTTTCAATGATTTTAGGTTCATATCTTTATGTCTTTATGCAATCTAGTTTATAAAATAATATCAAAGGTAATTGCAAACAAAATTAATCCTATGCTTTCAAAATTTATATCTAAGGAACAATTTGTTTTCTTAGACAATCTTCAAATAATGGATTCCATTGGTGTTGCTTAAGAGTGTTTTCATAGTATAAAGGAAAAAAAAACTGAAGGATATGATTTTAAAATTAGACTTGGTTAAGGCATATGAACATGTAAATTGGGTTTTCTTAGATTGATTCTTCTACAAATTGGTCTCATCCTTGAAGCAACAAACTGGATTATGGGATGTGTTGTTTGTGCAAATTTTGTTGTCTTGGTTAATGGGGCCCCAACTATTTTTTTTCAAAGCTCAAGGGGCCTTGGAAAGGATTCCCATTGTCCCCTCTTCTTTTCCTTCTAGTTATTGAAGGCTTAAGCAGAATGATTGAAAAGGAGAAGGTGGAAGGAAGGATGGTGGGAGTAAATATCTTCCTTCATAAGAATTAATGACCTACTTTTTGTAGATGATGTATTATTTTTTGGGAAGGGATCTGTGTAGGAATGGAAAGCATATAAGGATATTCTAGATTAGTTTTGTAATCCTATAGGTATGGAAACTAGTGTATCCAAGTCTAGTTTTTTGGAAACTGATAATGGTGAGGGAACCTTGGCCAAAATTGGCTTTTTGTTTCCTTACCAGAATGGGGCACTTGATTATGGTTTGAAATACCTCGGTTACTTTTTAAAGCCAAATAGTTACTTGAATGAGGAATGGATTTGGCTCCTTAGAAAGATTGAAAAGAGGATTGGGAGCTAGTATTTTAGATGGATTTATATTGGTGGGAGATTAGTAATTGTTAAGTTTGTGCTTGAGAATATCCCGGTTTAATGGTTAGAATTATTTAAGATTCCAAATACATTTTGGACAAAATCAAAAGGAGGAAATTTGGGGTCTAAAATGGGCCTCCTAAGGAAAATAATAAAAAAAGCCACATCACACTACAAATATGCCATGTCAGATTAAATCTAATGAAAATCTAATGAAAGTCAACATAAATCGTCTCATTAATGGTACTTGACAACTATATTGAGTTGATGTAGAGTTAAGAGATATTGGTTAAAAATATTAATGAAACATTTAGATTCTTGTGCACACATAATAAATGATAGAAAATTTTTGAATTTTATATTATTTTTTTTTAAAATGAGTTGACCACTACTTTTTATATATTTAATAAATGTAAAACTCAAATATATTCATTTATAATGAAAAGTATAATTCTAATAGTATTAAAAAAAAATCACTATTATTTTTTAATATAAATTTTATATTAATTCATATAAAAAATATTACATCACATCAAATAAAAAAACAATAGACTATGTATATTCATTTTATTTTTTATATTAATATAAAAACAATTGTGGTTTAATGGGTAGGTAGGTAAGAGAGAAAAAAAGTAAAATAAAATTTTATTATATTTTAGTAACATTAAAAATAGTTTCTATTTTTTATTTTGTTAGTATTTAAATGTTTTATTTATTTTTGGATGTAATAATTAAATATATTTATTTTTAAAATATTATTTAATAATTATAAAAATACTAAATATCTTTTATTTAGTATTTTAAGATAAGTCTATTTAAAATTAAATATTATTTAGTTTAAAAAAAAAAAAAAAGATTAATAAATGTTTTTAGTATTTCAAAATGCTTCCACTACAATTTTAATTAATGAGAAGGTTATGTTTTAGAGGAGTTGGAAGTAGTGATCAAATAAAATATTCTATATTTATTAGTTAAAGTTTATTTATCTTATTTCGAGGTGATCTTTTTAAGAACTTAACCAAGGTGAGGTTGATATAGAGTTAGCTATTGTCAAATAAAAATATGCCACATAAGCATTATGTGTCCAACTCAACCATAATGGTTGACCAAAAATATTGAAATTCTATTGGTTTAAAAATTCAACTCAATCCAGCTCATCCATGGCACAATTTTTTATAAGGCCCATTTTAGACCCCAAATTTCCTTTAATGGTCTTTAGTTGTTTTTGGATAAGGACCAAGAAAAAAGGAGGGATTTCATCTGGTAAGTTGGGAAAGACTTTCCAACCCCAAGAAGATTGGGGGATGGGGAATAAAAAATATTTTCCTTTTTGGCTAAGCTTTAGCTATAAAAATATTATGGAGGTGCCCGTTCACGATTAACTTATGGAGTTTAGTGATTAAAGAAAAATATTTGAAACAAAGCACTGTTATAGAGTGGATTCCATCCAAGGATAACAAATTTAAAGGAATTTCAAATATATGGAATTGTCTAATTAGTTCTTATCATATTTTGGGGGATTGGTTGGTCTAGAGGCTAGGTGATGGCATGTATAATAGAGTTTGGGGATAACCATACATTGGGGGAGCAAGGTGGTACTTTAAATTATTCGTGACATTGGTGAGTTTTCTTCCTTATAAAGGTATTATGAATTTATCACAAGCGGAATCTTCTAATGAAGGTTTTTGTATTAGTTCAAGGTGGAAGCAAGAACATGAATTGGGAGTGTAGGGGGATTTTGTAGAAGAAAGGAATAGATATTTACATGGTCTTTAGAGGAGTGTCATACAACTCTCAGAATATGAGATTCTTTAGATTGTCCCTAGAATGGGAAGGTAACATGAAAAATCATGTGTGAAGCTTTATTTTTTTTATAATATAGAAGTAGAGAAAATATGGTGGTTTACCACATTATGGAAGTGGAATTTTCCTCTGAAAATAAAACTTTTTGTCTGGATAGCTGCTTTGGAAAATAAAATACATACATGGGATTATTTGAAAAGGGGTGCAATTGGTATGAATATTTGCATTATGTGCAACTATGAAGTTGAGTTGGTTGATCATTTATTGATACATTGTTCATTCGCTGAGGTGGTATGGCAGGTGAGAAAGGAGGAATTTCAAATTGATCATAACTGGTCTTTACAGTCTTTGTCTTCTTGTTTTAAAAATTGGATATATGTTGTGAAATCTAAAAAAAAGTTTCCTTGTTCCATCTGTTGGGCACTATGGAAACAAGGAATGGTGTACTAATTGAGGGTAAACACAAAAATGCTTTGAGATTTGGTCTTAATGTAGTTGGAGCATATGGGGAAATTTTCAAAGAGAAGGAAAGTAGGCATGTGAAAGCGGAAAGGGATCCTACTTTCAATAGAGGTTGGACTGTAGGATCTTTTGATATTTCCTATAAAGAAAATGAATCAAGATGTGGAGCAGGGGCTATCCTAAAATTGGGTGATTCAAAGGTTTTTAATCTTAAATTAAATTGTGGTGGCGGTACCAATACTTGGGGATAATTACTTGCATTATGGGGTCTCTTATATTTTACTCGTTTTAAAAATATTGTATACTTGCAGGTAGCTAGTGACTCCAAGGTGATCATTGATTGGGTTCTCCAAAATATCGAGTTCAATGTGGCTATACTTAAGGATGGAAGAACAAAATTAGGAGGATCTAGGAAAATTTTATAGGCATAACATTTCAACATATATAGAGAGTACAATGATGAAGCCGATTTTCTGCTTATACCTGAAGGTTCTATTTTTTTAGAGCTTTGTGGCACTATTATAATCTTAGGAGGACAAATCAAAATCTTTTATAGTTGATTTTTTTGGGAGTTCTATACTTTAGTCTTTGAAAGATTGTATATTAACAAAATTTATTGAATGATGACTGTGTTAAAACTTTTTATTTTCTCATTATGTTTCTAGACCAGGTTTAAATGGTTTTTTGGGAAGATTTCTTATAAATTTTGTGTTATCTCAGATATAGTGCTGAAGTTAATATTTTATTTACTTAACAAGTTGGTAGTTGATGTATATGTCTACTTTTAGCATGCATATTGGGAAGGGTAGATGCATTGTTTTGATGTAAAAGTATGTTAAGTTTTATATACTTTGAATAATAAGTATAGTTTGTTTCTTGTTGAAAAAAAATTTAAACTTCAATTTTCTCGTATTATAGGAAATATAAATGAACCACTATATGTGATATGTGGATCAAAGCAATTGTGGTGTGTATTGAGTCAAAGCCAATTATTCCATGATTTTGATAATAAGGTTATTCTAAAGAAAAAACTAGATATGATTCTAATATATGTGATGTTTTTTTGATCGAGGATACATGTGTGACTATTTGGTAAATGCCTTCAAGAGAAGACACACATACACACATATTTTTTAAGGAAAATTATTACCCAGAAGTTAGATAAATTGGACAACATTGATACTGTCAAGACTAAACTTTAAGTTAAGAATGATATCTTTCCCTTCCATTAAAGGTTGATCCTTTTTTGTTTAAACTATGGATGATATGGTTACCCTTTATGGTTACAATAATGAGAAGGGATCCACCAAGATCTTGGTGTTGTGTCTTGTGGAGGGATGAGAGAAGAAGTGTAACTTTTTCTTAACCCCATGCTCTTTTAAATAAGTGATTTAGAATAAATCTTGTATTCCTTTGGATTCCAAAAGTCCTTTACCAAGAACCACCATTCTAGAAATATTAGACATCAACCAACTTAGTGGTATATATATGGATCTAAAAAATTAATAAGATCATTATGGGGACAATATCGTTTTCACGAAGGTGGTAATATTCATGTCGGTGGAAGTAAGTTTTTCGTATTTCTAAAGTCAAGACTATAGTTTGTAATTTTTATATTGTTTTATTAACTATTTTTCTTAAATGGGATCGGTTTGTACAGATGATCTCAGCCTCGTAAAATGGTTCCCAAGATGTGGCGGCCGACTGAGATCATCATGCGTTTATTAAGATCATGGAACTGCAGAAGATCATTAATTAATTAAGATCACTTTACGGTCCCAAGTAGGTCATGTCAGGGTAATGCATGAGCTACTCTATTAATAGTTGTAAATATAATAATGTTCATGGTTAGCTAGGGTTAATGGAATATCAGTAGGTCACCATCGTTGCAAATGTAACACGCTCAGTGCATTAACTCAAAATGAACCCTAATTCTCTGACACACAAAAGATAGTCATGGTAGCTTAGTGCCTTGAATCTCTGATAATTCAACAAACTTGTAGATTTGATTTCCAATCTCTGCTTAGTTGATGGTAGATCAGATAGCTTGTTATGTTCTCCCTCTTTATTCTTCATGATTCCCATGGCATATTTACTGCAGGTTTAAATGATATTTGATGGCAATTGGCTCCATGATTTTGTCCATTTTTTTACTACAACATCCTATGGATAATGTGATCTATACAGGTGTGGTTTTTCTTACTTTTGACATATTTCGAATAGTGATATTTTAAGTGCGTCGTGTTGTGATTCTTGTAGAGATTTGATATCTCTTTTAATTAACAAACGTGTCAAGATTGGTGGAATTCTGGAAACTATTAGACCTCTAATACTTCTCAATGTGACGAGCATAGACTTAGATATTTGGTGTGATGAGAATTAGTTGATCTCATCCAATATATTAGGTGGCTTGCTCAACTGTTTAAGAGTATTGAACATGTCAAATCTCTGTAGCCCGGTCATTGCCTTATGAAGATGCTTAAACACCAATCTTCGAGTTCATGTCATCTTACGTTATGAGAACAACATTTCTCAGAAAGTACAATAAATATCTCCTTGGCCTTGTTATTCCCAGTCATTAAACTCTTCAAACTTAAACAATACAATTTCAATATTTTACTCTCCTACAAGACATTGCCCTGAAGGAGATTGGTGCTTTCTACAATGTGCTCCATGAGATTCTGATTCAAAAATATATTCAGGTTCCATACATATAACAACAATTACTAAATGGCGTTAATCATCAATGCAATTTTATAAACTCAAACAATTTCTGGGAATTTTAGTCGTTAATTTCTGGTCCATGGATGTAATTTATACAATCCCTTTAATGATCCTAAAACATAAATAAATTATCTTGCAGATATTTGACAATGGATTTATTGTTGGTTGGAATTGCTATATGTTTAGTTTCAATTTGAGAGTTTAATTGTGCAATATTTTCATAATTGCTATTTCCAACAGAGTTTTCTCTAGCAATTAAAACCAGAGCAACTCATTAACATGGAAAGCAGAGACCCGCATCCCTCTACATGGATTCGTGTGGAACAATTCTCAATTTTTATTTTTCCTCTGTTTCAAAAATCATAATAAATTGTTGGAGTTAAAGAGAAAGTTGGAATTCAAAGAATTGATGTACAACATGTCAGGTATGGGTGGTGATATGACATAATTTACTATCCATTAATAACTAATATAGGTAAAATTTGACAAAGTGTAATAAAAAATGTCAAAGCCAAGCTATAAATAAAACCCTGGCTGCAATTTAATAAAAATATTTACATTATTATATTATTTTTCATATAGATCATATTTTAAAATGTGAGTAGTCATAATTAAATATTTAACATTGAGGTTTCTCTTTAGTGATCATAACCAAATATTTACGGTTGAATTTTGTGTTTGAGTTTAAAATATTTACATATTATCTACATAATGGTAAAGTCCTAATTTGGTTGTATTACAACTTTTTAAGATAGGCAGTGTATGTTATAATTATAAGGGTACAACCATTTTTATTTCCAAATTGTTTGATGACAAATATTAGCTTGATTGGAAGGGATCTTTGATGGTTTTGAAATTTAGTTTTGAATTTCATTAATGTTTAAGTTCTTTGGGTGATAGTGAACTTGGAAATAATTTTTAAATATATATAAAATTTTTATTTGATACGTTTTACTAATATTTAATACATTTCTTTAATAATGGTAATGATCAACCTAATAAAGTTTTAACTATTTGTAAAAAACATGCCATAACGTATAGACAACATAAACATTTTGTTGTTCTAAGTAATCCTTTAGAAGTTCTAAGTAATCCTTTAGAAGTAATTGTGTTAGAGTTAAAAGGATATATTAGTTCTTTAACACAATGTCATCCTATGGGAATGTGTGACCATTCATTCATTGTGTTATTACGTGAATAAGAATTATGATAACTAATTTGTGGAATTGGAAGGGTTTGTTGATACAAAACTATCACTTGGAGCTTGGTTATTCACTTATGTAATCTTTTTTCTTTCGTTCAAAAGTTATTATTTTCAAACCTCTTCTTTTACTATTATATTATTGTTCTTAAGTTTCTTTTGAAGTTGATTTATGCATGTTTAGTTTAGACAAATAATTATATTATTATTTATTTTTAATATGATAATTATCTAAACAAAATTAAACAAAAATATATCTTTAGGTGGATTTTTAGAAAGAGATGGTAGACAATACTATTCAATAGAATTTCAAGGAAAATTCTAAAAATCTATACAATTTTTAAAGTACAAATCTTGGCAAATCTTACCAATTCTTGAATTTGCAACCATAAAATGTTTAGTGTATTTTTTGTAAAATATTCAAATCACTAAAGACTTGATATAGTTTCCAAATCCAATAACACAATGGAATAAATTAAATCCATTTATTTTGTAATTGATTCATTTGTTTTACTCTTGTTTACCTTGATTTTGGTGTAGAAGAAGCTACATATAACATCTCTTTTTGTTTACCGTCCTCAAGAACATTAGATAGAAATACTTTAGTTAAATATCTATAGGACCAAGGCTTTTATGCCTAGCTCCTTGCTCTATACACTCTATCTTCTGAGGCTAATTTTGGAGCTATAGGAAAGTTATTGGTGGATACATGGTACAATGGGAAACAAATCCAAACATGATTTTCCTTTTTGTTTGTCTCGTATTTTGAAAGCAATGTTTCATGTCACTTCCCACAAATATAAATGTTTCATATCACTTCTCGCAAATAGCTATAGCTAACAATTTTTCGCAAATAAAACAGTTGACAATATCGAGAACATTACCACCTCGTGGGGCTCTTGTTAATTACAATAATGCATTCTAATTTATACATTCAATAGGTTGTGTACATTAACATTATCTCTTATTAAATGTACTCAATCCATTTGGAAAGTAGAACATTTCGTAAATTTTAATTTTAAGATTTTTTTATTGTATTTTTCAATAATTTTTAAGAAGGTAGAAAGATCTTTAAAGAGGGACCATAGTTTTCAGAAAATTTGGCCAATTTGTTAAATGGAGTATTTTAGATTTTAATCTATCTACCTGTATATATCACAATAACCCCATCGTGAGTGAGTTTGTCAAATCCCCAATCTTCATTTGGATTTTATACGTTCAAAAAATAAAGAAATTTAGTTTAGATATATTTCTTAAATGGTTTATTCCAAAAAAATCATTACATGAACTTGAATATGTGTAGAGCTTAACCTGAGTGGAGGTGGAGGTCTATCATTTAAAATAGTTTTCAATTGAGATCATTTTTGTTGGATCCAAGGTTTGGATTATGAAAATATAAATTTCAATTACGAAGTTTATCAACAAATAAACCATTTAAATAATGCTTGTTGAATGGTTAAGATGATCTCTCAAAGGGAAGGAAAATAAACATAATTTTTAGAATCGTTCTTATGTAAACACTAAGGAAACTAAAAATTGATGCATTTTACTTAAATCCTAGAATAAGAAGGTAAACAAATTGTAAAGACTAGAATCATTCTTACATGATGGAGTAACTTTAAAAAAAATGCATTCACACTTAAAATCTTAGAATGTAGACTAAGGTTATGACCTTTTGACGAAGAAAACATGAATTTATGACCTTTTGAGGAAGAAAACATGGATTCATTCATTAGAGATAAAACATAAATTAGACAACCTAGACCTTGGGATGGATTCATGGGATGGATGAAACATAAATTAGACAACCTAGACCTTGGGGGATGAATGAAACATAAATTAGATAACCTAGACCTTGAAAGGGAAACAATCAATTGAAATAATTTATTGGATTTAGACTCTTGATATTATAAAACCTCCACCAACATTGTAGCATTCAGAAGACCATAAAGATGTTATAAGGAAAAAGGAAATAAAAATAATCCATTTTTTTTTCAATTGCTAGTTAAGAGAAGTAGCAATAATGAGTAGATATTATAAAAATGTGTCATAGACTCATAATCAAGTGGCTTTGGCGGCCAAAAAGTGTTTGGAGGCTGATCAATGGTTCAAGGATTTGGAAAGAAGTAGTTATTCATAAATATATAGAACTGACATCATTTCTTGAATGGATTTGAAGACCTACACAATCCTTACAAAATGTTTGTCATTTGGAAAGTTGCGGTGTTATATTTAATGTGATTAGAAATGGATTAGCATGGAAGGTGGGGGATTGGCAGAGTATCTGGGTGGGTGAGGACTCTTGGGTAGGGAGGTACTGTAATTATTTGTTGTTCCATACGGCGATGCAACTTATTCAGAGGGTTGTTTACTCTAAACTAATATGATGATGAAGCGACTTCCTCTTTGTTGGGTCAAGGATAGATGAATGCTGACTGTCTAGGTTTCAGTGGCGAAGATGAAATTCAATGGAAGGCCTATACGAATCAATTAAATCGATGTCATGTGAGAATTCAACATTGAAAGGAATCCTTGTTATGGGTGTGCGATCCTCATGGATTCTACTCCCCAAAATTGGGTTATGGTACATTGTTGGTGTTGAATCAAATGGTTGATCTGGATTGGTGGTGGCAAGTAGTATGTAAGTTCAATTGCCTAGTGAAGTAAAAAATCCTTATGTGTTTTTTCCTACAAAATAAAGCGTTGACCTAGGATAATTTGCAAAGAAGGAATTAGGGAGGGGGGGTGGGGCAAGTAGATGTTATTTGTGCAGAAATTTTGAGGAGATAGATTACCATATGATGGTAGATTGAAAATATGTTTCTTAGGTTTGGAAGGAACTACAAATATTAATTCAGATAAGATGCCTATGGGATGGTACAATAATCCAAGATTACCTAAAGAGTTGGTGTCTTAACCTAGGTTTCAGCACAATTTAGGGAGAACCACTTATTATGGTCTGACAAGTATGGATTGCTAGGATTTATCTCTCCCTTCATTTGTGCACTTGCCAAATCCTATCCTAACCATTCTTAATAGCTTACCTTTAATCAACAAAATTACCACTCCTCGACAGGTGAAGGAAGAGGAGATAAACTGGAACACTCTATGGTAGTATTCATTGGTGTTGGAGGAGTGTTACCAAAGGATAAAAATACAAATTCAAGGTTGGGTTGGGGCTCGGGAACGAACAATTATGTAGAGTTGTGTGCACTTATGCTATTGTTATTGTTAGCAGTGGAAAATAAAATCAAGTAGCTACAGGTTTTTGGGGATGTGAAAGTCAAAATTCACCTGATCACAAAAGAAAAAAATGGCACAATCTTTTTCTGGGGCCGATATTGGAAGAGGGGGGGGGGGGGTGGGAAAGTAGATGTTATTTGTGCAGAAATGTTGAGGAGACAGATTGCCATATGATTCTAGATTGCAAATATGCTTCTCAGTTTTGGAAGGAACTAGAAATATTAATTCAGATAAGATGCCTATGGGATGGTACAATAATCTAAGATTGCCTCAAGAGTTGGTGTCTTAACCTAGGTTTCAACACAATTAAGGGACAACCACTTATTATGGCCTGACAAATGATGGATTGCTAGGTTTTATCTCTCCCTTCATTTGTGCACTTGCCAAATCCTAGCCTAGCCATTCTTAATAGCTTACCTTGGATCAACAAAATTACCACTCCTCGACAGGTGAAGGAAGAGGAGATAAACTGGAACACTCTATGGTAGTATTCAATGGTGCTGCATGGATAGATCACAATTTATCTGGTGCTGCATAGATAGATCACAATTTATCTGGTGCTGCATAGATAGATCACAATTTATCTGGTGCTGGAGGGTGTTACCAAAGGATAAAAATACAAATTCAAGGTTGGGTTAGGGCTCGGGAACGAACAATCATGTAGAGTTGTGTGCACTTAGGATATTGTTATTGTTAGCAATGGAAAAGAAAATCAAGCAGCTACAGGTTTTTGTAGATGTGAAAGTCATAATTCACCGGATCACAAAAGAAAAAAATGGCACAACTTTTTTTCTGGGGTCGATATTGGAAGAGACAAACTTGTTTAAAATTATGTATGGAGTTGATAGCCTTTTCCCGCGTCTATAGGGAAATGAACAGTGAGCTTGATATTCTATCTAAGTGTGGGGTGAATATGAAGTAGGCAGAGTGGAATACAACTAAGTAGATGTTAGGAGTTTCAACTAGTATTTCTCATACACCTTTCTAGGATCCTCCATGAGTAAGGAAGATCTAATAGCATTAATGCACAATAACAAATTTTTGAGATATGAATGGTTATGATGGTTTGCAAATTAAGGAAACAATGGATCTTTGGTTTGAGCTATTTTATGAAACTAACAATCATATAATACTTTTTGATATATGGTTGAACAGTTTTTTAAGTAGAAATTTAATTTTGTTTGAAACAATATGTTCATGTTAGTGAAGAATATAACTCTCTTTTAGTTAATAAAAACATATAACTATTTTATTATAATTGTAATTATATCTAATTTATGATAGTTGTATATATATATATATATATATCGTTCATGGGGCATAGCTCGGGGGTTGGGAGATTTGGTTATTGTGCTTCCCACCCGAGTTCGAATTTCACTTGGTGAGTTGTTTATTGTGATTGGCCCTCGAAAATTGTTGTTACCCATTCATATATACTTTACAACCCAGGTAAACATAACTATAGTAAACCACCTACAAAAAAATTTCATTTTTTAATCTAAAATTATTTATTATATTTTTTAAAATTTAACAACGTTAACTTACAACCCTCAAATCAAAACCTTTGGGTAATAAATATTATATATTTTTAACAAAATACTCAAACTCAAGCATACTTTTCTTGCCTTCGAGGTGTGGAACAGATTGTTGGTGTATCCTTTCACAATTTTATATTTTTGAAAGCGACCATGACTGCAAGTGGCTATGTATTGCTACTTTGATATGATGTGATGGAACTCCCGCCGACTAAACGTGGGTCTTATGATTAACATTAAAAAGATTTGGTTGGAAATCGAATTTACTGTTATAGATAACAAATATATATATTTTTAAAGCTGTCTCCGCATAAAAATATTCTTTATATATATTTTTTAAAACCATTTATTCTTTGTTTTATGCTAATCTAAAAAAATCCATAATGAATATAATCTCATTCCACATGACACCTTAATAAATGAATATTGAATATATACCAGGGAATCTTGGTTAAACAATCCCTTCATCTAACGAAAGAATGTTTTGTATGACGGCACTTTACTCTTGACCGTTGGAATCTAATAAATAGTGAAATCCTTAACTTAAACAAATGTCATATATATATTTTAATTTTAATTTTTTAAATATGTATTAAAAAATAAATGTGTTTAGGTAGTAAGTAGTTTTGTATAATAATCTAAGTTCACATTCCATAAAATAATAAGACACTTAAAAATCTAACTATATTAAAGATTAGTATAACCAAGTTCTACGTAGTTGCTAGTACCTGCTGCTATAACTTAAATTAAAGTAAATACAATATGATAACAATTTAATTGTTGATATGACACTATGTTTACTTTACTTTAGCTATCCACATTACATTGTTTTTACTCTTTTGAAAATTATAAATACTAGCGATTACATTGTTATGATAGGATATTATGTAATAGCAATACATTACATTAAATTACATATGCGACATCACATTAACTCAATCACAAAGTATTATTTAAAACTGATCTTGTTACCCATGCTTATCCATAAAATCAATTAAGATAACATGGTATTTGAGTCTTTGTTAAAATTTAATATGAAAAACACATTCAATTAATTGAATTAATACAATACATGTATATATTTTAGTTTATATAGATTTTAATAATCAAAATCTACATCAAGTAAGTAGAAAGAAAAAAGCAAAAACTTAATAATGATTGAGTTAACTTAATAAACAAAGGAGTTCCATGATATTTGATCATTGATTAATATTTCACTTATTATCTCTCAATTATTATTATTAATAAATTGTAGCCTAGGCTAGTTTATTATTGTTGGATACACATATCAAGCATATGTCTTGTGCAAATATAAGTAGTAAATATGAACGTAATGCATATATCTTATGGACATATGAGCACTAAATATGCAATTAATGCACAACCAATAGTAATGTCTATAATTATTGGCCAATACTGTTAGTTTAATGCTCCTAGATACACATATTTCATATGTGTGAGTGATATCTATAATTATTGGTCAATGTTATTAGTTTAATTCTACCCTGTGTGTGTATATATATATATATATGAGTAACACCAAATATGTATTTAATTTAAATATAACCATTAAATAATCTATGTGACATAAAAAAGCTTTTGAAATATATAAAAAAATTAAATAACAATACAATTTCATTGCTTAAAGTTATAAAACATATATATTATAAATTATAAAAAATATTACTTTTATAAATTTACAAGTTAAAAATATTTTAAAAAATAATATTTTTAATATCAACTTAAAAATATTTAAAAAATAATATTTTTAATATGGAAAATGCTAATCTTCATAATTAATTATTAAACAGTCCTACATTTCACTGGATCAGAAAAATATAACATGTATGTACTAAATTCTTTTGAAAATTTTTAATTTCAAAAGTTATCATATGCAATGTATTAAATGTGAATGGGGTTCGAACTTTTAAAGTTAGCATTGCAAATTTATGTATGCAATTATAATTATGTCATGTCAAATGTGCAGCCACTCATATGATATGCCAGAAAGTTAAAACTGGTAACTATTTGCAAATAAGATCTTTGATCATGTTGATTCATGTATAACAATCAAATTGTATACAATTCATTTTTAATATAAATTAAAAATTATATAAATATATTTACAATGTTGAACTTTGTAAAAAAATTTAAATTTGTATCGATCAAACTAAAACTAATAATAGTCAATCGTTTATCGATTGCTATATTACCTACCTGCAGTAGGGATAATAACATACATTAATATGACCTATACAATTTAACAAACAAAACAAGTATTTATATAATCAAAGTCATTAAATATTTACATTTAATCTCATCCATATTCATTTTAGAGATTTTCAATCCATATTTTTAGTAAAAAATATTTTAACCAATTCTCATAACTGATCATATCATCAGTCTCTCCCCAAATGATTAGAGGTTCATGATTAGAGGTTGATGATTATTTGAGAGTCTCTTCCAAAATGACAAGAGCACCAATTCTTTCTAGTCTATCCAAACGAAGCTCTGGGAGCGCCTTCACTGAATTACTGGTAGCAAGACCTTAACTTTAGAAGAAGTGAGTTCTAGTGCATTCCCTTCGGAAAATAATCTCCCCATCCAATCTTGCCACCCCTGTAGAAAAATATAAATTTGTTAAACCAGCATAGATCCATCTTAAAAATGATCTACCAAGCTTCGAAAGGGATCAAATCTCTCTAACTGCAAACCCCTTTTTTAGAGTGGAAATGTTGAGGAAATGTGAACGACAATGTTTATGGTTTTAATTTGTAGTCTTATATATGTGGTTTTGAAAATTATTTAAATCTAAATTGAGTTGATATGTTATTTTTTATAAAGGACACGTGTCAACTCTAGGATGAGCACGGAAGGACTTACACATCTCCCCCTACTAGGTTGTAGAATGCACCTCTTTGACCCAATTACACTCAAGTAGTTGTGTGAGGTCAAATAATCTAAAACTGAAATTGCCACATAGTTTTACGAATAAGAAAAAGATAAATATTATAGAATATGAATAAAAGACTGAGAGATTAATAAAACTTAAAAGTTAAAACATTTAAATAATAAATATTTATAAATTATAAAAACTAAGTGAACTTGATAATTTTATTTTAAATTATTTATATCAAAATAATAAAAAATATTTTTGTTTATTCAAACTTTATTTAAAATCAATATTAATTATAATTAATCGTGCAACATAAATTATATCTTATAGAATTCAATAAATTCATTAAATCACATATACTATATAATTTAATTTAATTAATATTTAACTATAATTAACATTATCATATCTTATAAGCCCGAACTGGTGTGGCTCATTGATGTCGCTTGATATGAAGTTACTTGTTGTAAAGGAGGCCATGAGATCAAATCCCATCCAGGTTTACTTATGCCCCATGTCTTGCGGGCGGGTGTGGGGCACCTAGGGGTATAATGGTAGCAGGAATTGATCCGTGAAACAAAACATTATCATATATTATGTATTATAATGAAAACTTGGAAATGTATTAAAACAACAAATATGCTGTAGATTCATCATTCCATTCACAATAATATTTGTTTCAGATTATATTTTTTCATATTCTTCATTACCATGTTTACATAGAAAAATGTCTATAGAGGAAAAAGTATTACCCCTTAAGTTTAAGGAGTTGTTTTTCACGAAACCTTAGAATAATACCAATCCCATCAATAAAGTGTCAATTATTATATTCATTATATTTGAGCAAAAAGGATAGAGGCCTTGCAAAAACAACAAACTCAATAAACTCAATCAAGCCAAGATATGCTAGAAAATAGTCAAAAACCAAAATCTAGCCCAAAGGCCAAAGCTAACCCTTCAGTGAGACAAAGGTAAATAACAAGGTAAAAATGAGGCTTTAAATTCCTCAATATGGAACCTCAAGTTCAATACTCAAAGGAGACATATCCAAGGGCAAGTACTTAATCCTATTACCACAAAGTGAAGATGGAATGGACCTTCCCATGATCTACGGAAATGTGGGACAAAGACATCACATGCTTAAATCCATTTGAATGACCATTATGAGTCATTGATGAGGAAGATAGAATATGCCAATCATGGCCAAATCTGATTGCTGCACCCAAGAAAAGTTAAAAACCCAAAGTAATAAATGAAGTGAGATCCAAAAGAGAACAATAAGTATTTGGCTCTAAATAATCTAAAGTTGCACTACCATCTACCTTTGAATGAAAAAAAAATCATCTGATGAAAGGAATGAATCCTCCTCTATTTAAGCTAATAATTTTGTACAGTCCTCCTTAAAAGTACCCTCTAGCAAATGGAGGCCTCCACACATAAAATTTTACAAAAGAATCATGAATATGACTTCCCACCCATAAATATGATACAAGGCTCTATGTATACTAATAATAAATCAGCAACGCCTTGACTTGAAGCAAAGGCCAATGACGACTCCAAACAACCTAAGCCCACAACCTTAGTCACCTACTCCATAAGTGCACTCAATTGCAAATACAATCAACAAGTTGGAATCACAAGAAACCCAACCAAATTAGGAAAAGGGGGGATACAATAAATGCTTTGAGAAGATCCCCTAAAACCTTAACAACTAGACTGTTCACTCTGTGAAATAGGAACAAACACTTTCCTAGCCAAATTGACACCTCCCTCAAGGTTGATACTTCCCTTGCAATTGGTAGCAGGTCCAATAGAATGGGACACCAAGTGAGCCTCCTACCTCCCCACCCACCCCTAGCCAATAGAGCCAAACTCTTTGTAGAAAAATCCTTAGCTAGCTCTACAGATAAGGAAAACAAAGCAACATCCCTCATATTTTTCAATGCAAAGGCCTTCCTAGGGAAATATTTAGGAATATGACCAACTAGATGAAAATATATTCAATGGAAATGAATTTTGTCATAATACATTTCTTGTATCCATGATTGGTTCTTGCACAACAAAGTAGTTTTATTTGGAAGACCTCCATTCATTGTCATAATGAATAAAAGGTGAGTCACCCCTTGCATGCTTACTTATTCCTTAGAGGGCCTTTGACACTTTTCCATGGAACCACCAATAGCCCTCATAACCTTTAAACAAAAAAGATGGGGAGGAAGGGCCTATCGAATGAACCCAAAAAAGTTGAATATTTACACAAGAAAAAGAGGAACCGAAATGTTCTGACTCAGGAATAAGAATCAAACCCACATTGCCATAACACCGAGGGTTTGTAGACAATACAACTAAGTGATCTTTTGACCAAGAAAAAATAAAAGAGAAGAAACCCCTTTTCAAAAAAGAGATTTTTACCTTCATGGAAATAGGGTGTGCCCAAAGATCATCAAGACAACGACACACATATTGGATAGGGAGGACTTGATCCCATAAAAATAACCATCTAGAACACAATCTCTCATAAAATATTTTCCCTCCAAAATCAAATTGAAAGGTAACTCTATTGAAAAGATATACCTTCACTTGAATGCCTAATTTCTTGTCCTTCTTGGAAAACCCAAAAACATCATACTTCCCCTATCACCTATAGAATGCTATCCTATAAATAAGCCACTTCCATTTTTGTTGCAGGACCTCCAAAAACCCATAGCAAAGTATGAAGAATCACCCCTCTCACCCATACACACCATTGTCACTCTACTCCATGTATTATGTTACACTAATAAACTTTCACAAAAATTATAATTTACCTACATTTAAAATTCCATCATTAAATTATAATTTACCTACATTTAAAATTCCATCCAAAATGACTTACTACCCATTTATACATTATGATTATGATTTGCAATCGACTAAAATGGTACTCAAAATTCATTACAATAACAAATATGTTAATCATCATCGCATTCACAAATTATACTATTTTTTTCAATGATAAATTCTACTTATTTTATTTATAAAATGAGTGACTTAGTAGCCTTGTGCATGATATACATGTCAATCATACTCAAGATATAAATCCATAGTGTAGATTCTAATAGTAGCAATTAAAATATTCAAGAGGATTATCATACAAAAAAATATAGCAATCCCTATTAATGAAAGGACAATACACCTCACTTGGACGTCAAATACCAATTCAGAGAGAATACTTTTTCATTGAATTAGGATTGTATATTAGAAAATAGTTTCACTTCACGTACCATTTGGTTAGAATAGTGCTTTGGAGTATGATCATTTGGAGATCCCCTCCACTGAGTGCTCTACATATAGAATTCTTGGATCCATGTGTATTGCATCTTTCACCAGTTGTTATGATTCAATGTTTATCTCTATGAAAATATGAGTGAAAGATATTTCTATGAAACTTTACACTCTTATCCTTGGTCTCTCTCATGCTCTCTCAATACATTAAAATTATTGTTTTTAGGATCCTTGTAGCCATCTTATAATCAGACTTTACAGTTACTAAATACATGTTAAATATTTGATACCAAAACCCCAAACCAAGTTGAATAATGTGTTGGATGCAATTAGTTATTCATTTTTGTTTATAGTCCATCTTAGTGCCAATATGGGGATAATGTTGTCTCTATTAGGGAGAATAATTTACCACCTACACGACTAACACACCACTAACACCTTGATTAGCTTGAGAGGATCCATCAAAGTTTCTCCAAGCATGAGAGGGGTCATAGTTCAAGTGCATAAGGATTCTTAGAGGATTTGGATTTTTGGGTACCGAGAGTTGTAACCTGCTTGCTTTTTTTACATTATATAAAAATTTACAACCATGTTTTGAAAAGCAAATTCATTTTGAGCTAACCAAACTAGCGAAGTATACCTCCATTTTTAGGCCTTTGTTTCCATCATAATATTTAATGATCTATTGGTTAATAGTTGAGTTGATGTTGTCACCTATCTAATTCCATGGTTGTAGATTTAGCATAGATTTAGCCTAGAAGAGATTGCTCATATTTATTTTGTGAAGTGGAAATTAATTTGTGTTGCACTAAAATATGTGATAGGTTTTCTTCACATTCTTCACATAGTGGAGACTTGATAGTTCCCTCATTACCTTTATTTCTCATTGTGTCCTAGGTGGGGACTACTCCTTTTTGTATATCCATGCAAACAAAATGTTTTTGGGAGGTGACACTACTTTCAATAACTTAGTCCACCACCACTAGTGTTAGAAAAACAAGATCGCAGAGCAATAACAATAAACAAGATGCAAATATTAAACACATAAACACATTACAAGAGAGACACCAATATAACGTGGTTCACCCAAGATGGGAGACATCCACACAGAAATTGCTAGTCCTTTATTATTATACCATCCAACAAAATTAAGAGATACAACCTGTAGCACACCCGCTGCACTTACTCTTCACTTTATCATAGTCTCTATCACACAATCACATAGATCGTTTTACAATGGTACAATACGATACACAATTGTATTACAATGCTTTCCTTTTATAGGGGAATTACCATGAGAAAATACCACAGGTCACCCAATACCATGGGCCCGTAAATTGTTGACCAACTAACATTCCCAAAAATTTCTTTCGGTGGCTTCTTCCTCGAACCCATTTTCTCAGGGGGGACCGTCCCCCCCAACTTGTCGACACCTCCCTACTGGGACAAGTGTATAGTAAAACTGGGGTACAAACATGGTTGAGCAATAACATCTCTAAATCAGGAAGATCAGGCTCCACAACCAACAACTAGTAGGTGTAAGGGTAAAATGGAGGGTGATGAAGTTTTTATCCTATTTTGTCAATGTATTTACCCATTGTTGGTTTTCTCCTCATAGCAGTGTGTCCTCTTCCTATCTAAGTTGTATACCTTCTCTTATCAGTTTACATGTGTAGTATTTCCACTATTGTCATTAATACTATTCCAAACCTAATCCTTGTGGATTTGATAAATTGTATTTACTATTCACTTAGTTTCCATAGGTGAATTTAAAATGTCATTGAGAGTCCACAAGGCCACTTAGAATATAAAACTAAGTGTCACTTTTGTTGTATTTATATGTGTATTCTTTTAATGGAAAATAATGATTCATGATTATCTTTAATTGGGTGTTCCAACTTCCAACAATGGCACCAGAACTATTTTGATCCATATGGCATGTGCTTAGAACAATTCCATAATGGTCCTACATAATGTATTATGTGCCCTCCTGCCGACACCGTGCAATGTATTTAGACTTGCGTACCTATTTGTTACAGGTGATTTTACCACACATGGTGGATCACACCTTTATGGCCTTCCTTGTCCCTCTGCAGACTCTTTAGACCCCATGGACCATTTTTGTACCTTTGATGTTTCCAAGATCATCCCTAAAAACATGCATTATTTTCTATATGCGACTTTTAAACCTATTCTCGCGTATATACGCGGATATGACCCTCAACCCGTGTACATCGGGATGTGTGCAAAAGGCCAAATAGTTTTGGAGTTTTTGTTGATGTGGATCCGAGTCACTTGTCTCTTGGCCTTCTATATGCCTTGAGATCTCTTGAATTTGACCTTCCATTACCCCATTGAAGCACTCTATAAGGAACCCTTTGGATACATTGAAAGGGGAGGAATTGAAGAGCAAGAAAACTATAGTCCATTGTTGCCGGAACTTATACTTGAGTATGCATCCCTTTGTCCCTTGGAGTACTTTGTGTTCTTCCCAAGCTTGCCTTTGCCTATGAGCTTGCTATCGAGAGATGGAGGATTGAAGTGGTGGAGGCCTAGGTGGAGGACTCAATTTCTCCAATTCGCAGATGTGCCGACAGAGGTTGTCACTATTGTAATCTCTGATTTATATTAATAGAAATATCTTTTCCTGTCCAATAATGTGTATTTAAATGAGTATTGAATCCATGGATGCGTTTAAATGATTATATGTTATTGATTATATATGCTAGAGTAGGTCTAACACAATTATATAGTATGCTTGTCTTGTTTGCTGAACGTTGAGAGAGCAAATTGCTAATACAAGCAAGAGTGGAAAAGCTCAACGGAGATCTACATCAACCATCCAGAATAAGGTATGTTTCGAGATCCTTTAGTGTTAGATGTTTAGTTTCTCTTGCATATGGGAAAGGATTGATTTCTGTGGTTACTCTGTCTATTGTGGTACCCCAAGCCATAGGAAGTTTTCTCTGTAACAGAATTGGCAACCATACAGGGGAGTTCCTAGTCATTTCCTTTGGGGGTTTTTATCAGCATTCAATATTCTTGAATTGCTCTGATTTCTCTATTTCTGAGTCGGGTTTGGGGGCATGTTTTCCTGGTAGTGTCTGATAGGAGTAAATTTTGTCTCAGCTTGTCTGTTTACCTTCTTTTTCTTTCTGTACGTGAGTTTTTTCTTCACAGTCGCATGTACACGTGGTTTTTACTAGGATATCCACGTATATACGTGGGTTTTCTGCACACAATCATGTATGCCCTGAGTTTTTCCTTTGTGGGGAAGATTAAGTGTTGCTGGGTGAGTTTTGATGATTGCTGAGTCTTCTTGGATGCTTCTAGAGTCTGTATACACCTCTGTTTTTGACCAAAGACGCTTTTTAGTTCGATTTTTTTTTTTTGAGAATGTTCTTGTCATTGCATTTCTATTTTTTGTTTTGGGCTTAGTGCATTACGTCTCTTTTACCTTAGTGATTTGCGTGGGTGCTGTTTGATAGTGCTTGCAAGGTCTGGGGGTGGTAGAGTCATTCTTTTGCTTTATTATCTCATTTTAATTCAAAAAATACAAAAATATTTGCTTTTTTGCATCATTATGCATTATTGCATTTTGCATTGTGCATGGTACTTGCACTAGGTTTACTTGGAGAAGTATTAGTCAGGTTTTCATGTAGGAATGATTGCATTTTCATTTGAAGGAAAATTTTGCATTTCACGTAGTAGCATACCCAGTTTTTCATTCGACACGATGCATTTGCATTGATTGTTAGGTGTGCATTTTACTTCTTGTTGCGTCATAACACCATTAGTTGCACGATCATTTGCCCTTTTGAGTAATAATCCAATTAAAATCAACGCATCATAAAATGAATTACACTCTTTTCTTTTATAGGGTGCACCAACAAGATTAGGTTTTAGGGTCTTGGAATAGTTCATTGTGAGTAAATTCTCCAAGACCACTAAACGAAACATGTATGTGTTTGTCCAGGTGAGAGTGTGAAATTCCTTAGTATAATCAGTTTTTCTCAGGATCCTCCTCTTACAAGGGAGTTAAGCACGAGGTAGTGTGAGCCGTTAATGATTGGGATGACCCCTGGTGATAACTGAGTAGCACCGAAGATATTTCTAGGATTGTATTCGTATGTGGGGGCTCTTTTGGGAGTTTCAGGCTTTGCTACCTTGCCCATATGGTCAATCCCACCTGCGACTGTCTGCTTGAGCATTGATTATATTGAGGTGACCTTAGTTGCCTTACCTAGGTTATCGAGGGGGTACTTCGCAGAGGTTATTTTGCAGGTGTCCCGGCCAGGTAGGGGTCGGACAACACAGTTGCTATATGCATTGAAGCTGAGGGCCACTATAATTGGTTATGAACCTCCTCTTGTTGTGTATGGGAGTCTCAAGCCTCTCCTAGGCGAGACATACCTGCTTCATTCGGGAGCTCACATATCCTACCCTTGTTTTCTTGTGATCTGGATTTACATTGTATAGGTGTATGATTTATGCACGCTAGTTTGCCTAAGGTTTGCGTAATTAGAGAGAGTCTTTTTCATTTTTTGAGTCATTGTGGATTCAGGTATGGCACTTCACTGTTCTTGTCATTTAGCAGGACTTCCACCTTCCACATCTCCTCCTCCTTTGGGAGAGAGAAATAGACAGTCCGGGTGGACTACTTCTCACATTGATTCACACACGATGGGATATCGCGAGGATGAGATTCCTGAGATGTCTTCTCCACCTCAAGAGGTTGGGGATGTAGATTCTACTCATGTATATGATCCTTCACCAGAAATACCTTCACATTGTGGTTATGATCCCTCATTCACAGGTCATCGGTATTGGTTTTCGGGTGATGAGACTCATCATGAACCCACAAGCACTAGTCATGTTCATTATGGCATGCCTGATATCCCTACACATGATCCGGCACATCATGCTGAGTCAAAAATTGAACCTAGCACTACACCTGGGGGCACTCCTATTCCTTTCCATGCAGAGATATTTGGGAGCACTAGTCACATTGCACCTTCCATCCCGGTGGTGGAAGATACCTCACATGTCCATCCTAGACTTAGTGTTAGTAGTCATATGCAGATACCAGAATCGAGATGAGTGACCATAGGGAATACCACTTACATCCCTTCACATGTCCCTTCGTCCTCAATTCCCACTCCTTCGAATGCATTTTTGATAACCCTTCCTCCCCCTCATTCACATGGTCCTTCGGGTCGGAATGTTGCTACTAGTCATGTTCTTACTACGACTACTCGCATGGTAGTATCTCAGAGTCAAGTACCTCCTGTTGTCTCGGGAGGTCATATTCCTGTTTCTGGATCGTCTTACGGTCCATCGCAAGGAGTTCCCCATATCCCTAATTATGGAGCTTCTCATGGGACATCCCATGGGACATCTTATGGAGCTTCTCATGGACAATATTATGTACCGCAGTATGGACAGAGCTATCAACCCTATGGGTATGGGTATCAACAACCCGCTTACTCCTCTAATTATGGCTTTGTAGCACCGCATAGTCAAGGTACACCACATCATAATGCTTCCATGCAGCCCTACACGGGTCAAACGAGAGGAGGATATTATGGCCAAGGCCATGGTATTTACAATAGTCAACCTTATATGAACCAAAACTATGAGGGAGCATGGCATAGACCAGCTCAACCTAGGATCCCTTTCCTCGCAATGTTAAATTTACTTGACTTGTCAAGACTAATGAATGATCCGGTATCTTATGACCCAGCTTGGCTGGCTGTCCCTAACAAGCTTCCCTCGGACATTCCCAAATTCGAGGGAAAAGCAGGAGAAGATCCTAGTGAACATGTCACTACTTTTCACCTTTGGTGCTCTTCCAATTCCTTACATGATGACTCAATCCGTTTAAGACTATTTTAGCGCACCCTCACTGAGCCTGCAGTGAAATGTTACATAGAGTTACCGAGGGGGGCATTCATTTTGTTCGATGACCTTGCTATGAATTTCCTCAATCACATCCAGCTACCCATGCGTTACGACGTTGGTATAGAACTCTTGTCAACATTTCGACAAGAAAAAGCCACACATATCTCAGACCATATCCAAGAGTGGAGTAGATGGAAGAGGTTTATTAAAGGTTTCATACTGCCGGAGTTTCTCCTTGAGTGGTTCCTTAAATCGTTGCTACCTTACATCATGAAGGATGTTTCTACATCTGGAGTCCAGAACGAGGAACAAGAAATTTTTAGGGCATAGGAATTGGATTTGATTTATGCTCAATCTAGACTATTATATGAGATCATACCTAATTCTCCGCATTCTAGTTTCGATCCCAATATCAAGCTTGGACCACATGCCGATGGCATTGTGGTTTGTACAAGTACCAAACCTGCATATTCAGTTGTAAAAAAAGTGAGTCAATTGCCTATTAATAAATCTGCTTCAATACAAGCCATGGCTTTGTCTCAACCCACCCAAATGGCGAGTGTACTTTCGGTGCAATCGTCGGACCAGAAGGGCAACCAACAACCCGGAAGGAATAGGAAAAGGGGTAAAAGAAATCTTAAGGGTGAGAACAAGAATGAAAATGCCAATTTTAATGACAAGAACTTTTGCAATGCTGGGGGGGACAAGTAGTCTAAACATAACGTTAAGTTTCCTTGCAAGTTGTTTAAGGATGACCACCTCACTCACTTGTGCCCTCGTATGGAAGACGCCTCGAGGTTCATAGCACAGGGCCCAGCTGTGCTGACCAATCCTTTACCTCATAATCAAAATATGAACTCGAGGACCCGTGATCCTCATTGTGCGTTAGGTGGAGATCAAAATCCACCGAAAGCCAGTACTGGTAATGGTTGCATCAACATGGTGCGTGCTACTAAGGTTGTGACTCATGCGAAATACTATGGAACCCACTCCAAACGAGAGCCCTTTGTGTATTGAAAACCCTATGGATAAACCTAAGATTGCACCTCGCATTCCTAAGGGATTCCTAAAGCATTCGGGGCAGAATCCTAATACCCGAGTCGCCCAAAACTATTCTGTTGTCGAGGATTTGGGCCAAACTCCTTGTGCGATGTCGATGCTTGAAGTACAATAGAGTTGTCCTTCGCAAAGGAAATCTTTGCTTTCTGCTCTTGGGGTTAATGATGATAGCTCTTCTTCCATCATCAAATTTGAAACCATGGGACTACAGCCTCAATTTCCTTACTACATGTCTCTCTTGATTCATGTAGAGTGTCTTAACATGATCGTCAAACGCACTATGATTGATGAAGGCGCTGCTGCTTCCGTGATGTATTTGTCATGCTGGAAGGGTTTGGGTTCCCCCGAGTTGTCTCAATCTGATAACATGTTGACTGCCTTTGATGGTAGATTGTTTCGGCTGCACATAATTCTTCCTTCTCTTAAGGTTCGTTTGGGAGGGAAGACCATCGCAATCGAGGTCGAGGTGGTTGATGCGCCCCTTGATTACAATCTTTTACTGGGTCGAAATTGGATGCATAGTATGCAAGCCATAGCATCTTATCTATTTCGAGTAGTATGCTTTCCATTTAATGGGAATATTGTTACGATTGATTAGACATCATTCAAAAATCCGAGTGTTAATGCATCATCGAGAGCTTCTATCCCAATTCTCGATCATTCTTAGCCGACAACTGGGAGTGTGGGTGTAGGTATGTATCCATCCCTTATGGGGACCTTTAGTTGTCCTGCACCAGTTCTTATGACCGGATATAGTTACGGTGGGGATTCATCTTCATTGAATTCGGTGTATTTTCGCACTACCCATATGGAAGATCCTTGGATTCTTCCTTCACCAAGTCCTTCGAATGGACCTGTCGTTGCCTATAGCAATGATAACATATCAAGCAAATCTTGATTGTGTTACAGAGCCTAGTCCTTCCTCTTCGCGGATGGAGGAGGAGGACCTGTCTGTGCTGCTTGCATGGGCAGTTGAGTCCTCTCACGCACATGATGGAGGAGGAAATACTATTAGATGAAGCCATTATTGAGGCCATGTCTGGGGTTGAGCCACCTTGGAAAGAGTTACATCATAGAACCTATTTTCTTCCCAAGCTTGACCGTTTGGAGTGTGAGGACTTTAGGGATATTCTTAGCAAGAAGATTGGTAGTCTAGTGGTTCCGTTGAGCTCTCTTGGTCAGATGGATGATGGGAACATGGCGAATATATAACCTACTATTCCTATCAATATCTCTCGTGATCCTAGTGAAATTGAGAATGTCTACATTGGGGCGGATTGTTCCCCTGATGAGATTAAGGAGTATACAGAGATTTTTAAAGAGTTTCGTGACATCTTTGCTTGGTCATATGAGGAAATGTCGGGTATTGACCCTCGTATTGTCGAACATGAAATTAAGACCTATCTAAATGCAAAGCCCGTTTGACAACGTTTGTGTGCGGTGAATCCTAGAAAAGCACCCGCTATTAAGGCTGAGATAGAGAAGCTGTTAAAAGCTGGTTTTATCTATCCTGTTCCCTTGACAGAGTGGGTTTCAAACCCTGTTCCAGTTGATAAGAAGCAGGGAACGATCTGTATATGCACTGATTTCCGTGATTTAAATCATGCTTGTCCTAAGGATAATTTTCCCACACCATTTATTGATCAAAGTTTGGATGAGTGTGTGGAAAGCAAGGTATTTTCCTTTATGGATGGCTTTTTCAGATATAATCAGATTCAGATCAAACCCAGGGATCAACACAAAACTGCATTCATTTGTCCTTGGGGTACGTTTGCATATCAGAAGATGCCTTTCGGTCTTAAAAATGCCGGAGCCACATTTCAATGGGCTATGACCTTGATTTTTCATGATCTCAAAACGATTATTGAAGTCTTTTTGGATGACCTTGCTGCTCATTCTCAGCTGAGAGTGCGTCATCCATACCATTTAAGATTAGTATTCGAAATATTCCACCCTTACCTTGTTAGGTTAAATCCTCATAAGTGCATCTTTTGCATGAAGTTTGGTCGCTTGCTAGGGTTCATTGTTTCCAAGGAGGGTATAAGAGTCGATCCCTTAAAGGTGGAGGCAATACTTCAATTGTCTCCCCCTTGCAATATTAGACATCTTCAATGTTTGCAAGGCATGGAAAATTTCTTACCGAGATTCGTGGTTAACTTTTCCAATTTGACTAAAGGCTTTATGCATATTTTAAATAAGGACATTACCTTTTGCTGGGATGAGTGATCCCATGAGTCCTTTGATGCTCTTAAGCGAGCCTTAGCATCAACCCCCATTCTTAGTCCACCCGACAATAGCCATGACTTTTTGATTTATGTGGTTGCGTCCATGGAGATGATTGGTATGGTTTTGGTTCAGGAGGATGAGGATATCCATGAGCATGTCATGTATTATTCGAGCCAAAACCTTATAGATGCGGAAATCCATTATTCCCATGTGGAGAAACTTGCCTTGGCCATCGTTCATGCGATTCAGAGATTGAGACATTACATTCTCCTTCGTCAGACCTTGGTGGTAGCTCATGTAAATCCATTTTAGTTCGTCCTCATTAGAAGGATGATCGGGGGAAAGTATAATAAGTGGATTGTTATTTTGCAAGAATTCGATCTCGAGTTTGTTTCGGCGAAATTGAAGAAATCATTGATTTTTGTGGAGCTCATTTCTGATTTTCCAAGTGTGGAGGAGGAGGAGGTTTATAAGGATACATTTGTCGATGAGCATATTTTCCTTATCTCAACTTTGGATCCATGGTATGGGGATATCCTCATATATTTACAAACGTTGAAGGTCCCTACTCACCTTTCACGGGATGAGCAACGATGATTACGTCACGTATCTAAGAACTACCTTATAGTGGATAACACTTTGTACCGCCATGGGTTAGATTCCATTTTATGTTGTTGTTTAACCCATGAAGAGGCTAAGGTTGTGCTGAATGATTGCCATGGAGGGGCGTGTGGTGGTCATTTATCTGGGCTTTCTATAGCCCAAAAAATATTGAGAGCAGGATATTTTTGGTCGTCGATCATTAGAGGAAATTTCAACCCAAAATGGGGCTTCTAAAATGAAATCAACAAATATATAAAATAATGCCATGTAGATAATTTTTTAATATATTAATTTTAGTTTTCACTCTTATCGAAACTGCCCAGAATTAATTCACTTTTATCAAAGCTGCCCAAAATATTTATTTCAGATTAAAATAAAATTTATGAAAACTAACTTCGATGAAATGTTTGACAAGAAGTAATTATAGAAATATTTTGAAGAAGAAGAGCTTTAGTGGCCATCCGAGTAAAAGGAAAAGTTGGTGTAAAAATTTACAAAATTTGGTTTATTAGGATATTTTGTCTTTATGTTCTAAATATTATCTCTTTAGAACAAGATTTATATTTTTTATTAAATTTAAATGCCAAAATTTGGTTTATTAGGATAATAAACCTCAAACTAAAATGATTCTACATTGATTAACATTATTTATTTTTATAAATGATCATTATTTTAACTCTGTTTTAACAAATGTTTTAATAATTTAATATATATATTTCAAAATGAAATAAAAATGATTTGAGTACCATAGTAAAATTAAATGTGAAATTTGAGATGTTTGCTAATATATTCATAACACTTTCCCATAATGCCTCACATTTCCACCATCTATTTTTACAAAATTCAGAACACAATTTATGAAAGCCGGAACCTCCCCAACCCAAATGTAAAAAGATAAAATTTAATGAACCGTTTGGGTTCAATTCATCTGGCTCTGGCAAGAAATGCATGCGATCTTCTTGGAGACCATGTCTGGCATCCACCTGGCTCTGGCAAGAAATGCATTCGATCTTCCTCGAGACCCTGTCTGGTATCCACCACAAGAGATTTAAAAAAATTTGCCATCTGCCATATTAGCTTTAAAAAGATTGGGGTTATTGATGTTAAAATATATATCCAGCTCCACTGGATATCTTTGTTGGATCCTCGGCCATTGAGAGCATAGCTTTGTTGGATCCTCGGCCATTGAGAGCAAAAATGGGCATGAATCGAAAATGGAAACCCTCAGCTAGATGCTTGGCACCAATAACAAATGGAAATCCTTTGATTTTGATTTTAGAGGTTGCTTGGCGCGATTCGGATGAAAACCCTCAGATTTCACAGGTAGATGTTCAGATTTTTTCCAAATTATTCTATTTAAACTTTCATTTTCCCTCTTAGAGAAGTTTACATTGAAGTGTGAATTTGTGTGACTGATGCTTGATCACCATGGCAGGATCTGAGATTAAGCTGCACTGGCGAGGAGAGTCGTAGCCGGCATAGGGGATTGGTATTTAACCAAGCAAGGTGTCTACAATCAACTGTACAAATTGAAGAAGGCTCCACAAGAACATCATTGCATAGGGGATTGTATTTCACCAAGCAAGGTGTCTACAATCAACTGTACAAATTGAGAAGGCTCCATATGAACGTCATTCCGCTGCAGCTTTTCGGGGATTCAAAAATGGTAATAGATTGGACAACCAACAAAATTCAAATTTTTTCTTCTCATTTGCAGCATCTTTCTCTCTATTGTTTGAGTTCTAGTGCAGTAATTCCCGTTCACTTCATTTGCACATGTTTATTGAGAGTTGAACTCGAAATTTGATGGGCTCTCAAAACTCGCTCTAGATTTGGAACATAGATTGATTGAGCTTCAGGAGATTAGGGACACACAAGTTAGAGACTTTGTTATGTTAACTTAAGCCTCTCATAATATATTGTGATGTAAGGTTTAAGCCTCTCATAATATATTGTGATGTAAGGTTTGCACTCATGATTGGTCTATATTTTTTTATGGATATATTTCTTGGAAAGAATGGCGCCTTTCCAACAATAGATGTAATTATGGCCCATCCAAGGAAAATATGTAGGGCTCTAGGAGCTTTTTGTAAGTCCATCATGGACAATTTTTCGTATCCACCCCCTAGTCTATATCTATTTCCATACCCACTTCAGTGCAACTTAGGGGGATCTCCATAGAACAATGTGCAAAAGTGGTTCAAAGAGTTGTCACAACAACCTCCCACAAATTGGATCTCATTGATATCTAGGCAAGGGTTCATTACTTCATCCTATCGCTCATCAAGATAGGTTTCCATCTCTTCAAGTAGGGACCCTTCTCAATAAAGAGGTGACATGGTTCACAAATATGTTTTGAATGGCACTTCATAAGGCAATGCTCTTCCTTATGTTGTTCTCAAACAAGTATTAAATACCAAGTAGGTGGAGCACTCTTCAAATTTTGATTGTTTGACTCATTCATCATTATTTTCGGTAGGGCATTCCTTAACAGACCTTGACTAGACTTGTTGTACATACACTGTAAAATATAGGTGTCATATCTGAGTGCATCAAAAGCTGGTAATGAACTGGGAAAGCATATAGGATACCCTACAAGCTACCTTAGAATGGTGCTACAATGTCTGGATGACCCATTACACAACTCAATAATATTCCCCTTACTGATAGTTATAACTCCTGTGTTCTGCATATTGTATGTGTTGTTTTCAGAAGCACAATGATTATAAGCCTTCTTACAAAATAGACCAGTCAAAAGGTTCATGTATACCCTCTCTGTTGGATGCCACCTTCAATATACTTCGCTGCCTTCAACACAACACTGCCAAATGTTGACCCAAGCTAGAACTCGAAAGGTGAAGGTTTTCTGCTGATTGTGACCACTGTTTTCACCAATATGCATGCCCAGGATTTTCCATGACTGCTCTATAATGTTGATTTGGGGATGGAATTAACTCAATGCTCAAATTTTGTTGTTTGAATGCTTCAGAAGTGTTGATTCAAAGCTTCTTCCTACTGATCTACATTGAGAGACCGCCCAGATTGCTGGTTTATGGTGATTTTAGGGTCATATATGCCCATAACTACCCTTTAATGCATAGATCTATCCTCAAATTTAACCCAGATTTGTTTTTAGGTCTGGTTACACCTTGGTCTATGATGAAAAGTGACTAGGATTATGATTCTCTGCCCTGACATGATGAAATAGTAAGATTTGTTACATGGATTGAATATGATTTTCATTTTTTCTACCACAACTCCAAATTTGCTATATTTATTATAGCATATACATACCTTTGTTGTTGTCCACCCCATGCCATAGTAGAGTTGTGTCTTGGATGCCATATTCCTATCTCAATGGTGTGAATCTTAGATGACATATACAAGGATGATGTACATGTATAGAAGTGCATTGCTTCCCTTGACATGTTTCCATCCATTTTGAAATAAATAGTCTCCTAATGCTTCATGGGAATCTTGTTGAATATGAAAAGATTTATTCAGTCCTTTAGTTGTCTTCTTCTTTGGACTAGTATTTTTCACCTTTGTATTCATTTGATGAAAATAGCCATGTAGTGATCCATATACTGTGTATTCCTCTTCAACTATTCTCACATATGGTGTTACAGTTGGAGGTTGCGGTCATCTAAAAATCAACAATTTAGGGGTCCATGCTTCCACCAATTATGACTTGCATAAAATGTGATAGGAAAGGTCACTTATGTAAATAATTCCATCAATATTCGTCGAGAGGGTGCTTCCCAAGGATCATCCATTCGTTGATTTATAAACTTCATGAAAGACATCACAATCATTTTAGATGCAAATTTTTTTTGGTCAATGTCATATGATCACAAGACCACCTTTTCTTGGTCTAAAAATGACCTAATGTTTTCTTCCATAATTAATGTAGAAGATATTCAAAAACTGTTGCTTCCAAATAATGAATATCCTTCATTACATGCTTTTAAAGTTTTATACAATGCAAATCATATATTGCAGGACATTTATAATGCTGTAAATTTACAATTTTCAGAAAAGAACTATTTCCGATAGCTACATAGTGTTTGTCTCCACTTCTTTTACTATGAGATATTGTTCATATTGCAAAAAAAAGATCAGTCCTTAAGGCTGTTAAGAGGACTCTCCTTTAATTGCTTGACATGCAACATGTCTTTCACTATAGACTTTACACATCTAAGGTTGATTGTTGCTTTAGCATTCTCACCTTTCTTTACAGTACGAGCCCTTGACTTGTCCTCTATTGTGCAACTTGAGAAACCATCACTGTTTTGTGCAATAGAGCATTCTTCCTTAGAAATTATTTTTAGTAATTCTATTTCATTAGTTTGATCATTTATGTAATTTTGTTGTGAAGGATCCACATACTCTGTCCTACATTAATATTTTCTTTTCCTAACTTTTGGATTCTCTTGTATAGTTGATATTGTTATGAAACTTCTGCAATTTCGAGCTATGTGGCCATAGGTACGACAGTTGTAAAATTCAACATTTCAAGGAGCCAGGTAAGTTTCTTTAAATATTCCTTCCATGAATATTTCCGTCATAATATTTGCAATGTACAGCCTTATGCCCATAATTAGGGAAAGAATAATTGTATCTAAGAAAGACAGTTTGATACCTAGAAGTGGATGATCTTCTCTATGGTATAGGTCTTATGAATCCATCTCTTTGTTGATTGTGACCTTCCCTTTTGTTGCTTCCTTCACCATGATCATATCTTCTTGCTTCCAACCCCCTGTCTATATCTATTTCCATACCCACTTCAGTGCAACTTAGGGGGATCTCCATAGAACAATGTGCAAAAGTGGTTCAAAGAGTTGTCACAACAATCTCCCACAAATTGGATCTCATTGATATCTAGGAAAGGGTTCATTACTTCATCCTATCACTCATCAAGATAGGTTTCCATCTCTTCAAGTTGGTACCCTTCTCAATAAAGAGGTGACATGGTTCACAAATATGTTTTGAATGGCACTTCATAAGGCAATGCTATTATTTATGTTGTTCTCAAACAAGTATTAAATACCAAGTAGGTGGAGCGCTCTTCAAATTTTGAATGTTTGATTCATTCATCATTATTTTCGGTAGGGCATTCCTTAACAGGCCTTGACTAGACTTGTTGTACATACACTGTAAAATATAGGTGTCATATCTGAGTGCATCAAAAGCTGGTAATGAACTGGGAAAGCATACAGGATACCCTACAAGCTACCTTAGAATGGTGCTACAATGTCTGGATGACCCATTACACAACTCAATAATATTCCCCTTACTGATAGTTATAACTTCTGTGTTTTGCATATTGTATGTGTTGTTTTTAGAAGCACAATGATTATAATCCCTCTTACAAAAGAGACCAGTCAAAAGGCTCATGTATACCCTCTTTGTTGGATGCCACCTTCAATATACTTCGCTGCCTTCAACACAGCACTGCCAAATGTTGACCCAGGCTAGAACTCGAAAGGTGAAGGTTTTCTGCTGATTGTGACTGCTGTTTTCACCAATATGCATGCCCAGGATTTCCATGACTGCTCTAGAATGTTGATTCAGGGCTGGAATTAACTCAACACTCAAAGCTTGTTGTTTGAATGCTTCAGAAGTGTTGATTCAAAGCTTCTTCCTATTGATCTGCATTGAGAGACCGCCCAGATTGCTGGTTTATGGTGATTTTAGGGTCATATATGCCCAGAACTTCCCTTTAATGCACAGATCTATCCTCAAATTTAACCCAGATTTTTTTTTAGGTCTGGTTACACCTTGGTCTATGATTAAAAGTGACCAGGATTATGATTCTCTGCCCTAACGTGATGAAATACTTAGATCTGTTACATGGATTGAATATGATTTTCGTTTTTTCTACCACAACTCCAGATTTGCTATATTTATTATAGCATATACATACCTTTGTTGTTTTCCACCCCATGCCATAGTAGAGTTGTGTCTTGGATACCATATTCCTATCTCGATGGTGTGAATCTTAGCTGACATATACAAGGATGATGTACATGTATAGAAGTGCATTGCTTCCCTTGACATGTTTCCATCCATTTTGAAATAAATAGTCTCCTAATGCTTCATGGGAATCTTGTTGAATATGAAAAGATTTATTCAGTCCTTTAGTTGTCTTCTTCTTTGGCCTAGTATTTTTCACCTTTGTATTCCTTTGATGAAAATAGCCATGTAGTGATCCATATACCTTGTATTCCTCTTCAACTATTCTCACATATGGCGTTATAGTTGGAGGTTACGGTCATCTAAAAATCAACAATTTAGGGGTCCAAGCTGCCACCAATTATGACTTGGATAAAATGTGATAGGAAAGGTCACTTATGTAAATAATTCCATCAATATTCGTCGAGAGGGTGCTTCCCAAGGATCATCCATTCGTTGATTTATAAACTTCATGAAAGACATCACAATAGTTTTAGATGTAATTTTTTTTTGGTCAATGTCATATGATCACAAGACCACCTTTTCTTGGTCTGAAAATGACCTAATGTTTTCTTCCATAACTAATGTAGAAGATATTCAAAAACTGTTTCTTCCAAATAATGAATATCCTTCATTACATGCTTTTAAAGTTTTATACAAATGCAAATCATATATTGCAGGACATTTATAATGCTGTAAATTTACAATTTTCATAAAAGAACTATTTCCGATAGCTACATAGTGTTTGTCTCCACTTCTTTTACTATGAGATATTGTTCATATTGCAAAAAAAAGATCAGTCCTTAAGGCTGTTAAGAGGACTCTCCTTTAATTGCTTGACATGCAACATATCTTTCACTATAGACTTTACACATCTAAGGTTGATTATTGCTTTAGCATTCTCACCTTTCTTTACAGTAAGAGCCCTTGACTTGTCCTCTATTGTGCAACTTGAGAAACCATCACTGTTTTGTGCAATAGAGCATTCTTCCTTAGAAATTCTTTTTAGTAAATCTATTTCATTAGTTTGATCATTTATGTAATTTTGTTGTGAAGGATCCACATACTCTGTCCTACATTAATATTTTCTTTTCCTAACTTTTGGATGCTCTTGTCTAGTTGATATTGTTATGAAACTTCTGCAATTTCGAGCTATATGGCCATAGGTATGATAGTTGTAAAATTCAACATTTCGAGGAGCCAGGTAAGTTTCTTTAATATTCCTTCCATGAATATTTCCTTCATAATCTTTGCAATGTACAACCTTATGCTCATAATTAGGGCAAGAATAATTGTATCTAAGAAAGACAGTTTGATACCTGGAAGTGGATGATATTCTCTGTGGTATAGGTCTTATGAATCCATCTCTTTGTTGATTGTGACCTTCCTTTTTGTTGCTTCCTTCACCGTGATCATATCTTCTTGGTTTCTCTTCAGATTTCTTCTCTAGGATCTTAAATATTCCTCCTTCACCTCCTTGTCTAATGCCACAACTGATGTCGAACTTGTTCAGTTGAGATATTTGCTGGATGAGAATGTCATCTATGATCATTTTGCACCTTCCAAACTTTAGAATTATGGCAACTATTCTTTCCAATTTCTTCTTAAGAGAAGCAATTTATGATTTGTGTTCTTGGCATGTTACTTCCTTGTCTTTTAGTTGATTTGCTAAGTGTTACAGAGAGAAATTCCTATGGCTTGGGGTACCACAACAGACAGCTAGACTCCAGAAATCAATCTTTCCCAATATGCAATAGAAATAAAAACATCTA
>LPNX011184397.1:379875-426100 GCA_001517045.1 Pseudotsuga menziesii
ATGCAAAGGGAAGCTAACTAGGGTACCCATGTAAGGTGAGTCTCTACCACTCACATCATGCCACTTCAATAGCAGTAAGAAGGTTCCGTGACATAATAGAGTGGGCTCGTACCTAAGGATATAGTGACATGGTCATAAGGTCATGCAAAATTCAAACGGTGGTGAACCTAACCTATATGCCAGTTCAGACATAATACCTGTGAAAGGCACGAACGGTCTCTGGCCACAAAAGAAACATCCAACAGACAACTTCAGACCCAAGGAAGACCCAACCACACTCACAACCCACCCAACAACTTCCCACAACATCAGAATCACCAAAAGGGAGGATGTACGCAACTGTATAAAGAACATCTGCATATGTACGCACCTGTTGGCCAAAAACCCACGTATACACGCGACTGTTGGCCAAAAACCCGCGTATACAGAGAAGGCAGTGGTAAAAAGCAGGTCAAGGCCAAACCAATAAAGGGGAGTGTCAATGGACAAACATACTATAACATGCGACACAGAAACAGAGAGAAACAGAGAGAAAAACAATAATAACAAGCCCATTGTGCCCCCAACCCCAAAGAAGAACAAGGAACATCCCCAGCGGAGTCGCCAATTCTGTTACAGAGAGAAATTCCTATGGCTTGGGGTACCACAACAGACAGCTAGACTCCAGAGATCAATCTTTCCCAATATGGAATAGAAATAAAAACATCTAACACTAAAGGATCGAACCTCGTACCTTATTCTGGATGGTTGAAGTAGATCCCCATTGAGCTTTCCAATCTTCAGCTTGAATTGTTATAGCACGTCCTCAACAACAAGTAAACAATACAAGCATACTATATTTCATGGTGTTAGATCTATTCTAGCATATATAATCAATAATGTATAAGCATTTGACATATTCCAATGGATGCAACATTCATTCAAATACACATTACTGGACAGGAAAAGATATTTCTATTAATATGAATCAGAGATTACAAGTGACAACCTCTGACGGCACGTCTGCGAACCGGAGAAACTGAATCCCCCACTTGGGCCTCCACCACCTCAATCCTCCATCACTCTGATAGCAAGCTCACTAACAAAGGCAAGCTTGGGAAGAACAAAAAAGTGCTCCAAAGGGACAAAGGGATGCAGACTCAAGTATAGTTCTGGCAACAATGGACTATAGTTTCGGTACTCTCAATTCTCTCTTATCTCCCCCTCCCTTTAATGTACCAAGGGGCTCCTTATATAGCTTCACAAGGGACAATGAAGGGTCGAATCCGAGCGATCTCAAGGAATATGGAAGGCCAGGAGTCGAATGAATCGGATCCAGGTCAAGGAACGCTCCAAAAGGATTTGGACTATGCAAACATCCCGATGTACGCGACTATAGGGGTCAAACCCGCGTATGTACGTGGTTATCGGGGAAAAAGACGCGTATATAATAGTTTATATAGTTTTGGGGATGATCAATGATACATCAAAGGATAAAATGTGGTCCATTGGGTCTAAAGAGTCTACAGCGGGACAGGGGAAGGCCATACAAAGTGTGATTCACCTAGTGTGGTGAAATCCACTATAACACTAAGGCTTCTTGAGTTCTCTTTTCCTCCTCTTTTTGTGCTCTTAGACTAACAATCTCTTGATCTTCTTCCACATGTTGTAGCAGTTGTCCTTGTAGACCGCTTTTGCTTCTACTTGTGCTTTGCCACCTTATTTTGAGGACATTTACTAGCAAAGTGCCCTTTTTGTGGCACTTGAAACATGTCACGCCTCAAATCCTTCCTATAGTGGTTAGAATAACATGACTATTCCTTCATACCCTTCTTGGGTCCTCCTTTTCTCATTTTTCCAATGAGAGCAAGGTCTTTGGCTTCATTTACTTTGCGTTCCATTGTTTCACACCTTGTTTCTTCTTGGATGCATGCATCCCAAAGATTTTCAAAATTTGGTAGGTGTACAACAACATATATAACCTACTTAAAAACTTCCCATGGAGGTGGGGAACTATTTAGTGCAATGGTTACTCAATCCTCATCTTTGATCTTCGTATTGAACGCAAAGAACTGATATCTAAGCTTGGTGATTTTCATTATGCAACTGGATATTGTGTCTTTATTACTCATGTAAGCATGGGTGTATTTATTTTTCAAGAGCAATTACGAGAACCTTTGACATTTTGATATAGAGGATTTAATGACTAGTAGTAGAAGTCTCAGCCTTAAATCAAGACTAGTAGTAGTCATATACCTTGAAACCTTTTCTATCCATGTGAAAGAATCTAAATTTACATCTCAATATACATCATCATTTGGCAGCCACTAGTCAGAGCTCACAGATACCAAAATACAGAGAAACATGCTGTCAAAGAATATATGTAGCAGCTTGTCTAAAACCAGCAGTGTTGAGATATCTAATTTGGGTGCCTAAAAGATGTTTGTAGGCCCAAATAATCAAAGTATAATTCTACATGTTGAGGATTTATTCCATGTTGGCATGATTTTGGAGGAGAATTCCCATCTTGGCATCATTCTTCTCTTTAGCCTTCATCATATCATAGGATGACCTTTGAGGATTTTTTGCATGTTTTTGGCAAACAAACCTTTTTAGAAAATCTAGAATAGAGATGGATATTAGAAAAGCCACACATTAGAAGAGAATGTTTATACCTTTTCATGAGTATCATGTACCATGGTCTACCTTGACAGATTTAGCAATTGCATTCCTGGATCACCATCCACCAGCAGTGATGAACAGTGGAGGAGGAGATGTGGCATCTCTGTTTTTAAAACCTTTTGTGACTCCTTAATGAGATTGGAATGGTATAGATTGATCCATCCCATTTGCAGAGTAATTTTGTCAACAGTAAGCAGTAATTTTTCAGTACTGGAAGAATTCATGTAGATGGCATCATAGTCTAGGAAAAAATTTACATAATCAAGACTGATCTTGACTTTTTGACAGCAATGAACATCACCATTATCAAGTATGGGCACAATTATCAAGGGTACAATTATCCTAAAACCAATTCTGAAACTTAAATAAGGACTGGTAGTAGTCAAATACTTTGAAACATTTTCTATCCATGTGAAAGAAGCTAAAATTACATCTCAATATCCAACATCATTTGGCAGCCACCAGTCAGAGTCCAAAAACACCAAAATACGGAGAAACATGCTGTCAAATAATTTATGTAACAATGTATGGGAGTTTAAAGTATAAAGCTTCTCTTGGACTGTTAGCCTGGGCGCCATTATTCTGGGGCTTCTTTTGACTAAGTTGTGTTTTTCAGCAATCTTCCCAGACTGAGCCGTTACTGTGGGTTATCTATCTCTCTTGTTGGTTTATGACTGTGTATTGAGTTGGCCCGTGACTTTGTAAAACCCTTCTTGGGCAGGTCGTGACTGTTGGACCTTACTAACTAAACCATGTGTTATTGATTCCTTCTCTAGCAAGCTGAAAAAGCTGTGAATGTTGTTGACTGTTTGGAGACCTCATGGACAGGTCATGATTGTTTGGTGACTTCTTAGGTTGGGTACTAGTGATCACGGTTGGTTTTCCAGACTTGTTCTATGACCCTTATGGCAGATTTTGTTTTTTCTTAAAAAATACTTCTTATATTTACAATCATACCCACTCAGGTATTTGAACCCAGGTCTCCACGTTAATATAAGCCCAATCACCTCGCTGCTTGCCAATAGACCACATTCATGTGCATAACTTTGATGGCAGCTTATGTGGAAGGTTGTTCTACAAACAAAATGCAAACATAAAAATTATATCGGAAAGTTTTGACATAGGACTCAAGCTGTAAATAACCATGATTTCCTACTCAAACTGAGATCAAAGCTATACTAGCATTTTGAAATTGAAACCAAAGCCTAGAAAGGGAGGACCCATTTCTCAGAATGAGGGGCAGAAATAGAGGTGGAAGAAAAGACTAAATTCTTTCTTCGTGTGAAATCAAATAATTTTCCAAGTATGTCTCCTTTTGAGCTCTATATATTCCTGCTCATTGTAAGCAGATGCTTAGACATACTTAATTAAAATTAAGCAGGGATTATGAACATAGATTGAATAGCAAGTATTCAAAATTTTATACAAATGCTATGTCTTAACCTGAGTAACCAATTGGTAAAGGGTAAGGTTGTAGTAATTCTCATCAAGGATGGTAGTGGAAGATCAAGAAAAGCTAAGTCTCAACCAACCCTGACAAGTAGGGACTGATAATCCTAATCATTTAGACTTTTTGTTTTTGTAAGATTGCTTTTCTATATTCTACTCATTGTTTTTTAATTTATGTTGTTTTCAGATGCAAACATAGAAATGTAGCTGGATTTAAAATATTCTACAAGATGCCTGATAGCTTTGAGGTATGCCTCAATATCTAAAAATTTATATTTTCCTTAGAATATCTCCCTAACTATTCCTTCTGCAAGTTGATTTTATCTTTTTGGGATTTTCTAGTATGTTTTAATTTTCATAATCTTGGTTGTTTGTAGGACTCTCGAACAAAAATAGATGATATAAGAAAGAAGCACTATGTTTGCCACATAGATTTAAGTCTGGATATGGTACCTATCCATAAAAAAAATCAGAAAGTGGCTCCTAACATTGACTACACTACATTAAGGGAACGTGGAGCTAAAAATCTGGATCTTTGGGTAAATGGAGAACTCTATCCAGTTGATCCTGTGTCCAACTCCCATCCTGATTTCAATACAATAACAGGACTATGCCGATTTGTATGCCATGGAAAAAGTGGTCTTCTAGGATATTGTAAAAATTTAGAAGGTAACTGCATTTCCCTTGAACAGAAAATACAAGATCTCAGTGTCAAATTACATCATCTCAATCAGTCATATATGGTTGTTTATTGTGAAAACATGAGATTGAACCAAACAATAACAGTATTGAATCAAATACATGTGAATGCATTGCTTGAAGAGAAATCCAACTCAGCAAAAGAAATTTAGAAGTTGAAAATTGATCTCCGTCGTCTCCAAAAGAGACACTCTAGGTTAAAGGGAAAAAAAATTGGTTGAGGATTAGACCGAAAAAATTGAAACCGATAGCATGTTTGAAAAGGGGGGGAGGTGGCTATAGTTAAAGAGTGTTTGGGGTGAGGTCCATGTTAGATTAAAATTTCTTGATTTTGTGGATTTGTGCAAAAAAGTGTTGAAGAAAAGTAACATGGAAGCAATGCTCAAACAACCTGAATTTCATGCTTTGAGGAAAGAAGTAGTTAATCAATTCGTTGCAAATTTAAGAATTGATGTAAAGTATGTTCAAGGAGTTTGTGATGATAGAGAAATCAACAGGGAAGCATATGCAAGTATTTTCAAAGTTATGAGAGAGGGAATGTTAAATGTGGGTATTAAGAGAACTATGGTTCCTCGCCCTTTCCATGTGAAGAAAGAGTGTGCATTACGAAACACAAAAATTGTTGATTCATTGGGAAATGCATATCATTTAGAAGCTGTGCATGAAGTTGCAAGTAAGAATAAAAAGAAAGTACCAAGTGAAATTATTCCATTAATTAGAAACAATAACATGTGGTATGACCTAGAACGAGTATTACAACTGATGGTGAGGTACTACGACATATCTACTGAGGAGGCATGTGGAAAATTGGTTGTTGTCCTAAAATTGGATGAGATGGAGTTAGTCAACATGGAAAAATATGAAAGAGTTTCAATCACACTAATGAATCATGCATTAGATCCAAGCCTTGGTAAGACAAGTGAAAAATATTTTCAAGTTCAATCTGAAGAACACCTTTTTTGGTTGGGCATTTTCCGAGTCAACAAGGAGTCCCATGAGTCCTTAAAATTTGTTTTCAACAAAACAGATTTACCATCAATTATGTATTCACATGCTGCAGGGGAAAAGTTATACATGGAAGGATATGGTTCATATTTTGTGGAATGGCACCTTGCAGCGGATTTAAAAACTCTCAAGTGTATGTACAATGTTTCTCATGGTGCACATGCAATGTATAGTTGCTTATATTGCATGCATATAAAACAAAAAGATAGAAGTTGGAAAGGTGGTATTTTGAGCTGTCCTCAAAACCTTCCTCCTAATCATGATGAACTTGATCCAAATATAGATGCAGTGCTTCCTATACCATTGATTAGGTTTCACATGTGCACTTTGCATGCGTTTGTAAGAATTGTGGACAAGATGGTCTATTTATCTATTATGTTTGCATGGAATAAAACTCCACAAACTGAAAGTAAAAAGTCAATTGAGGCAATTGAATGTGTTCTTTCAAAAGCAGGCTTGCATGGTGGACATGTAAAAATTGGAAAATATATTAAGAGGTCAGGCACACGAGGTAATATTCTAGCAAATCCATCAATATCAGGTGTCAAGGAACGTCATTTTCTTGAAAAGAAATGTGGACATGGATGTTGGGGATTGTATGAACAATTAATTGATGCAGAAGATGATCGCACTAGTGGAGGGCGTGAATCAGCTAGAAAGAAGAAATGTGCTTGGAGGTCACTTTCATCTCTTTCTTTGTTGATGGAAAAAAACAAATTTATGGACGGTGATGCAATAGCCTTTCAATAAGTTGTTACAAACTTCATAAAAGCAATGAAAGAAGCTTGGGGAGACAACCATATGACACATTATATGGTATGCATACAAATTTTCATCTCACCAGAACTTTACTTGCTAATTTACATATTTTATTTTAAATTTACTACATTTGGTACATTTTTTTGGTATTCAAAGATAAATTGATGATGCAACATCAATTATTTGCACACGGGCCACGGTTTGCAGCAAAATATGGAAGCTTGGGAATTTGGGGTACACAGGGTATGGAGAAATCACATAAGCTAGCTCGTACTATGTACCATAGATGCACACAAAAAGGAGGGTCTTCCAATCAATCAAATGTTCTTTTGCAAATGGGTCAAGCATTTTACAGGCGTAAAATGGATGGATTTACGAAGAAAAAACACCTTCTAGAAACAAATAAGCTTCGTAGAGTGATAAGACAAGCAAATCTAAGTAGGAAACGTAAGAGATTTGATGTTTCTGAAGGTGGAGTTGAGACAAGTTCAGGGTATGCAATCTGCATTTTAACTATTTACCTTCTTAATTTAATAATTTGTTGTTTTTAAAGGCTCATTATCATTTTTTTTATTTTTTATTTTTTATTTTTTTTATTTTTTATTTTTTATTTTTTTTTATTTTTTTTCTTCTGTAGGTGTGAACCTCTATCAATGAGACCTTCCTCAATCCATTGAAGCTGCCTATAACTGTATTATCTTTCAGTGACATCTAGAATTGTATTGGCTTCATCATAATACAAATTTTGGTCTAAAATGTCTCATATAAAGTTGTGTAGAGGTGGTGTCAGAATGAAGAAATAATCGCTATACAAATTTTGGTCTCAATATCTCATAGAAAGTTTCACATAGAGTGATAACAAATTTTGGTTTCAATGTCTCATAAAAAGTTTTGTATTAAATTTTTTATGTGTGCTGTTGATCCTCGTCACGGCCATTATCTAACAGCTTCTGCCATGTTCAGAGGAAGGATGAGCACCAAGGAGGTAGATGAGCAGACTGTATGGTAACTTTTTTTTTAATTACTCTTCTAAATGAAAGTCTGAAACATAATTTATGGTGTAGGAAATCAAATTACAGGCTACCTGATCGAGATGTTAAATGAAATCTAAACTTCCCAATTCTTGGGTGGCTCTGCCTCATGTAAAAGTGCAGTTAGCCTCTTGGGCACATCCGTGACATGAAGGAAAATCTGAAGTTAATGGTGATAGTTTTGAATTTTACCATCATCCATTCATTGAAGATATGGATCCTCCTCATGCAACTTCAATTTGAAGACTATAATTTCTACAGTTTCTATCAGAAAAGTTTTGTAGCTTACAAAAACCTTAACAAAGAATTGTTTTTGGCAATTTCAACACTATTTCTTGAGATCTATCTACAGGATATATCCGCTGCAATATGTTTTGATCTATGATGTATATCTCTTTTGTAATAGGAGTTCCCTACATGAAATACATGATATACATGTAATATGCAGAATGTAACTTTATTTTTTTAATAAAATTAAGCCTGTTTACAAAGGATGAATAACTTTACATGTAAGTGTATTTATTTTTGGGTACAATAAATTCCATCCATACTAGTGAATCACGGTCTCACCATCACTGATTTCGGATCCATGCATCTTGTTAATGTGTACTAGTTATGCTATATATGCTCACAATCTAGTTATTGTGCTCCAGATATAGGATTAAACCATAGTAGCAACATTCATATATGAATTTGAATTTGAATACATTCAATATGGAAAAAATACATAATGAAAAAATTTAGTATGGCTCCAATACAGAAGTATACATCTCATAGATATGAAAAAATGTGTTTTGTTCCAAATTTTAGAAGAATTTCAGCTTCAAGACAATCCAATAAATCAGAGAAAATAACTTGAATTTTTTTCCAATCAGTTTATATTTATAGATGTATCAAGATATATTTAAAAAAAATATTTTTAAGGTTTTTTTGGGATGTTTGTTTTTTGGGTTTATGTGTCCGTGGGGATTAAATACATGTGTTATATTATCAAAGACACTCAACAGTAAGCTGACCATACAGTATCTGCACAGTGGAAAATTCACCAAATTTTGTACTAGGGATGAATTTCTGTACAACAAAGTCCAATATGGCCAAATCTTGCTATTATGAATTTTTGTACAGCAAAGTACTGAGGTCAAATTATTAATCCTTTATTAAACCATCTTCTTTTTTAATTTAAGACATAGTAGTAGCCACATCTTTTGCAATGGTAAGAAAAATATTGTTTCAAGCAACTCTAACAGGAAGATTACAAAGAAAAAAAATATAATGCTAACCTAATCCTAGAAGCATGAAGACAAATAAAACATTATTCCCAAGCATACATGTTATTCCTCATAAAATGAGAGGATTTTTCTACTTGATATGCATACTATATTTCTTTACGTAAGCAAAACCTTTCCTTATTTCAAATACCTTGCTTCTAAATTTGAAATAATATAAATTTCAAACAGAAAGTAGATTTCCATACTTGAAGGGATTAAGACCCTTTCCCCACCTCTTATCTTTTCCCACAGTCACCTTCAGACCTCTTTCTTTCCTCAGAGATTCACATCAAAGTTCATTACTAAAATGACCTCATTCATGCCTTATTTATATGCTAATTCTCCAAAGGTTAGGCCAATTTGACCTATTTATTCTTCCATTAATAAACTGGGTTGAGTTAGTATACTCAACACAATTTTGACTTAAAAATGAAAGATTTACGCCTTTTGTCCTCTTTGAGGTCTATAGGGGTTGCTTGACAAGTTTATATTTCCATACTTGAAGGGATTAAGACCCTTTCCCCACCTCTTATCTTTGCCCATTAGCAGTTTGATGAAGCAAGTGCTTCCAGTTTCAGGTTCTGGCATAAATGTGGATGGCTTTGGATCCATAGAAAAGATGAGGCTTATCACAGAGCCAAACATACTCCAAGGATATTTCATCACAGATGATGCTTCGATGGATAGAACAATGTCAGCAATGGCTTCTAAGGAGCTGACTGTAGTTCATAGGAATGGTGGTTCAGAGATGAAACTTGATTGTAAAACTGGTAGGTGTGTTTAAAAGCAGTGGCTATTTTGAAAAATGTGCAGGCTTGGAGATGATAGGGCAAGACATGGCAGCACACCTGGTGCTGACATGAATATAGACACATTTACCCTATAGTAATCCATGATACCCTTTTGGATTATTTTGTGATAAAGTAATCCATGATACCCTTTTGGATTATTTTGTGATAAAGTTGGAGGAATTGAGCCTACATGACATTGACCTAGTTTAACTAAAACTTGGATAGAGGAACCTAAGGGAAAAAGCAGTGAGAATTGAAATAGGACTTGACATAATTCTAATAAATGACTACTTCATATATGACTCAAATAGAATCAAGCAATAAATAAAAGTAGGAGGAGAATCTAACATATTTATGGAAATAGGTAGTCCATGGAATAAGGCATCTTGCCCTAAGTTTAGCCCGAATTAGCTTATGCGCGAAGAATACATGAATATGGTAAAATAAGCATGGTATGCTTTTGATGAGACTTGAGGAAATCAACAACAATATGATTTCAAAATAATCTTAAAAAGAAAAAAATACATGTTGGGTGGTACCGCCAAAAAACATTGTAGAATGATTTTGGACTATCAAACATGGAATCCATGTTTGAGAAATTGTATAAGAAAGAATATGTGGATTTCTCGATGGGTGGATATGCATTGGAGCATAAGAGATTTAGTTTATAGCCGATAAGGAAGAAAAGTGGAGACTAAAAGCAGAATTATGTGGTTGAACAAAGGAGATCATAACACACAACAAAAATCATAAGTTTATCAATCACTCAAAAAATATCAACACAATCTAGAAAATTCCAAAATATGATGGGTCAATGAGCTACAAATTTGAAGAGATGACACACTTGTGGGTTAAGGAAGAGAGTTAAGTAACAACAACTAAAGTAGTGAAAATGCCAATTTATTTCCCAAGCTTTGTAAATGAGGAGGATAACAAAAAACAACTAGAGGAGATATCCAAACATGAGATGCAAATGCCCTCACATAGTTTCAAAAGGGACAAAAGCCTTAAATGAGATGACAAACCTATATATTTATATTTTTATTCATTATTTATTTTTGGTTGGCCTTCAATGAACCAATTGAAGAGAAACTAATTCGGGTAATAAATGAATCTAGATCATGTGGAAGGGTTCTAACATCTTTTGATACCACCTTTATATCTTTGATCCCAAATGAAAATAACCCAAATTCCATTAAGTTGTGTAGGCCAATTTTGATGTAACTACATTTACAAAATTATTGCAAAGGTGATAGTTAATAAGATATTATATGATTCCATATCTTATGAACAATTTGGATTCCTGCTTGGTAGACAAATTCATGAGGCAATAGGTGTAACGCAAGAAAGACTATACATAATTAAGACAAAAAGGTACATTCAATGATGATAGAATTGGTGTTCTCTAAATCACATGACAATGTCAATTGGCTATATTTAAAGATGATGCTAATGCATTTATTATTTAACCTTCACTTTCCCAACTAGGTCGTGAACTCCACAAGCTCAATTTACTTTGCAATCATAATAAATGTATTTGCATCTAATTTCTCCAAGTAAGGTTGAGGGATTACGTAGGGATGCCCCTTTTTCATTTACTCTTTAGGATTAATCATATATATTTTGGAGGCCAAAACACGAGGGAGTCTTAAAGACATTAAGATTGGGAGTGATGTGTACCTATAACACCTTTATTTGTCGATGGAATTTTATTATTTACTGATGGATTGAGGAGATGATGTAATGTTCGAATAGACTTTACCTATATATTGCATTTCTACATGTATGTTGGTCAACCTTCAAAATTCAACAATTTATTTCTCTAGAATATACGAAGCATAAGAAAGGTTTATTTGTCAATTATTGCCAAGCCATATCAACAAGTGGTTTTCTTGGATGGGTTAAAATATTTGTCTTTACCTCAAGTCAAATGAATTTCGAAAAAAAAGACTCACAATGACTTATTTCCAAGGTTGAGAGTGGCTATCATGAGGGGTAGACTCATATTAGAAAAATTTGTGGCGGAGGCCATACCTGTCTACTAGATGTCGCTTATGTTCATTCCTAAAGGGATTTTGGAAAAGGTCATATAATCAAGCCAAAGATTGTTATCCTATCGTTATAGGAGGAAAAATAAGTTTCTTTAGTAGAATGGTAGGCTATTACATTACCAAAAGATACGGGAGAGTGGGGATTGAGGAATATTTTATATTTTAGTAAAACATTCGCAATAAAATGTGTATGGTGTTTGAGTGAAGGAAAAGGTTTATGGTCTTAGGCTATGACACACAAATATATTTCTCCAAGTTTAGTAGAAGAGTGAACTAGGTCTCCAATTAAAAAATGGTAGATTTCAACATTAATATGAAAGGTAATGAATATATTTTCCATTAGTAGGTTAATGGATAATCAAGAGGATAGGAAATGGAGGTTGAATGAGGATTGGCATCGAATCTTGGATAGGTTGTGGAGATGGATATAAATTATTAGAGGTTTTAGTTGAAATTATATACAGAACGAGGAAGATATATACATAAAGTTAGATCCAACAATGCTAGAATTAGAGAAGATGAATATGATATAATTTGGGGGGGGGGACTTCGCAAGTAGGGTTTACACTCACAAACTAGGATACCAAACCATGTGTGTAGTAGAAGAAAGAATGGATAGGATCTTGTGGTCGTAGGATTTGTGAAAATTCAAATGCCCTCTAAAAGCTTGGATTTTTATGTGGTTAACATGAAATAATAAAGATCTTACTTACAAGAATATTATAAAATGAGGCATACAAGGCCCTAGTTGGTGTATTCCATGTAAAGAACACAATGAAGATATTGATTATACCTTCTCAATCATCGTTCGGTAATATGGAGTATTCTTTTCTCGTTACAATTTTGAAAAAAATGATCAAAGTGGTGATAGTATTTGGAGAATTGAACATGTGTACCATTCTCTGTTTGCCACGTGTAGCATTCTCTGTTTGCCACCTGTAACAAAAGGTAGGGGGCCTGTCAGGTCGTCCCGGGCTCCGGGCTCGTGAGCTTCTCGTGGAGTCCAAACACCCAGAGCCCCCACCATACCTTTGCTCTCTGCGTCGATAAGAATGAGAGATGTTTGTATATTTAAACCGTTACAGACTCTTCCACGTTACCAATGTGGTACTAAATATTAAACAGAACAAATCACAACTGTTGATTTGATAATCCAACGGCTGCTGAGTCTCCAATCGTTTAGCCTGCACATTTTGCAATCGTTCAGCCTGCACATTTTGCAATCGTTGAATCCATCTAGTCTGGTTTGCCCTCCAATGTGTAGCTTACAACCCACCTCAAATCAAACTTCGTAGTATAGACTCCAAGCTCGGTGGTGGATCTGATACATTCTTAGATTTACCAGAGCACACATGCATGAAATAAGGCATGTGATTAAATGAATAATCTCACAGACGTTTCCTGTTGTTGTACTGCAAAATAATATATATTTATAATGCACAATTGGTTCAGAATCCAGATACAAACAAATAGTGATTCCATTAAAATGAAAATCAATCCATGAAGACAGATGCTCACAAGGCAGGTAGCATACTGTGAAATGAAAGATTTTTTTTCAAAGGGAGCATCCTTCCCTGCAGAAAGTAGTAGTCAATTCTCTTTTTTAGCTTGTGCCTGCATCCTGGGAGTACCAACTTAACCAGTGTCTGATGCCAACCAAATTGTTTTTGCTGTCACAAAACAGTGAATATAAAAAATAAAACAAGCAGCCATCCACCTTCTCAATTGTTCAATACCACCTATCAATATTAAGGAACATAACTGAATATTCGGGCTGCATCATCATAAATCTATTCACCTGTCAAGATGGAAAATGAATTACTCCATTGCCTCTATTCTATCAAGAAACATGATTCAACTGGCATTGATATTGATATTAATCTTGGTCTCAGAGGAACACATATTCATGATTTTCAAGCAGATCCTAAATAGCTGCATGTTCAAAATTTTCTCGAAAAAGTCTACTTACAACACACCTCTTTTTTATATAAAATAACTTTGAGCCAATCAGACCTAGGGTTAAATGTAACTCTGCCCACATATTTTCCATGGCTTGGGAGGTCAGCACCATCCTTGTTCAACAAAGAACAGTCCTGAACACATATGGTCTAAAATGGTCTAAAATGCAAGAACATACATGCTCTTGAAGGTACATATATACATATATATAGAGATATCTCTTATACAGTTAATACCAACTTAACTGTTTGTGACTGGCACTAAGATAAATTCATATTAATTCAAATTGGATGTGCAATGAGTCTAGAAGTTTGAAGCCTCTCCACTCTCAATTCTGGAGTTCCAAATCTGATGTCCCCATTAAAATTAACAAGGATTCAAAACCTCTCTAGTTAGTTAATATGGATCTGTGATATATTGACCCAAAAAGATTCTTATTAGTTCAAATTTAATTTGGATTTATGTTTCCCAAGGTTTCAAACCTCTCTAGTTACCAGTTTCAAATCTGTTGTCCCCATTAAAATTAATAAGGATTTAAAACCTCCCAAATTAGTTAGTATGGATCTGTAATATATTCACACTAGGGTATATTGATATTAGTTCAAATTTAATTTGGATGTATAATGTGTCCAGAGGTTGCAAATCTCTCTAGTTACCACTATCAATTCAGGAGTTTCAGACTCTGTTGTCCCCAGTAAAATTAACAAGGATTAAAAACCTCCCTTGTGAATCAATATGGATCTGTGACATATTCACAGTATGATTGATTCATATTAGTTCAAATTTAATTTGGATGTAAAACCCGAGGTTTCAAATCTCTTCAGGTACCAATATCAATTCTGGAGTCTCAAATCTGTTGTCTGAATTAAAATAAATTTTAAAAACTCCCTGGTTAATTAATATGGGCTGTGATAAATTAAAATAAAGTTTAAAACCTCCCTGGTTAATTAATATGGGCTGTAATAAATTAAAATAAAGTTTAAAACCTCCCTGGTTAATTAATATAGACTATGATATATTCACAGTAGGATAGATTCATGTTAGTTTAAGTTTAATTTGGATATGAAACATGTCCAGAGGTTGCAAACCTCTCTAGATACCAAACTCAATTCTGTTGTCCCTATTATAATTAACAAGGATTCAAAACCTTCCTTAGTTAATATGGATATGTGATAATGAATTTAATTCGGATACGAAACCAGAGGTTGAAAAATTCCCCAAATACCAAACTCAATTCTGGAGTTTCAAATCTGTTCTTCCCATTATAATTAACATGGGTTTAAATCCCCTGTAGATCTGTATTGTGTCCATAGGTTTCAAACCTCTCTAGACACAAATCTCAATTCTGGAGCTTCCAATCTGTTGCCCCATTGAAATTAACAAGGATTCAAAACCTTCCAAGTTAGTTTATGTGGAAATGTGATACCTTGGTCTAAAATGCAAGAACATACATGCTCTTGAAGGTACATATATACAGAGACAATGGCCTTCCAGCTATGCAACTTTTGCAATATCTGCAGTCAATAAAAAACAAGAGAAAATGCATTTTTCTTTTCATTTACTATGTCTCATGGTTTGTCATGCTTCAAAAAAATGTGTGGGGTAAATGCAAAGTGCAGAAAAATGACTGGAATAAATTATATCAGTTTCCAGGAATCCCTGATCCTAGTTGACAAGGATCTTTCATATGAGCATTTGCTACATTTTGTAGTGGTTTTAATGAAAATGATTCTCTAGGATGGATTAAAATGTGTCGTATGATTTGAAAGTTCCCTACTGTCTATTTCAAAATGCCCTAAAGACTTAGACATTCATGAAAATTGATATAATGCATTTGATCCATTTCTTTTTTGTTGTGAGTTGAAGGACTTGGAAAAAAACAAAAAATAGTCCAAAGTGACAATCCTTGACAATAAATAACCAAAATAAATTATATTAGTTTTCATGAATCACTAAACCTAGCAGAAAAGGATCAAAGGAACATAAAACAAGGATCTCAAGGTAATGCAACTTTCCATCTAGATTAAGGGCTACTTCCACAGTATGCACTATTCAAAATGTAGCTTGTGGGACATTTGCCATTGCTTCATAACTTCTATGGACAGTACATAATTGAACATGGATAAGGAGATGCTAGTGCACACCAAATAATGAAGAACTATTGGTTCCATTCAGTCAACAAATTTATACAAGAACAAAAAAGGCAAAAACATGAGAAGCATTAGGTTATTGAATAAAGCCAATATTCATCCAAAGCATACTGAAATCCATCAATACCATACTTTTCTATTCAAGTCACTGATGGGAAATAGTTAGATAACTTGGAGTAGACTCACTTGTTTTTTCATTGGAAAAAATCAAAATTTTATTCATATTAAGATAGAAAGTACATTTCGTATATGCAATTAAGCATTTATGTCATGTTAAAAAAGAGAGGTAAGCACCTACTTCTTTTTCGGCATTTTCTTGATAGTCTAGAACATCACAAATGTTGGCTTCCACAAGGGAGCAAAAAACCTTCCTCTGAACAACACTAAGAGTTCTAAAATTAGATTATAAAAAATGTTTTAACAATTTTCCATCCAGATAATCAAAATAAACCAGTAACCCTCCTAAATCTCTGATGCCTCAACATCACTATATACTCCTCCATCTAGAATAAACTAAAAAAAAGTGGGATGAAAATATTCAGAATGTTTGCTATCCTTGAGGTCTGGAATATGCCACATTCCATTCTCTAGCTGTAGACGAGCCTTTGAAAGTCCATCCCCTTCTCCATTTATTTCCCTGTACATGTGATGAAAATAGATTGAGTTAAAATGATAGAATCTCATGAAATATTGGCCTAAAAATGTAGTAGTAAATAACAATTAATACAAATGATGTGAAAAAATCTCAATGAACAAAATCATACCTTCTCTTGCCAAAAGAAATAAGTAGGAAATTTCAAAATTAGTTCTAAAATATAGATATCACAACTAAGATTAGAAGAGTTTCTTAACGTATGGTTGTCGAGGACTCACCTTGTGTCATGTCCCTCGAATTTCTAATGTATGGGGATGAGTGCAACTTTTGCACATGATGCTCTTCTCTCGTCTTTTACCAATCTGTCCAAAGGAAATCATTAAAATGTAAGTAAGAAACATGTTTAGAATATGAATAAACATAGATTAACTATAAAATTCTCACCCTTTTTCCATTGTGAATAAAATAGAAGTCTTCCTCGGGGCTTGATTCCTGTTGAAATTCAAGTTCTCTTCTAACTTCAAACAAATTCCAGTTTTCTTCCATGGACAATGTTTTGAAATGTGCACCATCCTTAAAATATCAATGGATATTAGAGGAGAATGGGTGCTATCATCATTGCCTTGCTCTATTGGTATCCAAATCCAATTGTTGTTATCCCTTATATGCCTAAAACGTCAAAACTTAAAAGAAACATAGATATTTTGTCTCGGTATTGAATATCTACAAGTTAAAAATGATGAAAAAATAGTTAGAAAGTGATGTCAAACCTCGTGAAAATCAAATAAAAGGAAAAATCAAAATTGAATACATTACCTAAAACGAAGTGTCTCTACACTCAACACACATTTTAATTGCTCTCCATTCACAAGATGTAATCTTGTATTCCATCCAGGGTAAAATAAGTTACGTAATAACATGTCAGAGGGGTTTGTGCAAGAAAAATTCTTCTTAGTCATTCGAATAGATTCCTCTTCCTTGAACACTTCAGCAAAAACAAAAAATGGTAAGTGCATATCAAAATGATCACATGCACCACCCTTCTCCTGCATACCAGATTGAATTTGAAGAAATAATTTTGAACGTATGGAATCAATTAATGTTGGATTAGAATGTGGTAAGCCAATTTCACGAAGTATGGGTAACTTGGCTTCTTCAATTCGTCCCAGCCTTTTACCCCTTGGAAGAAAGTAATCATATTTATAAAACCATACCCCTTCTTCCCTCAATGACGTGGAATCCTTGCCCTCATAGAGTATCTCTCCTATATGCGAATGGAAAACACGTAAAGTACTAGTAATACTCTCCACAGGCTGCCATTCTTTAAAATCAGAAATGCACAAACCTACATAAAAAAAAAAAAATTTAGTATCCATCCAATCTAGGGCATTCATATTCTAATACTCATGCAAAATTAAGAAAAAATATTCAATGCTTATAAAATGACAAGTTCTTACAATTTCATCCAATTTGAGGAAAATTGTCTTGTTTGGCAACAGACTCTTTGAGGATATCCTTGCGCTCATATACATGAGCTATGAGCACCTTCTCCACTTTTTCACCCTGTTGGCTTCGCTTAAATGCCCTTACTACACCTTTCCAGTGGGATTGTAAATTATCTAGTCTTCTTTTTTTGCCCAAATTCGGTTCCTTGATGGTTGCAAAGTAACCCAAGATCCAATGGACACCCGTAATGTGATCCAATTATCCATTTCATCCTTTGCATTCTCAACTACAATAGTTTCGAACTTTCCTGAAGATCTACGAGTTCCCATTTCACTGCAAAAAAGGTACAAAGGATCCATAGGAAAATGTTATCAAGAAACTTCATATTTATAATGAACTTCATATTTAGGGGGTCACTATTGGTTAGTGGGAAGACGATTCACATCTATTTTATCAGTGAACATATGCTCTACTTGACATTCAGCGGTTGCAAGAGTTCATAGCTGTTGGGTTTTAGTGTCCACAAAATACAAGGACAAGTTGTTGGCTTCATATTCCATATACAGACCAATGTTATCGGAATCGGACCAGTCATCGAATCGGCAAAGCCCAAAATGTGAACCGGACCGGAACCGGCAAAAAACCGGGTAAAAAACCGGCTGACTAAAAAATACATAAAATATTCATATTTTGTAAAAAACATATATATATTCATGTGCATACATATGAATCCAGACCATTAATACAAAAATATGCAAAGTTTCTCATATATATAGCAAATATGGGTGCAAATATCCAAAATAGCACCAAGTGCAATACATCTCTGAGGTTCTGAACCAAAGTACATTAACAAAGAGGCTCCAAAGTACATCAACAAAGTTTTATTTTCTAGTTTTTAAAAAAAAAATTGAGTTTCTTGAGTCCCCAGTCCAGACCAGCCAGTTCAGCCAGTTTTGACTGGTTCGGCCGGTTTTGGCCGGTTCCGTACCCGGTCTGGAAAAAAATCCAGTTTTTTGAAATTTTTTTGCTGACCGGACCGGCCAACCTTGTAAACTGGTCAGACCGGCTAGTTTTTCCGATTGAGGAAATTTGTGAGCAACCTGTTAGTGAGTAATTTTGGAAATCTGTGCAGTGGGAAGGGCGCTTTTCCTTGTCAAGCTCAGCTATTATATAAATAAAGTGCCCACTACTTCACTGATCAGTTGGCTGGGAATTTGTGGAAGGCAGCAACTCCTTCAAGGGATAATCTACTAGTCTATGTTAACAAATATTAGCTGTAATTTATAGCCAACATTTCCCAGGCATGTCACATTAGCACACCAGGAGGAGAGAACAATAGTTCAATTCTGTGTCACGCTAGCAGCAAGGAGGCTCGTCTCTGTCATCACGTGGGAGCAAGAAAGGGCAGTTCCAGTGTTCAGAAATTGTGTGGGGCACCCTTGAGGAAGAGGTATCAGATTAGATTTGCAGCTGAGCCATTATTGTGATCATTGGGAAGAAAACGAGTTGCTACAGGAGTATTGGGTATTTTTATTTAATGCTGTGCAGTTTTCTACATTTCTCCTCAATCTACACGCCCAGTGAATCAAGAGCAACATGTAATGTGACTAGATCTGAAATTTATGCAATATAGCAGGCGTTTTCCATTATCTCAGTGCATTTTATAGCTCCCCAAATTTCTGGATATCCACACGAGTGTTTGACTCCATTCTACATGTAAGTGGTTGTGAAAATTTATGCATCTTTATCCTGTAACTGAGTTATATCAGACTTTACACATTTCTGTCAATTCTCTTCTGAATTTTTTGCTATAAATGTTAGTGGCATCTTAATGATGAACGGTCATGAAGTAATATGTGTAAATGAGTGTTGGATATCATGCGCATACATTGAGTGAAGAAGTTTACTATTTATAATTACTATCAGCCATGGAAAGCTACCAACAAGAAACTCAATCATGATTGAGGTCAGATATTCTATTAAATATACATTCAGTAGTTTCTACAGCATTATTCCATCAATCTGTGTGATGAAAACTAACACCTAGTACTAAGGGTCAGTAAGTTAGAGCAAACCACACTCAGATAATGGATAATAAAGACTCTTAGGAACAAAACTGTTACATAAAAGAGGAGATACCAAATTTTACTTCTGTTTTGCCCAAATTTTTAACATAAGATCATTGAGTATTGAATTTACCTAAGAATGATATCTATCTAGTATACCAATGAATAGAAGGACCAAACTTCACTGGATGTTCGCAGATGGATTGCTGGGTTGTTTTGATAATGTTCCCTTAATGCTGCTTTTGCTCTGGTGGAGCTATATTTCAGATCTGGCTCTCTATCATTTCCAGCGGATGCTCATCCCATGCAGCCCATGCAATCCCAGCCCCATTACTCCATAGAATGCACTTAACTTTTAATCCAGCATGAAGATATTTCTCAATGGGTGAGGTAAAATGCTCCAGTGATATCAGTAAGGAAGATGTTTGAACAAGAGCATTCACTGGCGTCTTTGATGTGCACAACATTGGTGGGCATCTCTCAAAATTTTGATGTGCACAGCATTGGCCGGCTTCTATTGTAAAAAACTTTTACTGAAATTAGAAATTTTCCACCTAGGTATATGTATTTAATAAAAATATAAATAAACAACTTAATGAACTTAATGCTAACCATTAGAGTACTTGAAAAAGAAGTAAGTTGTAGGGTTTACTTAAATATAGATTTATATATCTTTATATGTTTTTTAATATGTTAATAGTAATTTTTTTATATAGTTAAGTATATATAAAAAAATATTGGTCATGTTTATCTTTGGCTTAAAAAACACCACATTTAATTACTAATATATATCTTCATATATTTTATATTTTTTTAATAAATTTTTATATAACATATAATAAACTCATAAGGACATGGTTAAAATAAAACTTTTCTAATTATGTTTATATATTTTGAAATATGTTTTTTATATATATCATTATATATTTCAATATATATATATATAATTGTAGGTGCAGTTGATATTGTGGTAGGTAATAAACCCATTTTCAAATAATTTTTTATTTATATTTTATATATTTCAATATTTATAAAAAAATGTTGGTGCCGTGGATATTGTGTTAGGTAATAAACCCACAAATTTATGTATAAAAAAAACCTCTATCTAATTAAAAAAATAATAATGTAATTAATGTGGTCAACATGTTTTGATCCATTAATAACTCTCCAATATGTGGAGAAGGCATGCATAGTGGATTTCACTTTCCAAGACAATTTGGGGCACCTTGGGCAAATATTATTTCACTATCCAAGAAAATTATAATATTAAAATATTCCATTATTATAAGATTATGTAATAAAATATTGTTTAAGACCTATACGGTGTTTGACTTTTAAAGCAATTTGATTGGCTAATGCATAATGACATGGAATTTGGGTGAAAAGTTAAAAGGCCCATTTTGGGTTGAAATTTCCTCTAATGCTTCAAATATTGTGTCAATGCGGTCAAGAAGTGTCACCCTTGCCATGTGTTTGCACGCAATATGTGCTCACATCTTGCCCCGTTACATCCGATTATCACTGCCGGTCCCTTCACCAAGTGGGGGCTTGACTTCATGGATTGCAACCCAGCTTCGGCTGGGGGGGCATCATCATATTATAGTGGCTATTGATTATTTCACAAAATGGGTTGAGGCTATGCCCACGGTTAAATCCGACGGTGAGATAGTTGCACATTTCGTATCCAACAAAATTATTACTCGGTTCAATATTCCGAAAGAGCTTGTCATTGACCATGGTAGGCACTTTCAGAATAGAATGATGGAAGAGTTGGCCTCAAAGTTAGGGTATAAGCAGGAGCACTCATCTTCTTATTACCCTTAGGCGAATGGACAAGTTGAAGCAGTGAAAAAATCACATAAGTCCATTCTCCAATGAACCATCGCACAAAGCAAGACGAATTAGCATATCATGTTATATCCTTCTTTGTGGGCCTATAGGACTGCGGTTAAGACTGCCACTGTTTTTTCTCCATATCAGCTCATACATGGAGTGGAGTCTGTATTGCTAATTGAATGCAAGATCCCTTCGTTGAAGCTAGCTATAGAGATTTTACCAGACACTTCCGCATTGGAGGAACGTTTGGTCCACTTAGAGTAGCTTGATGAGCAGTGCTGAGATGCCTTAGTGGATCTAGAAGTAAATAAGCATCATGTTAAGGTCCAATATGATAAGTTTGTTCGAACGAGGAGGTTTAGTGAAGGTGATTTGGTCCTTTTGTGGGATCAAGCTAAAGAACCCTTGGGGGTAGGGAAGTTTAATCCCATGTGGCATGGTCCTTATGTAGTCAAACATGTGTTAGAGAAGGGCGCCTATGAGCTGGTGGATTATGAAGGGATAGCCTTGGCGGAGCCTAGAAATGGGATCTATCTTAAAAAATACTATGCATGATCTTCAACCAGGGCTGATTATTGTATATTATTGTACAATTTTTTGCATAGTTAGGTTTTCTTATGGTGATCGGGTTTGTTGATTGGCTTTCATTTCTTATGATAGATATCAATGGAGTTTTCCGCTTACATAGGATTTGCTGATGGTGCTAGCCACTACACTCAAAACATAGCCTCTGCTGCTTGGGTGATTTATACTCCTACAGGTCAGGTATTGTCTTCAGGAGGTGTATGTTTACGACCTTCTTCAAACAATGTTGCTGATTATAGTGCCATTATCGAGCTATTGCGGGATGCCATTTCACATGGTGTTCTCTCTCTTGAGGTATGTCTTGATTCGTAGTTAGTAGTGTCATAGCTTAATGGCTTGTATCGTATTAGGGATCCGACATTATTACGAATATTCTTACGTGTGAGATTGTTAGAACGACAATTTGACAACATAACATACATACATGTTTCAAGAATTTTTAATCAAGTTGCTGACTCATATGCTAACTATGTGTTAGATTGACATTTGTTTCATAGACCATAAGGATATCACAAACATACATTTTTACACACATGTAAATAAATAAAATTAGGGATGATTTTAAGGAACCATATGTATTTAAAATTGTATAAATGTTGGCGAATATTACCAATTCTTAAAACACCAACTATAAAATGATTGGCGATATTTTTCAAAAAATGTTTTAATTTCCAAGGATTTTATATCATTTATATAATAATTTGGTGATTTTTAGGGTGAAAAAATTTTACCCCATCAAAATTGGGTGAAAGAGGGCCTCAAAAAATGCAAAATGGCGAATATTTTTTGGGATAGAAACATGGAAAAATAGCCCACTGGGCTAAAATTCGCCCCTAAAATTATCCCTGAATAAAATCAATCATCATAAAAGTTTTTCATTAAACATCCAAAATGTGACGTCATAATACATAAGTGTCATAATACAAAAATGGGGCTTTTGAGCCACCAAAATTAAATACACGGTACTACAAAAATGAAGCACTCTCAGGTCTCTAAGCCTATGGAGGAGGAGGCAGGTTTTGATCGTGGTAGTACACCATGGCTCTAGCTAGTCGTCAAAATAATTGAACCCATGCTCATGGTACACCAACCACTTGACGCTGCATGGCCTCAAGCAAGTCCTCGACTTGCGCCATGGGTACCCTATGTGTCAAGCATACAAATTTTGAGTGGATGCTTTGGAGCATCCGCTCCACATCCACACCCATGATGTCATCTCTTCTTCCCCTCCATCTATGACGAAGGAAACCATCAAGCCACCGTGGTCGAACATTTGCATACACATGACAGAGTGTCACTATGTGTTGTCACACCAAAACATGTCTTTTGAGTCAATATATCAAAAAACACAAAACAATTTTATAATTCAAAAAACTTAAAAAAGAGGGTTTGGGATTCATTACCTATATCACCGTATGCTACTCCTGGTGGTATGGGCATGTCTGGATCTCCCTATAAATCTATTCTCGCATAGGGATAATCATCGATAGCAATAATCTGCCGCTGCCACCATGGAAAGAAGTCAGCTGGGTAGGGGTTAGACACCCTACCTCCACCCAGTCTGCGCATAGCATCTACCCAACGTCGTTGGGCCGTATCTCAAACCCTGTGTGGAGGAACGTCAACTCTAGGGATTAGCCCCGGTACACGCTCAAAGAAGAACATGCTCAGTATGTTGTCGAAACCAAAGTTTCACACCCTACCCATCTTGCAGTCACTGAGCTGCTGCTTCATGTTACTTAACAATGCAGCGCTCTAGTCATACACTGTGGGTCTCATGCACTCCACTGCATAGAACATCAATGCCCGCGAGGCCTGGTGGAGTGATGCTAGATCAGCTATCTTGCCAAGTGCTAATAGTATGGCCTTCAGTCCTAGTACCTAGATGGAGTTTGTCGGGATTTGACTGTCAACCTTTTTTGTGTCTAGAAAATAGTATATTTCAATGTACTCATCAATGGTGAGGCCACCTTTGGGCCCGCGAGAGTGTAGGTTCACCACCTCTCCCCTTCAGGACAATCTAGTAATGAAATATATGTCCTCCACCTCTATAGTGAGGGACAACCCGTCAATATGAAAGGACTCTGAGTCTGGATCCCAGTAGTCTACTAGCATTTGCAGGAGTCTTGGTTTGGCCCTTAGGCTTCCAAGACACCAAAAATTATATATCCCACATGCACGTAGAGGTTATTGAGCCATTAAATCATCCCGAACAACCTCTTCTACATCTCCATGTTCCCTCTCCCTCCATTCTAGAACCATCCTGCACATTAAAAGTAGTTTTTAGTCATTATTTACCTTAAAAAACCTTGTGCACGACCGCATATGTGACTGTTTGCAAAATAGCCACGTATGTATGCGGTTTTGGGAGGTTTTTCCGCATATAGCCAGCCCTATACGCAAAAAAATCCCCGATATATGTGTGGGCCGAAACGACTATTTTAGACTGTCCTAAAAATCAAAATTGAGCATGTAAATTGAAAAAATTTGCATGAAAATGGAAGAGGAGGATATGAGAAGTTACCTAGAACAAACGGTGTCGAATTTCGCCGGACGAAGCTCCCGGAATTCGTGTTGGAAGTTTTAAGCTCAAATTGGTAAAAATTTCAAATGATATGTTATTTTTGAATTTTTTTACTATTTATAGAATTTTTTTGAAAATTTTGAAATTTTTTACCCCCTTTCTATAGTTTTGAACCGTTTTCGACCATTTTGGACCGTTTTGAACTAATTTGATGATGTAGGAGTCCATTTTGAGTGTCGTTTCGACCATGGTTTTGGGCCATTCGTGATGCTTTGAGGTATTATGTCCAAACTGACATATAGGTTAGATTTCACATCCGTTTGCACTTTACATGAGGTTATGACCATTTCATTATAACCTTAGGTACAAACCCATTCTATCTTGTCACGGAACCTTCTTATTGATTTAGAAGTTACATGATGTGAATGGTAGAGCTTGACCATACATGGGTGCCCTAGTTAGATCCTTTTTTACATTTGGTGCCCATGCCGACATTTTTTCCTTTAGGGTGTGGGAGTCCTTTTTATAGTATCGCCATGAGGCTTTGCACAAGAGCCTCATACTCCTCTTGATATTTTTACTGGCCTTTTCCCCAAGGACTCCCTTATGTCAAGTTGTAATTGCATTATCATGAGTTTTTCCTTCCTCATTGAGCCTTATGCCAGTTTCCCTAACTTTGATTATCGGCTATATATCCTGAGCTTGTCTCATGTCTAGCCACACAGAGCCATTTTATATATCTTTTGTAGCTTGATTCCCCATTTTACCAGGAGGGGACTTTCCCCGAGTGTCATTATCCTATTGCATTGAGCATAGGTATGTTCCGCTACTTGGAACTAGTTTGTTTTCCCATTGACACTCGTCTCCTCCTAGTCTGTAACTATAAAGCACATTTATTCTTTTTCAAGCTTTTCAAAATATTTGAAAAAGTAAAAAAAAAACAAATAAAAAAACCAAAAAGCCGGACAAGAAAAGATGTTATCTTTGGCAGCAGTTGAGTCATGTTGCCTTTGAACAGAGCACTGCATATCACATCCATTGGTTGGATTAATAGTTTGAATTTAGGAGTTGTACTCATTTCTCTGAGTTTATCTCCACTGACTGGTTAAGCTTCCAGTCCCTATGGAGCCTCTATCGATGCCTCTTGTGTCTTAGAGATGTCCCAATTTTGTATATCGAGTCTATGCTTTCTACATTCAGTCACCATTCACCTTTATTCTCTTGTTCGAAGGAATTTTTGAATATTTGTTGTTTCAAAGTAGAGTACATTGGCCATTAGCAACACCAACACTCATATTTGGTACCTACTTGCTATCTGCTGGATTTAAAACCTTGGTTCACTTTTGAAAGATGCTTGATGATTCTCACATTAGAGAATCAATGATTCACCTCTCTTCCTTGTATTCTTAACTATTGATATTATTTACAATTTTTTCATTGGTCTTGAAGTGTTGGGAGTGCACATTCAACCAAGTGCATTTTTGTCTAAAAAACAACTGAAGTTCTTACTCTATTGGCAATGAATTATGGCACTATGGTTGACCATTGATGTTTTTTGGAGACTTGTCTTTTGCAGGAACTTGCATATGAGTAAACTTGTATTTATTAATTATCATTGTACTTTTCATCACAATAGATAAACAATTAAATGACTCAGAACAGTGTAAAGCATTCAATTTTGATCAATTCAACATTAGATTCAACATCGAATTGTAATTTGCAAATAGTCTTTTTGTAAGTGCACTTATATTTTGGTACTTGAAAAAGTTATTTTTGTAAGTGTGAAATATAAATCAAGTTGAATTGTATTGGGTGAATTCTTGGTAGAAACCAACATCCTTCATTTTTTATACTGAGAGTAACTGTTAAAGGGCGGTTTTGCAATAATCTTGTGTAGGTCTCAACACTAAAAGACTTGATGTGTTCCAAAAGTTCATAGTTCAAATCATTGTATTATGTGTCTATTTTAGACACTTAAAACCAATATGAGATGTTTGAATAGGTATTGTGTCTAGTTCTAACACACAAACCTACCTCTTTGATATATCTTACCATTGGAGGCATATCCATGCACTTTTTCCATCACATCGAAGAAAGTTTTCCTTCTAATTCTTACCTTGTATATGATAGGGGGAACATCATTGATTGATAGTTAGGATTCAATTTTCAAACCAATATCAATATGATAGATTTCTCAACATCTACAGTACAGAAACAAGTGATCCTGAGCCAAAACCATAACCAAAGCTAAGAAATAGAGCCAGAGCTAGATTTAGAGATGTAGCGAGAAGATAGAGTTAGAGCCACTGTTCTAGAGCACATATTGGTTTGTGGTCATCGTAAAACATTGGTATCATAGAAGGGCTATGTCATAAATCCTCTATCCCTAGTTCTCCCTAGTTTCGATATTCCTCTTCCATTCTCTCCTTACTTAGATTTGCAACTAGGATCTATTGCTTCTCCATATGTACTATTTTCCACTGTCCTAGCTATTTTGTAGAGGGGTATAGTTCTAGATATGTAGGATGGAGTATAGTGCAAGGGAAACTTGATTTAGCGTGGTGATTTATTTATGTATGAGGGAATACTAGTTGTTGGGGCGTATCATAGATTGGGTCCTGTCCTTCCCACCTATCAAGTCCCATATTTACCCTTATTCCCTCTTATATACTCTAATATAGGTGGTCAATGATCATGTGTATTACATGGGTGTTAACTTTCGAAAAAATTGTGCCTCCTTGATGGGATTTTTTTGGATTTGGGATCCATTCTTCCAAGATGGCCATAGATATGTATTTTCAGAAAATGAACTATTTCCATAAAATATTTTTTCTAATGAATTTTAAAACCCCCTTTAGTACTAGGGACATGGAAAACTTCACAATGTAATTTATCCCCCACACTCATAGATCCTTTAATTGAGATAATGTTTCCCATGAGACTAAGGGAATTTCCTACCTCTTCTTTATTTCCCTTCTATAGGTAGGAGAAACATGTCTACATGATTTTTTAAAGGATATGTTTTGGAGGTGATGCAATGTGAGCCAATAGATAGGAACATCAAATGACACACTCTTTATCAATACAATTCTACATGCTCTAGAAATCCATCTATGGGTCTAGTGGGATATTTTAACCTTCACTCTATCAAGGATCTAGGTATAGTACTATATTCTAAGTTATTTTGTCTTGAACTAGAAACCTAGGTATGGTCATTTCTCATCAAAATATCATATAGAGAAAGAAATTATCTTGTCAATAATGGTTAGATTGAGGTAAGTGATGAGATTGTAACAACTAAATGAATTTCTCAACTTGTTTATCTCCTTTTTTGTGGCTAAACATAAAACATCAAGAATTTTAGGAAATTTCTTGTCCTCAAAGGTGGATCTGTTCTTAAATTAAAATATGCCATTCAAATTGTTAGTTTTTCAACATTAGGCTAGCATTATTAGGATCTTTAACTGAGAGAATAACAAGCACAACAATCAAACACAAGAGACAATGAACACAGTGTTTTTTCTTGGGGAAACCATAAATGGAGAAAACCCCGCAACTTCCTCAGAGATAGAATCAACACCAAAAGAGAAAAGCCCAAAACAATAAGTGATCTCCCGACAGCAGTAAACTTGTTCTTATCTAGCTCCAGTGTCTTCTTCCTCAACTACGCTCTAAACTTGAGTGTGTATGTGATGTGTGTTAAATAGAGAAGTCACCTCTCTATTTATATTGCTTCCCGGCATGACTAAAACCCTACTAGGGCCAACTTCACTAAGTGAGTCTAATAGCCCCAGTGCCCCGGAATTGTGGGGACTTTAACCCTTAGACAATAGGAGGGTTACCCACAATGACTTGACATGACTTGTTTACATTATATATCCTCTCGATTGGAACATCGAGGCATGACATCATGACTCAATTACATTATAGACACATCCCGAAATAAACATCGGGTTACAAGACATAAGATACATAGATGAATACATTCTGAAGTTACAAATACATCAACAAAAACATTATGTGGGTGATCTATGCCCTTACAATTATCTTTATACCCTTTATATTTCCCATTCAAAATTTTACATCTGTCCCTTTGTAGTAATCAAGAATAGGAGTCGGGAGAGAGGGAATACTTTTCAAAGACTTATGAAGGAATCAAGGAATGTGAATTTAGAACATTTATGTCGATTGTAAAGGAGGCCAAGGATAGATAGGATTTGATCCAATTTATGAAGAGGCATGAGAAGACTACTTCCACCACATGGAAAATGCCTTCTACCAAACATTTTTGCTAAGGATTTTATTGTTACAAGATTTGGAAAAATAATAAAAAAAGTTATTCTAAAACCTCCACCATTTTTAATAGAGGGTTTAGTATAGGTTGTAAGGGATGTTTATTATAACTAAAAAAATTCGGGCAACTAGAGCTTATAATAGAGGTTTTCTTATTGATGCGCATATATCACACATATGTTACATAAACACAAGAACACTAACACATGCAATTTAGATGTGATACATTGTTTCCTTGCATTTATATAAGACCCTAGTGTGTGTGATATGTTCTATAACATCAATTCCATTATCCTTGTTAACACATCAGAGTTGATTGTTCACAACTTTGCGCTAGTGCCTTTATTACCATCCATAATAAAGTGTGCTATAAATTTAATAGAAAATATTATTACCAATGGATTCCTGGTTTTTGTGGACTTTAGTCCACTTATGATAGATAATTGCACTGGTGTTAATGTTATATATAAATAATTGATGTTGATTCTTACGTAAGAACTATAATATCGATGCATTGATAACAACTAAAAGCATTGAGGCAATTTATATGATAAAAAAACACCAGTGCATAATTCCTCACAACATAAAAAGAATTGCATCATTAACAATTTATGTATGCCCACACCGTTTAGTGAGTTCAACAAAATGCAATAACCACCTAGTTTTATTACTACTGAATATTCAAGTTTGGTATGCAAATTGAAAAATCCTTTATATGGTCTTAAACAAGCATCTTAGTATGATAAAATTAATACTTATTTATTGAAGAATGGTTTTAAGCAGTGTATATCTGATTCAAATATGTATGTTAAGAACTTTGATGATGATGTCCTTGTTGTGGTACTTTATGTGGATGATCTTATCCTTACTAGAAACCATCTTAAATTTATATAGGAAATGAAGAATAATCTAAATAATGAATTTGGCATAACTGATTTAGGCCTACTGCGTTATTATTTGGGTGTAAACATTTGACATATGGCTGATGGTGTATTGATTTCTCAGCCTAAGTTTGTGAAAAATTTACTTGCCTGGTTTCATATGAGTGATTTTAAGCCTTCACCTACGTCGTTTTAGTCTAGTGTAAGGTTAATTATTGATTGCGAAAATCCTCTTGTTGATGCCACTTTGTATCATCGACTTGCGGGGAGTTTGGTATATTTGGCACACATTAGTCTCAATCTCTCCTTTGCAGTCATCATGGTTTCAATGTTTATGCAAAGGCCTCATGAAATTCATTGGAAAGTAGCAAAGTGAATTCTCCAATATCTATAGGGGATGGTGCATTATGGTGTTTTGTATTCTAGCAGGACTACAATTTAACTTCTTAGTTATATATATTCTGATTGGGCAGTGGATTATTCATATATAAAGTCAACCATAGGGTACATATTTCATCTTGGTTTATGTTTAATTTCACATGTAAATTTGAACCCAAAATCCAAGGACATATTTGTTTGAATTTCGACAAGAGTCCGTCTAACATCTAACAAGGTGGACTATTTTTAAACATTGGTAGAATTGTTTCAGATATCATATGACCCCAATAATACATCGTAAATATGACAACAATTAGTCACATGAACGACAGGTAAATCCAACGACAACCCATTGAATCTCCGACACATAGATCGTCGATTAACCGATTTTAATTTCCAGGATTTCCATCAGAAATGCGATGATAGAAGTGTCGGTTAATTGACACCTTAATCCAGCCATATTATCAGTTAACCGACTCATAGTGTCAGAAATCCAATGAATTGCTGGCATAAATATACACAAAAAACCGATAATGTTTCCATTAGTTGTATGGAAGCCTCGTTAGATATAGAACCTATGTCTGACACACAAAGAGTCAGTTAACCAACATCTAGTTCCACCACTCTCATCAGACATACGATGATAGAATTGTCAATTAACCGACACCTCAATCCACCCAAATTGTCGGTTAAACGACACATTCGTTAGAAATCCGACGACTAACCGACATAAATATACACAAAAAATTGACGGCGTTGCTGTAGGTTGTATGTAAGCCTCGTTAGATATAGAATCTATGTCATTGGAAATGCGAAAAAGTTGAAAAAATTAAGAAAAAAATAGTTGATGGGTAGGGGTCCCTGCCCAACTTAGGGCTATAAATGACATCCTTGATAGAAAACAATAAGCAAGGAATTATAAAGAAAACTGTATCACCATTCATGCCATGTAGAGTTTCATCTTTGGGAGTAATCATGCACTTGGCATCTTTTTAACTGAAGAATTTGAGATAATGTTCATTGTTGTTGTAGACATTGCATGCATCTTGGAAACATTGTAATAAATAGTAGCAGGTTAGTATGCAGATGCAACAAAATATTTTTAGTTTGAATGGGTTGTTGTACTATTTTGTTAATTTGTGCATCCCAATAGGAGAGGCTATATTAGCTTGACGTGGGAAATTCGTACTTCAAAAGTTGTTGGGTATTTTGGTGTAAGAAAAATTGAAGAAAAACATACTCAACATATTCATAAAAAAATCAAGCACTTGGGCTCTTAGGGTGAATTCCAATGGTTAATATCTTTAATGGAGTAGCACTCTAGCCATTAAAAACAATTTTTGTCAAATTGTTGTTTCACTTTGTTAGTTTTTTTTCTTAAAAGAAGCCCGCGGGAAAAACATTTTCATACCTTGAATGACAAATTCTCAAATGCCAATTATGCCTTAAATTTGAAAATAGATTATGCCTAGGCTCATTATCATAAAACCAAAGCAAATTTTAATACAATTTTGAGCTTACAAATTCAAGCATAGTCCATTAAACAAAAAATATAGAAGTCACAATCTGACCTGTGTTTTGAGACAATAGTGGCCAGTCCTTTTTTAATAATAGGCACAACCAAATTTCCTTCTTTAGTCTATTGCTATATATCTCCACATGCTTTTTTGTTATGATTTCATATGCTATACTAGATATCATTAGTGTTCAATCCAATTTCATAACAGTATCATATGTAGAATCACTAAAAGAAACAAAATCACAATATAGACACATAATTTATCTTGGGGAACCCTGAAGGGGAAGAAAACCCAGTCGTCAGTCCCATATATTGGTTCATTGATGTATCTGACTAATACAAGGATAGATATATGCTTTGTTGTGAACACCTTAAGTTAGCATCTAGTTAAACCTAGACGGGTTCATTGTTGCAAAGCATGTGATGAGGTACCTAAAAGGTATGATAGATATTGGACTTTACTATGGGAGAGATCATGACTACAAATTGTATGGATATATGGGTTCAGATTGGGTAGGAAGTGCCGCAGATAGAAAGAGCACCTCAGGTGGATGTTATTGTTTGGAATTCATCGTGATCTCCTGGTTTAGTAAGAAATAGTCTAGTGTTTCTCTTAGCACAATTGAAGCAGAGTACATAACATCTTGCTCCACTAGTTGTGAAGCAATATGGATTTAGAAATTGATGTCAAAACTATTTTACATGGAGTTGGGACACCACATTGATTCTTTCTGATAGCCAGAGTTGCATAAACATGATAGAGAATCTGGTGTTCCATGATAAATCAAAGCACATAGAAATATGATACTTTTATATAAGGGATATTGTACAAAAGAGAGCTATAAAGCTCCAGTATGTGAGTACTGATGAGCAAGTTGATGATGTACTAAACAATCCTTTATCTCAAGTAAAGTTTGAATATTTTTGTGACAAGATTGGTGTATTTCGAAAAGACTTTCCTTGCAAGGAGGAACAGTGATGGGACTACAAACTTTCCTTGCAAGAAGGAATGATGAATATATGGACCCTATTTAGAAAGGAGAAACAAGTTGAAGATATGGAATCTCCTTGAAAAGGAAGAACAGGTCGAAGATATGAACCCTCCTCGGACAAAGCGGGAGCATGTTGATAATATGGATCCTCCCAGGAAAGGGGGAGTGATGATGAGACTGACATCGATGATGGGATGACAGTAATGCTTCAGTATGAAAGAGGCCAAGTGCACTTGAAGATGTTGACAAGGTCCGACATTCACTTGTGGATGCAATATGGTCTGATAGGAAATAACACTCTGTTCCTAAGAGTGTTCCTTAATAAGGATGGCCTTGCAAATGTTACTCTCGCATGTAGAGTACCCATATTTATTTGTGGATATCATAGAATAACAATCGCTTGGGAGTGGTCCTAGACTTAGTGGAAAGGATTCTCTTTGATGAGTCCTTATGGACAATAGGATTGACATTTACATGCAGTCAAGATCTTCTTTGTAGACATTACTCTTGTTTGGAGAGTATACCTACATTTATATGTAGATGCCATAGAATAACACTCGCTTGTGACTGGTCCTAGCCTTAGTTGCAAGGATGATCTATGATGATTCTTCATGGATGATGTAGTATAACACTCGAATGGAGTGGTCCTAGCTCTAATAGGATGAGGATGTCCTATGATGAGGGCTGACACCTAGGTGCGGTCAATATCTATAGCTGCATACAATAATATTGTATGGAGAGTATGCCTACATGTATATGTAGATACCATAGTATAACACTCACTCAAAAGTGGTCCTAGCTTAGAATCTGAGGATGCACTACAATGAGTCCTTACGGATGATAGGGCATGCATCTAGGGGTGGTCGATATCTACATTCATTTGTAGACGATTCAGCTGGTTGATGCTATGGACCCTCCTTCTTAAGGGGGAGTAGGTTGATGGAGGATTGCATCATCCTTGGAACTATGTCCTAAACTGATAGGGATTGATCATCCCACAAATATATCATGTGTACTGTAGGTAGCGTGGTATAAAAAGGATCAAGAAGATTGAAGTGCAGCAACAAAGGATTGAGAATATCTAAGTGCTACTACAAGGATCAATAATATTGAAGTGCTGCTGCAAAGGACCGAGAAGATCGAAGTGATGTTGCAAAGGATCAAGAAGATTGAAATGCTGCTGCAAAGGATCAAGAATATCAAAATGCCGATGTAAAGGATCAAGAAGAGAGAAGTACTATTGCAAAGGATCAATAATATTGAAGTGTTTATACGAAGGATTGAAAGGTCGAAGTGTTGCTACACACTACAAAAAATACTGGAATTAGCGTCCCATTTAGAGTCCCTCTTTAGTTTAATTTTTTTTACATTGAGTGGTTAAACTAGACGCTAAATGGGATGCGTCATGGAAAAAACTTAAAGCATATCAAAAATCATCTTTTTTTGCTTCCTAGATAGCATCCTTTATGACATCCAAAATAAATTTTATTTTTTTTCTTCCAGAATAGTGTCCAACTTTGCTTCCTAAACAACGTGGAGGTTTGATTCCTAAATAACGTCATTCTTTGCTTACTAGCAAGTGTCTATTTTTTCTTCTTAAATGACATCCACGTTAGCGCCATATTTGCATCCTTAATAGCACCATGTTAGCATCGAAATTAGCATCCAATATTGCATCCATTTTTGCTACCACTTTAGCATCCCATTTTTCACCATGTTTTACTTCCAAATATGTGCCAATTTTTTCTTCCAATTTTGCACCAATTTTTGCTTCCTTTTTTGCATCTTGTTTTGCTACCAAAATGACGCCAAATATTTCTTCTATTGTTGCACCATATTTTGCTTCCTATGTAGCTCCATGTTTTGCATCCAAATTAATGTCTTATTTTTCTACCATATCAATGCTACGTTTGGCTTCATCATTAGCGCCATGTGTTGCATCCGTTTTAATGCCTAGTTTCGAACTCTCATATTTTGGTCACTAATTTAGTTGTTTTTAGTAGATTTATATACGAATTTTGGTCATTTTGTTTGGTCACTTATATCTAATTGTTTGGTCACTTATCTCTTATTTTTTGCTTACTAATTTAGTTGTTTTTAACCAATATTATAATATCATCAAGGCATGGAGGAATCGAACCACCAACCTCCTACTTGTAAGGCAGGCACTCTTCCATTGAGCTAGTACCCTTTAAGAATTTGAGAACCTAACTTACAAAGTTATTTATAATGGTAAAAAGGATCAATACACAACTTTGAGTATCTAATGGTTGTAAAAGGATGATAGATTGTATAATTTCACAATATATGATCAAGCAGGTTATGAAATCCATAAACCTTTTCTAGGAATTTTAAACAAAACTCAAGAAATTGGCTTAATGGGATTGAAAAAATCACTATTCCCTAGCAACCGTAAGTGTACCACTATATGAGACCTATCAACATCAATTATCTTAGTGTGGATGCCAAGGATATAGTAGATAAGCATGATAATAGTAGAGCCATGTATAAGTGGAGAAATAAGGAGAATCAAAAGATGATGATCAACCCAATAGTTGGTGCTTCACATGGATCCTATCCACCATGGGATGATAAAAGTTTCTTCTTCCATCAAGTTAATGAGTATCCACAAGGGAAAATGGTTAGGATATATTGTGATGCCAATTCATAATGTTTATTCGCTTCCCAGGGTGATGTTGCAGTGCTCGCATAGGGAGATCTACATGATCCCCAACAACATTGGATATAAGCATATTCATGGGGCCATAGAGTATAGGATGAAGCTGTCTTTGCTCACCAATATGAAAATCAATATGAACAAGCTAATTAACACACTATTTGTATGTTAAAATATACTAGAAACAATTTGTATGTTACAATATAGTGTGTTTGGCCATCAAAAAATGATTTTGGGCATTTCAAACAGTCATTAAGAAGTATGTTGGGTAGTATCTCTTTGAAGAAACAACACTAAGAACTAATTCCCAGCAAGGAACATCCACATAGCAAGCATTGGAAACAACATTAAAATTCAATCTAAGCACATACAATTATCGTAGGTTGTTCAGGGCACTTTTTCAGATCATTACAGCTGTAAACAATGAGCATGCCTTTGAGAATCGTAAGAAAGACAAGGAAAATTCTGAAATCATCATCTACAGGTATAATAAAGGTTGTTGCAGGGGTGAAGCAACCCTATTCTAGGGAATCCTTTTGCAACAAACAATAGTACACATGCGCGTTGAATGTGTAAAATATGTTGGATGAGAGATTTTATAGTGCTTTCTTGGAGTATCTCAAAGCTTAGTGGATGCCTGAAAATAGAGATTTGGGGAAATTTGAACAACAATAAAAGTATTTTTTGGTGTGTTCTAAATTTTTTTATCACAAAAGAATACTTCAGACCTATGAATAATGGATCTTAAGGAAATTTGATAAAAATAATGTTCAGGTTGTCAACAACCATTTATACATTTGTATCAACTGGATTTCCTTTTAGCAGATTTCATATAAAATTACTATGTCCATGGAATTAAGAAATGGAATGGAGAGTTTAAAACCTGTAGCAAACCATCTTGGAGGTCCTCACTTTAGGAACATGTTTCTTCATCAAGCAGCAAGTTGGTCTCTTTGTAGAAGTAGGTTTGGGAACTAAAAGGCCCTAAAGAATAAATTATGGATTAATTACATTAAGGGTTGACCATTTATTAATAACTAATATCATACTAAGAGTTCACCATTTATTAATTACCGTCACCCAAAAAACAAAAAACAAAAAAATCAAGAATAGATCCTTCTTAAACCTGGATTGCTTAAGCAAACAAGAGTTTTACAGCTATCGAGCCATGTCTAGGGCCTTCTCAAAGAAGTCTACCTCTGTTTATGGCCTGTCCCATCTAGCTACAGCCTTGTAAGGGATAATACTCAGCCACTGAATCTACTAGGAAGTCAAGAAGTCAAACAACACAATCATGTAAGCTTCAAATAGTCAAGAACCCACTCAATCTGGTCAACAACAGGCTTCGCCTTGGTAAATGGTAGCCTTAGTTTTGGGTTTGGAAAAGTGGCAGTAGCTCACTTGTTCAATACAATCATCTTCTATGGGTTTTTTTCTCTTTGTATGTGTTCCCTAGAGGCAACTTGATTTTCATGTAAAATTCTACTCATTATCTGCTCATGTACAAACTCAGTCAACTCATTTAGAAAAAGAATTATTCATTATTTAGGGTTTTATTCCTTAAAAGGTTTCCCCGTAAAAATATTTGTGTTCTTGATTCTACTATTGATTAGCTACTATCTACTTTACTACTGCTACAATCTCAGATTTACATTTCTTGAAGTCTGCGAAAGTTAAAAAGGACTATTACTTCTATTAAATTGAATCCATGTTAAAAATTTAACAACAAGAAACCCTACCTCTACATCATATGCAAAAGGTATATATGTTGTTACAAGAGAAGAGATAGAAAACGTCAAAGGGTGAGGAGATATCGATTTTATACATGTGATTGTTGATGACCTTGTTGCAAGGCCTGGAACATGGCCATATTGTCTCGTCATTTTGGCCTGAAAAATACTATTTCTATTATGCAAATTCATCGTTGAACAAGGATTTCCATGAAGAGTTGGTGTAAATTGAGGCACACACTCATGTCATTCTCAAGGCATAAAGAAGGTGTCAAGGTGTAAAGTGAGGCAAGTTAAAAATTCATTACATAAGGTTCAAACCCATGGAATATTTTAAATAATTTGCATAGATATTTTTAAAATAGATTAAGTCCATTGCAATGGGAATCAAAGACAAGGGCTTTGAAAGTCAACAGTGGCACCCCAGGTGTTTTGATTTGTAGTTATTCTTGAAGGTGTAGATCTCTAGTTGGTTGATGGCATTAATCCTATTGAAATTGGCAAGAAAATACCTTTGAAACTGAGACCTAGCCTAGAAGTGGAGAGACTATACCTTTGAAATTGAAACTTGAACTATGCGAGACATCAAAATTTATGCACATAATAATTTGTACAAGCGACACCATTTTTCTTGTCGACCATGCACATGGGTCCTCTAAGCAAATACCATCAATTATAATTTAAGCTTTTACTCTCATTTATTATTATGCTTGAAAATATTAAAATATAAATCCCTTGTCTTTTTCTTGAAACAAAATTTGAATTAGGTTCTGAAAATATTAAAATATAAATTCTTGGTTAAGAAAATTTCTTTTAGGTAAGAACCTACAGATTTAATAAAATAATAAAAACAATCTATGTTTGCTCAAATAATTTTGATTTGGAATTATAAAAAGCAAGTTCTATATGTAGAAGAAATCTTAATTTAGTATGGATTTATACTGGTATGGAAAATATGAAAACATTCTAATCCTTTGTCTTTTCCTTGAAGCAAAATTTCAATTAAGTTCTGAAAAAAATTAAAATATAAATTCCTTGTCTTCTTCTTGAAACAAAATTTCTTTGAGGTAAAAACCAACAAATTTAATAAAATAATAAAAACAATCTATGTTTGCTCAAATAATTTTGATTTAGAATTATAAAAAAACAAGTTTTAAAAGTAGAAAAAATCTTAATTTAACATGGATTTATACTGGTGTGGAAAAGAAAAGTTGAAAAGACCTGTAATCCCTTGTCTTTTTCTTGAAACAAAATTTCAATTGGGTCTGAAAAAATTAAAATACAAATTCCATGTCTTCTTCTTGAAACAAAATTTCTTTTAGGTAAGAACCAACTGATTTAATAAAATAATAAAAGCAATCTATGTTTGCTCAATAAACGACTTACAGTGTTTGAAGTTCAGTAATGTCACCAATATCGGATGGGAGATTTCCCTGAAGGCCCATGGCTGATAGTGTCTTGTACAGGATTATTAATTATGAGACAAATACTTAATATCAGAAATCCAGTCCAAGACCAACTCACGTGGATATGTATAAATAAATGAGATATTTTTGGCATTCAACACAGTACCCACGTGACTGATGGAAATTCAACCTATATGGGAAGTTGCAGACATGCACAGACAGAATGAGGATTGTGTTAGGATTATTAATCCTCCCTTGTCCAATTTGATCATATGTCTAAATCGGGAGTACATCCAGTCTATTTATAGTCATTAGCACCATTGGGTCAACTTGACCTAATTGGGGCACATGTTTCAGTTACTAAAGTGTGGGGAACACTAATTGAGGCTCACTGCCACTGATTGCACTTGATTGCATCAGTTTAGGAGCCTCCTAGACAAATCCCTACAATTTAGGAAGCCACTGGGAGTGTCAAAACCAACCAAGGTCAGGTCACTTCAGTTGATGACTAGTCAAGCTAAATTAGGAGTTAGTTACATTCAGTTCTAGTCCTCTACATTCAGTTAGTGCTAGGTTTACTTGATTGCACTCATGTGGGGCGCATTTTTCACCTACCACTGTCAGTTAACCTTAGTCAACACCAAATGTAACACTTGAGTTGTGTTTTAGAGCTCCAATGAACTCCGGTTATGGTTTAGACAAGGTCAATTAACTATTGAGTCCTCCAATAGTGATTTAGACAAGGTCTTGGTTACCTACAGTCAAGTAGAATCTAATCAATTCGAACTTCCTCATGTGGATTCGAATTGCTTATGGATATTAAAGCCATTATACTTCATTGTAATTATCTATCTAATTACTGTTGATTAATGAAAAGAATTCACAGCTGCAAGCCATTTTTGCACTGTTTCATTCTTCAATAACTGAGTAAATTGTGTGATCTATCTTGTGAGTTGTGTGTTTGTATACAGATCTATGTGCTCAATTTAATATGGTATCAAAGCCTCAGCGGACAAGGCACTTCTCCTCCTCAGATCTCCTACTGGATCATTTTTTTGTTTTGCAGGTACAACTTCGAAATGATTTCATTTCTGATGAGACAAGGTCTCTGAAAAGGGTGTCTATTGGACTCGATAAAGAGTGTTTTAGTAAGATTAACCGGCTGAATAAAAGTGATGGAGATTTTGGAACAATAGCAACAGGTCTTTCTCCTAGCTTACGCTACCTCATTAGATCTATTGAAGACCCGAAGGAACTCTAGAAAATATTGGACAGAACCTTTGGAATTATTTATGAGGATCATAATAGCACTTTGGAGAGCACATACAGCACCATAAGCATCCTTGATACAAAAATCTCAGCCTCCACTCTCTCTGATGAAGTTGTTCAAGATAAAGAAGAAGCAGAAGCTTCTACACAGTCGATTCGAATTGAAGACAGTCTCCATGCATTGACTCCTTCTCCTGATGCTCTGGAAGTTCATGAGATCTCTGATATATCATCTTCTCATATTGCTGAAACAGAAGAAGACATTCGAATCTCTGATATTGAATAAAAATTCTGCTGGACTTCCATGTAAACATTCACCGGTGATTTTCCTTTAAATTCTATGCAAAATTTACCAGTAATTGCTTCCGAAAGTGAAGAGAAATTTGATTTTTCTCCCTCTAATGTTGCTGCTGGTGTGAAAATATGTGATACCTTGGATATTTTGGAAGAAATGTCATATTACCAGAGTGATGCATTCACTCCCCATGATCTAGATCTTCCAGCAAATTCCTGCAGGATTGCATGCACCAAAATTCAGAATTTTGAAGAAGAAGAAAGCTGTGCATCCACCGTCTTGGTTAACCATTTATTTGAATCTGATATTAACCTTATTGGATATGATATGATATTATTTAGATATGATCTGATATTTCTTGTTTTAATATATCAAATTCATAATCTTTCAGTACCGCTTGTAGCTGTTCTCACCAACGATGTGAAGAAACAAGTACCGCAAGTCTCCTACAAAACTGCTGCTGGGGATTTGATTCCATTTCATAGTTTTGGATCTGTTTTGAACCTATTTAGATCTCATTTAATTTCTGATATGATATTATTTGTTTCATATTTTAAAATCCAAAATCCTTCAGTCATGCTTGTAGCTGCTCTCACCAATTCTGGTGTGAAAAATCAAGTACTGCACTTTCTCTTCAAAATTGCTGATGGGGATTTGGTGTTAGTTTCCTCATATGAGGTTGCTGATATTTTATTATGTGATTCATTATATATTTCAGAATCTATATCATACTATGGAGCTCAAGCATTTTCTCTCAACAGTCCCAGTGCTTCTCTATCATTGATCACATGCTCATCTCCTCACAGAACTAGTAAAGAGGAAGATTTTCTGCATCCGCCTGGACACCTGCTCCTAACACTTGGGGCTGTTCTTACCACTCATGGTTTTCTGTTCATGGCTGCAACATATCAGTTTCTTGAGTGTTCTTCACATTCTCTGAATTCTCAAGAACCTTTTCTCACTTTTTAGTTGACTTCAGTTGCTCTACATGGGTCCAGTCTTCATCCGGCAGCTGTTTATATTTCTGATTTAGTTGAGCATATAATTATTCTTCCAAAGATAAATATTCCTCTAGACATAATGATGGAGAGGTTCACATGCCAGGCCCCAGGATACCTGTGCACAGAAGAACCAGATTGATCCTGATTCTACCTGCTTAATTAGAGGGGGGGATTTTTTCCCATGTGGTTTTTCCCCAGCACCTTGTTTTTGAGCAGTTACTTTACTTTACTTGATGTAATGGGTGACCTATGGTCTTAGTTACCAGGGCCCACAGATTGTCCAAGTTAGCATTTAGGGGGGGTGTTAGGATTATTAATCCTCCCTTGTTCAATTTGGTCCTATGTCTAAATCAGGAGTTAGGTCTAAATCGGGAGTCCATCCAGTCTATTTATAGTCATTAGCACCATTGGGTCAACTTGACCTAATTGGGGCACATGTTTCAGTTACTAAAGTGTGGGGAACACTAATTGAGGCTCACTGCCACTGATTGCACTTGATTGCATCAGTTTAGGAGCCTCCTAGACCAATCCCTACAATTTAGGAAGCCAATGGGAGTGCCGAAACCAACCAAGGTCAGTTCACTTCAGTTGATGACTAGTCAAGCTAAGTTAGGAGTCAATTACATTCAGTTCTAATCCTCTACATTCAGTTAGTGCTAGGTTTACTTGATTGCACTCATGTGGGGTGCATTTGTCACCTACCACTGCCAGTTAACCTTAGTCAACACTAAATGTAACACTTGAGTTGTGTTTTAGAGCTCCGATGATCTTCGGTTATGGTTTAGACAAGGTCAGTTAACTATTGAGTCCTCCGATAGTGATTTAGACAAGGTCTTGGTTACCTACAGTCAAGTAGAGTCTAATCAATTCGAAATTCCTCATGTGGATTCGAATTGCTTATGGCTATTAAAGCCATTATACTTCATTGTAATTATCTATCTAATTACTCTTTGATTAATGAAAAGCATTCACAGCTGCAAGCCATTTTTGCACTGTTTCATTCTTCAATAACTGAGTAAATTGTGTGATCTATCTTGTGAGTTGTGTGTTTGTCTACAGATCTATGTGCTCAATTTAATAGATTGAAGTCCATGTCAGTTATTTTTTTTATGGGTTTTTGGTATTTTACATACAAAATTTGTTATTGGTAGAAATTATAACAAATAAAAGATGATTAATGTGAAATTAAAAAAATATATTGAAGTTAGAGTTATCACATAAATAACAATCATATAATATTGAAAAGGGATGCTTACAGTGAATTAATTTGACAGGACTTTGTGCAGTTGACCCCAACCCATTGAGAACTACAGGGATCAAAGCTGCTCCAAGTTTGTGGCACCGTGTTTCCCCAATTTGATTTGAGTGCATTGAGAACGACAACTGCAAGAGAAAAAGGAAATAAATATAAGACAATCTGGAGCTCTGTTCAAGTTGTGTAATGTTATAGAACATTTTCAATCATGTCACGATGCCGAGTAACTCTAATAAAGTCATTTATTTGTGGTTCCAGTTATTTTATGATATTCTATATGATGAACAACTCACAAGGAAGTTGCAGAAAACCATGACTAAATCACCGGAGGTAAAGAAGGAAGATCCAAATGAGAACATTTAATTTTTAGTGCAAAGGAAAGTGGGTATCTAAGCCCAAAGTAAAGAGTAAAGTTTACAATGAATAAGGTATACCACATAAGCATAAGAGGAAAGATGAACATGCTCATGATACTCAACCATTGGATGCATAAATCTAAATAGTACTTTTATATGCATATGACAAAGATGAAATTCCTCACAAGAATGAGTTTTGGGAGAACCCTAATCCAATGTTTGCTAAGAGAATAGTGAAAACTGAATATATGAGAGACTGCATGGATGGCTAAGTCGAATGGGGTGGCGAGCTAACCGTCGTTGGGGTTTGTGAGGCCTGAAACTCCAGCGCACATGCAAAGAATAAATACAGTAATGGAAAAGCCAAGGTATGGAGTCCCCATGAATTCCTTCTGAAACATCAATGCAATGCCCTGAAGCAGCTGTTAAAGGTTGTTTATGGATTTTTCAATCATGCACACACCGCCGCAGATATACCATTTATTAAAAAGAGTTGTTTGAATTTTATTTAATATTGATGATGTTGTTATAAATGGCTTCTTCTCTTCCCCTTGGATCAGATGGATTATTAAATTCACGGGATTTCTAATGGTACTTGTACTTGTTTTTATTTTTTCAAAGATTTGTATTTTTTTCTGTTTTTTGAGCAAATGGTATAAGAAATTGCAATTTTAAATTAATGAAATTGCATATCCAAAATATCTTATATAAAAAAAATCAAAATATCCAAAATATCTTATTAAAACATAAAAAAATGAATCGATTTCTCAATCCAAAAAACAAGTTCTTTATGTTAATGAAATTGCATATCCAAAATATCTTATAAAACAAATTCAAAATATCGAGAATATCTTATTAAAAAAAAACTGAATCGATTTCTCCATCCAAAAAATAAATTCTTTATGCAGAAGAAATATTAACTTAGCATGGATTTATTGGTATGGAAAAACTGAAAAGATTATGTTCATAGTATAGTTTAAAAGATGAACTTCTCTTCCCCTGGTTTTCCCTCTCTGTGTGAGGTCAGGGTCACTGCTACCAGATTCCTATTGCATTGCATTAGTGAAATGCATGGTTTGTATGCCAAAAAAAACCAGGTTTCTTGGGCGCTTTATATCCCGCACTAGATTTTGATCATGACAGAATTCTATGGTGTCCTGCAAGACTGAGATTATGGGACAGAGTATATGAAAAGCAACAACCCTAATGACCACAGTCTAGGACCCATCGCATTGATCAGCAACGCCCTTTGATAATCAACCATTACGAAAGCACATACCTAAAACTAAGCACCAAAATCAACACAATGGATTCAAGAAAACGTACATTCCCATGCTTGGTACCCATCCAATGAAATGCCCGTCCCAGGATTGTTTGGAATAGTGAAGGTTCAAAAACTTCTTTATTATTCCCTAGTTCTAGAAATACTCATCAGTAATAGAGACATGTTTTTTTATGCTCAAACAGGGACAAAGAAAGTCAGGGATTACACAAATTGAAATTTTCTTTGTTCCTTCGAAGAAAGCCGAGGAAAATACCTGGAATGATCTCCCAAACCAAGATCAGATGTTTCTCTTATAAAAAATACTTGACAACATTTAGTTTCCTAAATCCAAAATCGGTCTCATCTAGGAACAATAACCCTTGAATATCTGCAACTCAATGGAAAGCACACGGTCCATGGTAACTGTTAACACCAAAAAAAGGTTAACTACCTCATCTACCCCATTACATGGCTCATTTGTCTATCTGCCTACCATATTTCCCTGAAAATCCCACTAAAAAGCCTCCAAAAGGCCTAAAATGCCTCCAAAAGGCCATAAAACCATCTAAAAAGCCTCCAAAAGGCCTAAAATGCCTCCAAAAGGCCAAAAAACCCCTTTTTCCTCCAAAAATGTCCAAAATTCCTCTAAAAATAGCAAAATCCCCAAAAAGGGAAGAAAAAATATAAAATAATGAGGAAAAGGAGGAAAAACCCTAAACAAGCTACCCTAAACCATATGGTTTCCAAAACCATGGGCTAGCACTCCACCACCAAAAAAACTATAAATAAGTGGTGGAGACCCCTCATTTCACATCCACAGTCAAAAGCATCCTGCCTCTGCCGAAATTATTCTCGAAACCCTAGCTTACCATCAAGCTACTTTCACCATTGAGAACCCTTTTGGCCCATTTCCACCACCGGAAAAGGAAAGGAAGAAGCTTGGAGCTCGAAGCCACCGACATCGGACCAGCGCAACGGACTCCACCAACCTCCTCATCGGAGGTGATATCAATAAAATCACCATTATACATTTCTTTACTGTTATTTACTTTCCACTGCTTTAGCTTAGTCTTTGTTTTAGTTTATTTTTGTTTACATTATTGAACTGCTACTAAGGATTTCAGATTCCTTAGTAGGTGCTCATCAGCACAAGCTAGGGTGAAAACCCTAGCTACAGTTTTGGCGACTCCGCTGTCTTTTTTTTGAAGTTATTTTTCCGTACTGTACTTTCGGCTGTCGTTTTCGGCCGCCGGAAACCACGTTTTTTCCTTCCGCAGCCGCGGCCCGACCGCGCATTTCAGGCCCTAACCCGCGACCAGCCCGCCGCTGTCAGCATTTTGTCCTGCGCCCCGACCGCGTTTTTTCCGCCCACAGTCGCGATCCGACCGCGCCTGTTCATTACACAGGCGCGCTCCGACCGCCGCTGTCAGCTCGAAACCCGCAACCTAGACCGCGACTGTTGCCTTCCAACCCGCGGTCCGACCGCACGCGTCCGCCCCATACCCGCGGTCCGCGAACTGTTTTTTGACCTTGTTTCCGCGCCGAAACCCAGCCTCTTTGCCTCCATTTTTCCTGCACTTGCACAACCATCTGTACCACTTGCAGACCTGCAGCCATTTCTGTTCCTTGTTTCCAGCATTGTTTAAATTTTTAGCATTGTCAAAAAAAAAAAAAAAAAAAAATTTTGCATGGTAAAAGTTTTTACAGTTTTTCATACATTGTTATTGTCATTGAGCAACTATTTTGGATTCATAACCTCACATGCACACAATCCATCCCCTAATTCAAAGTGAGACTTAAAATCTACTTAACTCAACCAACACTATAACCTCATTTGAGGAACCCAAAAGAATCTTGTAGTTAGGTAGGATCGGGGGGATAGGCTTCAAATAACACCCCTCGGTTATTTACACGTGAAACATAGTTGTTGTCATTTAGGGAACCAAAATCCCTTAGTATTTTTTGACACGGTCACCACCAGTTTGCCAGAGGGCCTCTCCCTTAGGAGGGTTGAAGTCGTGAGATTGGTTCCGG
>LPNX011184397.1:431536-469036 GCA_001517045.1 Pseudotsuga menziesii
TTCCACTAAAAAGCCTCCAAAAGGCCTAAAATGCCTCCAAAAGGCCATAAAACCATCTAAAAAGCCTCCAAAAGGCCTAAAATGCCTCCAAAAGGCCAAAAAACCCCCTTTTCCTCCAAAAATGTCCAAAATTCCTCTAAAAATAGCAAAATCCCCAAAAAGGGAAGAAAAAATATAAAATAATGAGGAAAAGGAGGAAAAACCCTAAACAAGCTGCCCTAAACCATATGGTTTCCAAAACCATGGGCTAGCACTCCACCACCAAAAAAACTATAAATAAGTGGTGGAGACCCCTCATTTCACATCCACAGTCAAAAGCATCCTGCCTCTGCCGAAATTATTCTCGAAACCCTAGCTTACCATCAAGCTACTTTCACCATTGAGAACCCTTTTGGCCCATTTCCACCATCGGAAAAGGAAAGGAAGCAGCTTGGAGCTCGAAGCCACTGACATCGGACCAGCGCAACGGACTCCACCAACCTCCTCATCGGAGGTAATATCAATAAAATCACCATTATACATTTCTTTACTGTTATTTACTTTCCACTGCTTTAGCTTAGTCTTTGTTTTAGTTTATTTTTGTTTACATTATTGAACTGCTACTAAGGATTTCAGATTCCTTAGTCGGTGCTCATCAGCACAAGCTAGGGTGAAAACCCTAGCTACAGTAACGATCCATGGTAAATGGTCTAATGATGGTGATCTCTCTACAGTCCTGGTAGCCGATAAGGTGGCGACTTCTTTCGGAGTTAATCAGAGACAACTTTGACGTCTTCACCTACTGCAGATTCGTGATTCCTAGCATAAAGAAAATGGGATCTACGATGCTCATTTTTCCTGAGCCACGCAACAATAGCAAGACATATCAAAACCCTAACCCATGGGTTGGTAGAAAGAAGGAACAAAAAAAATTCCTCTTTTCCATGGATCTTTGTTTCATTGTGATCCTCTTCTTTTTGGGTATAGGAGTGATCCTCTTTTTTTTGGGTATAGGGCAAGAAAATTTGGGGACTATTTTTCCCTGGGTATAGGCAGGAAAATTTGGGGAAAATTGATCGGATATACATTTTTAATTTTGAGATAAATGCAAGCTTTAAGAGTGATTGGTTTAGGCTCTTTGATTTTTTTTTAAGATAAAAGATATAAAATTTTAAAAATATTATAAGAAAGTAACATACAATTATATTAATTAAAATGTATAATTATTAAGTATAAATATAATTTTTATTTAAATATTCAAATATAAATATAAAATAGTAGTTAATTATTTCAATGATATTTATATTTAAAAAAAATATTTAGTATAAAAAAGATAATTTATACATTTAACATAAATATAACGCTATGAGATTTATATATTTTAAAATTAATTGTTACAAAATTTCAAAACTAGATAAAATGAAAAAAAATAGACAAGCAGAATGTTAAAATTACACAAAAACATATACATTAGGTTACACTAAGAAGAAAGTTATAATGTGAAGGAGAATAAATAAATAAACCTATCAGCTAAAATTGTTTTTCTATGACAAGTATCTAGGGAGGAGCTAGCCTATGAATTATTTGTTTCAATAATGTAAGTGTCAACACATGGTACATATTAGATAATTCCTTCTAGAGAGTGTCCTGCATTGACAAGGCCCCAGTTTTAATCTTGTGTGGCATCAACCTACTCCTAGTAATTGTCAAGGTTGAAGAAGATGTAGGTTCACTCTTAAAATCTAGGGCCAAAGAACTCATAGTATAATGAAGGACACTAGTAACGTATTTATGAGTAAGTAGGTGTCATACATAAATGACTCTTTTAAGAAAATTAATTGTCCTAAAACCTCTTGATGTAGCACAATATGGATCTTGTGTGGATTGGTGGCTATCAATTAATGTCTTAACCACTTCCTCCTTATTCTTAGCCATTTTCATGCTTATTTAGAAGTGGTTAAACCTTGGATACCACGTCATGGAGGTTACTAATGATGCGGGATATCCTTGAGTCTATTTTTGGCATGAAATTACACATGTGGATTTCTCTTCCATCTTCAGTGTGCACCAATTCTTCATTGAAGAATTATGTTTGTAGGCATCAACAAATCAACAACCAAAATAGCATGTCAAGCAAGCCCAAGGTATATCTATTAGTGATGTTCTCAATACTGATTTGGCTATTGAAATTAAGGAAAAAGTGCATGTACCCCTCATTGAACTTATGAAATCCCAGTCCAAAGAGTTTGAATTAAAAAGGTATTAGAGTTGAAATAGACCAAGGAGATGTCAGTTGTGTCAAGGTGTGAACAAAGGAGGAGGGAATGGTACTCATTCTTCATTCTATGTTACATTGTTGGTCAATGATCTAGTTTTTGTACCTCATGGGATATTTCAAATTGCCTACCTTCTCGGATTAACTAAATATTGTCAGCACTTCAAAGATTGTGCGTAAGAACTGCCCTGTTTAATTTACTACTACCTACCTTATCATATGTTTGTGCTTGGTTGGGTCAGCACTATGACCAGTCGTATCTTGAATACTTGCTTTTACTTATGGTCATCATACTATATTTTTCCTTCACAAATATCATATTAATTACCTCAAGCACATTGAAGGAAGATGCGAGTTTATATAGCCTTTTGAATTCATTCCTTAGTTGGGCATGACAATATTGGGTTGTTGCATAATTGTATGCTTGACTCAGTAGCCTCAAACAATGTGATGCCCCTTGATGTTATGAGAATGTTGGCTTGCAAATATCCAAACCTTATCAAAGTATGTGTGCTACAGACTCAAGGAAAATCAAGGTCCATGTATTGATCAAAGACTTACATGAAAGACTTGTTGCATACTTGGATGTTGGCTTTTTTATGGATAGTTGGTGTCATTGATGTGCTAGATCCAAGGGGTATGTTTCTCTCTAGGAAATGGGTAGAAAATTTAGGAGAAAGCATTCAGTTGGAGAAAGTTATAAACCTGAATACTATGTTCATTGAGATCCGTATTCCCTTAATTGCACATTTTTGCAAGATAGATAGTTAATCGCCACAAGGAGAGAATATTTACCTTCTAAGAGTGACAAACTAGTGATGCATTCCAAAGATACCTCTTCTCACTTATGGTTAGTAGTTACAAATAACAATTTTCATAACAAGAAATATGTGGTTAAATAGGATATAGTTGAGAGCCCATAAGGATAAAAATATAATGATGATAATGAATATGATGATTGATACAAATAAAGGAATATTTAAACATTCATTATTATAAGGATGATAAGGAAAATTATGTTTGGAATCTCATAAGGATAAAAAGTATAATGATGATAATGAATGTGATGATTTATGATTGATACAAATAAGGTAAATGAATCTTGTATTTCTAAAATATGAAATTTCCATACGGTGACACTCATGAGTCATGGATAAAGAGAAAATTTGTCGATCACAACCATAATGTAAAGTTTCTCAGACAAACTCAACTAATTACAAAAAAATCAGAAATGAAATTCAAGATATGAAATTAAGTATATACCCATCAAGATGAGGTGTTACTGAAAAAGTAATAAAGAGCTGAGAACCATTGGCATTCGGGACAGCATTGACCATTGATACAATACAGGGCCATCATGACGTAACTGAAAATTCTCATATGTGATAAGAAATAGGGAATGTTCAATACAATGCTGACAATATAAATCATATTGTTCAAAGTGAAGATGTTTTGAAACCTGCAAATTATCCACCATATATGATCTCTTCCCTAGTGCTTGCATAGAAAACAAGAGACATTAACTGCAACATTGATATTCAGATGTCCAGTCAATATTTTCCAATATTTCAATTAAATTTATGGAGGATTAAGTAATTTGACCTGTTAATTATGTGGAGGATCAAGACGGAATCATTTTCTAGATCTAAAACGAACATCAACAAGTAATTTTCATAATTTTCCTTATCATCCTTAAAAATTCATTATCATCCTTATATTTTTATCCTTATTGATACAAATAAGAGATTGTTTCCTACAAGTGTGATTTGGTGGAAATTTCAAGGTTGATAAAACTAAGCATGATCCTTGGGGATCATTCCATAAGTAGAGGTTGAAATTGAAGGTATTGAGCCATAAAAGTTACCACTAATACTCATGGAAAATGCACGGGATATTTAACCACCATGCAAACCTAGCAAAGCGTATGTGGCCACACTCCCACCCCACCTTATCCACATGGGACTGTTTTGCAATTCACTGATATATTTTTATCCTCAAAATGTGGAGATGTTGAGGTTTCCTCTACAGCTGAAGACACTCCTACATCCCGTGACCTGAGCTTTACCATAACACACAACAAAGATATCCGATAAATTCTATCAAATTCTGTAGCCTGGCTTCACAGTAGGTAAAATGAAAAATAATACTCAAATATGTTAGTTCAAGTTAATTTCACATAACAAATGAAATAGATTTAAACTTTTATAGAAATTTGAAAAACATCAAAAGAATCGTCGAAAATTGAACCAATTATTCTGAATCTTTAAGGAAAAATCCACCAATGCCATAAAACTTGAGCAACTAACTGCTTTTTTCCTTGAGAGATGTCCTCTTATAAGGCCAATGATGTAAAATCATTTGATCCACTTCTTCAAAGTAACATTATGTGAATTATTGAAATTCTTGTTGCTTCACTCCATTTTAAACAAATACCAAAATGTCCTTAAGAGTACAAAGAAAGTTAGCTTTTGTGTTAAGATTGATATCTACAGGCTTGTGACTTGGATGTTCTTGGTAAAAATGAGGGTATGGATGGGGGGGTTGTCCAAAACAACCTTGTAGGGTGACATTTTGGTAGCACCATGATAGGTCATATTGTACTACCTTTCTGCAAGGGGAGTGTAGGGGGGATGGGGGAACTACTAAACCCAATGGCCATATTAGTCAATGTAAAACCCAATGGCTAACAATATTTTCATGGTCAACACCTAACAACCTCTATTACTTGCTATTAACTCCAATATCTCAAGTTTTGCAGTATCTAGAACTAATATGACATGTATCATCATCGTGGACATCAATGTTGTCATCATCATCATCATTAATGTCATATGGTACATCAACATCATCTTGATCATCATCCTCATTATCATCACATCGTCAACATTAAGTACATCGTCAACAAAATCATCGTCGTCATTTCCATTATGGTCATGCATATGCCATTAGTGTTCTTAATCACTCATCGACATTAAGATTCATGTCATGTAATTGTTAAGGCCATTTATATGTCGTTATAGTCACTTTGATGATAATAGGGTTGTTTAGATGTCGTTATGGAAATTTAGGTGACATTAGAATCAATTAGGATACAAAAGTGATACCACATGCATAATCATCGTTTACATTCACATCCACATCGTCATCATCATCATATAATAAATCAACATCATTGTCATTGCCGGAGTCATCATCAATATAATTGCGATAATAATGAGCAAGGAGCCATACTACCTCAGAATAATGGATGATATAGTCTTATATTTATAAAATCATATCCATAAGCTCCATCATAATTATCGTAATGCATCATCGTCATGTTTTTAGGGACAATCATATGCCATTAGGGTCTATCGAATGTTGTTGGGGACACACAAATGCCATTAGAGCAATTTAGGTGACATTAAGGTAATTTACCCCTCATTAGGATTATTCAAGGTCCAAAAGAGCCATGATTACGATCATTTAGGTGCCACTATGATAAATCAAGATATAAAAGTACTATCACATGAATCATGATCATTGACATTGACATTGATATATTTGACGTTATGTCAGACGTTTTTCGAACACAATTCCTAGCTCTAAACCTAGTGCAATTCCTAGTGTGGTTCCTTTCGAAATTTCTGGCCTTATTCCAGGTGCTATACCCAGATCTATACATGGCGCTATGTTGGATGTTTTCTAGGTGAAATTGCTAGCTCTATACTTGGCACTATGTTGAATGTTTTTCTTGCTGAAATTCATTGCACAATTCCTGTCGCTAACCCTGGATTAATATACGGTGCCATGTTATTCAGGACCGGAGGCTATTCTTGGCGTTATATGGGATGCTTTTGTGGATGCTAATTGGGATGATAATTGGGATGCTAATTGGGATGCTAATTGGGATGTTAATTGGGATGTTAATTATCATCCAAAATAACGCCAACTTTTAAAAAGGGACACTAATTGGGATGCTAATTGGGATGTTAACTGGGACGATAATTGGGATGCTAATTAGCATCTAAAATAGTGCCAAATTTTAAAAAGGGACACTAATTGGGATGCTAATTGGAATGATAATTGGGATTATAATGGGGATGCTAATTGGGATGCTAATTGGGACACTAATTGGGATGTTAATTAGCATCCAAAATAGCGCCAACTATTAAAAAGGGACCCTAACTAGGATGCTAATTGGGATGCTAATTGGGAGGTTGTTTGGGACAATAATTGGGATGATAATTGGGACGCTAATTGGGATGCTAATTAGTGTCCAAAATAATGCCAAATTTTAAAAAGAGACACAAATAATTCCATCAAAAGAGCCATCACGTGGAAAAGCGTCCACTTTGTTCAAAACATGATGAAAAATACAATAAAAGTGATAGTGGACGCTAAAAAGGAAGATAAAAGGGACACTAATCACATGGTTTTGTTGTAGTGGAAAAAGGATAATGTGATCATGTGATGCAGAAGATGAAGACATTGAAGAGTAACTATTCCAGTTACTGATTGTGAAAACTTCCTATGACGTATAGATGTATTACCTCGATATTGCTGAAGATACTGTCTCTCGGTTGTCATATAGTTTATGATGATGTTTTTAGTAGAATAATATTCTTGTTAAGGGGGAGTGTTGAAATATTGTAACTTAAAAGGATATTCTGAATGTAGTTTACTGATGTAACCCAAGAGAGATGTCATTATTTCCCCGTCGAGATGTTCTATTGTAATTTCTCATCATAGATTCATGAGGTAAATCCTCCATTGTAAGTCGGGTCATTAGTACCCTAATGAATAATATAAAATACGGTTATGTGTCTTCCTAGGTGAATTCATCCTAGAAAATTTAGTGGGGCTGACTTATCTAGGGTAAAATTCAGTTGACTTAAAGTGTATAAGTAGAGGAGTTGTGCTTCTCATTAAAAAATAGACTCACTCACTTGTGTAGCACATAGGAGAGAGAGAGAGAGAGAGAGAGAGAGAGAGAGNGAAAAAACTACTTCTCTTTCTTTTCAAACTGAAAACTTGAAAGCCATGAAAGAAAAAATTCTTTTTATTTTTTTCAAGAAAAATGATATGTCATGCAATTAAGACCAAAAACCTAATCTACATGCATATGAAACAACTATATGTTATTTTTAATTTTATTTTATAAATGTAAAAGAAAAAAATCCTATATGGGACTGACAAGTGTTCCGCCAAAATTTCTCTACAATTTTGGTAGCCTTAGTATCTTGTCTGCTAGGATATTACATGGGTGGCAGTGGAAGGCTATTTCCATTTCTACCAGGGTATACTTGGAAGGTAACCTCAGTTGATGATTTGGGAGGGTAGTTGGGTGATTCCAGTGCTTGCACCCAAAAAAATCATCACGAGACGCCAAGTAACTACTCTTCGATCTTCACCGGTTTGTTCTGGGCCCTAATCATCCCAGAATTTCCTTTGGAAAGTACCTCTATTTTCCTGGTTTGATACTTAGGTCTTTTATGCTAGTAGTCTATTCTTTGTACTGTTGGTTTCCTATCGACCTCAGAATTTATATTCTTCTTTGAAACTATGGCTAATACCCCTATAGACACTAACCAAGAGATCCCCATGTTAGGAGCTCCTTGTACTTTCCCTCTTACCGAGAATGTTGGTGTTCCTTTGATGGCCACCTTGAATCTTCCTAGATTCACCCTAGGGATACCGGTTTGGTTGTTTTCCACTCCAGCTATCCTGAATGCTCTTGATGCTTCTCAAGTAAGCACCTTATATCAAGGGAATCAAAACAATGTTTACCCTTCACCTGTAGAAACTTATCCTATTTCTTCTACCTCATGCAGTGAAAGTACTGATACTAGTAACTCACAGTCTAAAAGGAGTAAAAGAAGGAAGAATATGAAGAAGACTCGAAAACAAGGGGGAACCCTTTCAAAATCTGCAGGTCATGTTGAACCTCACCACCCAGCCTCTGGAGGTCATGCTGGGGGAACCTATCCAACCTATGCAGGACATGTTGGATATAATGACTCAAACTCTACAATTCAAGTTGATATTCACCACTTAACCTCTGTAGTTCATGCTGGTGGAACCCCTCCAACCTCTACAGGTCATGTTGGAACCTGAAACTCAACCTATGCAAATCAACTTTATCCTCATTAACTAACCTTTGCAGGTCATGCTGGGAGACCTTACTCAACCTCTGCAAGTCAACTTGATCCTAAACACCCAGCCTCTATAGGTCATGCTAGGGTCACTCATCCAACCTCTATAGGTCATGTTGGTTCTATTTACCCAACCTTTGTAGGTCATGCTGGGAAACCTTCTTCAACCTTTGCATGTCATGTTGGATCTATCCATCCAACCTCTATAGGTCATGCTGTATCTAGTTACCTGGCCTCTATAGGTCATGCTGGGAAACCTTATCCAACCTTTGCAGGTCATGTTGGATCTATCCACCCAGCCTCTAGAGGTCATGCTGGGAGCAACCACCCAACCTTTGTAGGTTATGCTTGGGGCACACACTCAACCTATGCGAAGCATGTTGATCCTAACTACTCAGCCTCTGTGGGTCACGCTGGTGGAATTCTTCCAACCTATGCAGGTCATGTTGTATCCACACAGCCTCTACAGGTCATGCTAGGAAACCTTCTCCAATCTCTATAGGTCATGTTGTATTTATCCACCCAGCCTCGGAGGTCATGCCTGGTGAAAAAAACCATCCTTTGATAGTCATGCTGGACCTAACCACCCATCCATTGGAGGCCATGCTAGGGGAAAGCAGTTAGCCTATGCAAGTCCTGCTAACACCGTTGAGAAAACTAACCGTTCAAAACACAAGTTGAAGTTTCCTTGTAGGATTTGTAAGGGATACCACCTTACCCATCAGTTCCCTACTATCGTATAGGTTCAGAGAGTTTGGTTCCAAGGACATCCCATTCCTGAACAACCTGAAGTTTCTCAACAACCTATTCAACCTTCGGTTCATTAAGTGGTTGAACCCATATCATATTTGGTCGATCCCACTCTCCCTTCGGAGAGTGACCTTTACCAAGTGATTTCCATCAAGTGGTTGATTCAATTCCATATTCGATCAATCCCACTCTTCCTTTGGAGAGTGAATTATATGCTAGTCATATTCTCTTCACTACCATTTTAGAACCTTCTAGACAAGGGGGTATTTACCTCGCTTCAGATGAACCACCACCAAGTTCTCAGATTGCTTCCTTTGATTGGGACAGCCTATTTGATTCGATCCTTCCTTCTAATGGACCTTTCCAGATAAAGGTCAAAGTTGGACATTACATTATTGCTCATTGTATTATTGATGAAGGAGCCTCAGTTAGTATTTTATCTGCACGTGCTTGGTGAGGCATGGGATCTCCGAGCATTATGTTGACTGATAGTCGATTATTAGATTTTGATAGAATAACTAGTACATCCTTGGGAATTCTTACACAAACACTTGTTACTTTGGGTGGGAAGACTATATTAGTTGATCTCATGGTAATAGAGGACCCCTTGGACTTTAATATGCTCCTCAGACGTAATTATGTCTATGCCATGCAAGCTGTTGTGTTAATGTTCTTTCGTGTGCTGTACTTTAATAATAACAAATTCATTATCACTATTGGTCAGTTGGATTTTATTGATCCCTCTCTTGACCTAACTAGAGACCAATTCTTTCCTTTATTGATTCCCAATGTCTTGGTAGACACTACCCCACCACTGGTGAGCAATGTGGCCTCATATCCCTCATGTTCAACTAATACTGAGAAGAAGCCTCTGTGTTCATATTTACCTTCTTAGGACTTGGTCCTAGTAGTTGAATAGGTGATACATCCTTTATATACCATGGAGCCCTCTTTACACCTTGTTGATCCAGTTGAATGTCTAGACATGTCTCCTATCTGGGATGGTCTACTTCCTTCCGATGAAGTCTTCCTATTGTCTTGGATACATTATGACCTTCTTATGGATGTTGGTTATGTTTTAACTAAGTCTATCCCCGATTTGATTAGTAAGCTCGATATTTCCATTGATCGACCTTCTTATATTTAGTCTTTGGACTTTTCTTTTCAACATCAAGCCAGTGATCCTGGTGAGTTTGAATTTTCTTCTAGATTTTTCAACTCCTCGGATACTGAGTTTGTTCCTATAGACTCTATTTCCCTTGTTTACTTTATCTCTCTTTCCAAGGTTTATCTTATTGATTATAAATCCTCGGGCCTTGGCACTATATAGTATTCTTTAGTTGATTCTTCCTCAACTATGCTTTTTATAGAAGATAGTAAAGTTGCATGTGTTTCTGCAAAAGTAACCTTCATAAGATATTTTCTTTTGAATATGATTCTAATGTTTTTGTTTCTTGGAGAGATGATTTGTAGTTGGATCCACAACCATTTAATGGCATCGCCTTGTTGTTCAAGTTATAAATTCATTTTCATGTACCCTGCTCGCACTTATGAGCCTGATGCTGGGTTCCACGCTTTTAGCTCGTTGTATAAGCCTTCATATTTTCTCTCATCATCACTTAGCCTTGTACCATTTTGCATTTTCAACTTGACACCTTTTTCCTTGAGGAGACATTCCCTGAGTGTCTTTATCTTGCTCATGTTCCTTGCATTGTGCTTAGGTCTGTTCCTCGCACTTGGAACTAGTTTCACTTACCTCTGACACTCGTATCCTTGCATTTATAGGATTCTTCTATCTCTCCTTCGAGCTCGTTAAAAACAGTAAGGAGACTGCGGGTTTACTTTTCTAGACTCGTTAAAAATTTACGGGAAATATATGGAGTTATATTTAATCCCTAGTATGAATCATTAATATTGACTGGATAGCTGAATTACTTGTTTTTTCAGACTTTTTAAAGTAATTGAATGAACATCCACATCAGTGGTAGTTTATCTCTTTTTCGGACCACATGGATTAGTTATGAAAAATGGATACTCTATTTTCTTTGAAATCTAGAAAAGTATCTTTGGGCATAGATTTATCTGTTTTCTGGACATGGAGGACTGAACTTATGGAAAAGGAACCCTATCGAGCTTAGTTTTCTCTTTTTCATGCTTTGGACCAAAACATGAAAAATATTTTGAGCGTACTTTATGTCTTTGTCATGCTCACTTAACCCTAGAACAAAACTTCAAGTTTACTGTTGTTCATATCATTCTCGTAAATAAATGGAACTTTTCAAGTGATCTTACTTCCCTTCACACTCATTAAAACTAAAGAGTTTCTGCTTTCTTTTGAAGGAGCGTTAGTCTGGTGATAGTTTACCCCTTTTTCGAACCTTGCCGACTGACTATGAAAAATACATACCTTATTTGGCCTGAGCTAAGAGAGTTCTCCTCTGGATTGTTTTATACTTTTTCAGACTTAGTACACTAACCTTACGAAAAAGTACCCCCCTAGAGTATTCTTTGGAGTGTTTAGACTCTCAAAACTATGAAAAAACCATCAGTCATTCACTAATTCAGGCTCGTAAAATCCACGAATCAGTGCTTTATCAAGCATTCTTCTGTCTCTTCTTCGAGCTTGCTAACAATGAAGAAGGTCATGAGTTTGCTTTCTTGGACTCGTTAAACCTTTACAGGTAAGAGGGAAGGGGAAGTTCATTCACATGTATTTTACATCAATGCAACAAGTCAAGTTGTCTCTTTGAACATAACACCAGTTTTGAGTCTATCAATAGTTGGGTTGTAGTATTTTGATCTTATCTTGATTCAGAGTTTTAACTCCTCCAGTTGGATCCTTTTCCAATTATATGGGGAATCTCTCAATGTCTCCTACATTGCATATTTGTGTCGTTGGTCCTTTAGTGTCAAAATATTCCTAAGTCACTATTTGTGTTGCACTCACTGTTTAAGGATAAAACTTTGTCTGCCATTCTATAGTTTCCTTGACGTTTTGTGTCAACCATTCCCTAGTATCAGTTCATTACATCATGTCTTTGTTGGTCCTTGTCATAAAACTTTGTACCATTTCCATAGCCAATCAGTCTTTGACTTACCTCGTGTTGGATGGCAGAGGATGCCTTAATTCCTTCCTTCCAATGGATCTCTTTCTATCGAACTCAACACATATTGCTCTGAGAATGAGATTTAGAGTTTAGGACAATACCTTGGGGATTGCAGTCATCCATGGAAATTTCCATCACTATTGGGTAGTGGGAATACCTTAATGTCTCCTACTCGATGGATTCTTCAGGTGTTCGACTTCAAGACCTTGTATTCACACTTGATACAATGTACTAGGTATCTTGGGAACCATTTTCATTAATGGTGGTTTCCCTTGCATTTGTTAATGATTCTCATCACTGACTGGTAATCAAATGGTTTCCTCCATGTTTGACTTCAGTTCCTTTATTCGCATGGTTAGGATTCATACCTTTTGGGCGATTTGTATTGAATACCTTGGGCCAATAGTAGCATCATCATTTTTTTCTATTTCCCAAGTTGCGCAAGACCTTTTCACACTTCATATGACATTTGTTGAGACATAGATCCACCTTGTATTCTTGTGGCTATGATCGACTATTGAGCATGGATCCACCTTGTTCATTTGTGGCCCTAACTCCTTTTAGATTTGATATGGAACCTTTTTTCATATTGAACGACCATGATAGTTACATCAGTTATACATATGTTGGATCCGCCTGTATCTGTATGGAAATCATTTGTATATGGACATTTATGTCCCAAAGATCAGTTTTTTTTTACATTTATCTCTCTTTTAGGTACCTCTGCTCGAGCCTATGATCTTGGATTCTCTGTCTCTTTGACTCCATACTCAGTTTTTTATTTTATAATGTATTTCAGTTATCATATTACCCTCTAACCTAATAAATTAGGGGGAATATGTTATAGCCTAAAATGACACACTCTCTTCCTGTGACCACTTTCCCATGTTTTCACCGCATGTTAACACTTCATGAAAATCACTGAAAAAAACCTAGATTGTAGGAGCCATATATCAACTTATGTAACTCTGCTTGAACACTTCTCTAGACCACTGAAAAGGTATATGAGTAGGGAACAACTTTGTAGAAGACTCCAAAGTTTTACAGTGCCCAAAAGAACCCTAAAAATGAGCATTTTTACCTAACCATGTTTTTTATTAAGGGAACCCGTGGTTACACTTTTGTATTCATGACTTGGCTTCATCAGACCTGCAATTACCTCCTGTAGTGGTCAAAAACTAATAAAACTATGAAAATACTCTAAATAGGGGTGGTTTGGGAGGTTTTGGAATTGACTTGGCAGTTGTAACTGACCCCTATTCGACCCTATCTCTTCAAGAAAGTATATAAGAGAGGGAGAGAAGTACAAATGGAGGACTTGAAACTTTGCATTGTTATGCTAGAAGAATTGGGGCTCTCACCCCCCCACCTTTTCCCTATATGTCATCTCCTTGTGTTGCAGAGCTTGGAGGATGAGTTCCTTGAAGAAGAGAAGCATGAGAACCAGATCAAGGTTTCGTGAGGTGCCTAGCTTGAGGAGAAGGTAATTTTTGTAATTCTTCCATGATTAATAAATATGTGACGCTCTTCCTCTTCCAATCAATCTGTATTGTATATTGAATCTATGATTATGATTATATGATGTTGTTGATCATATTAGGGTTTCATGTTTCATTGAACATAATCTCCTTTCATATAGTCTATTTGGTTTGAGGAAGGTTAAGTTTGTTTTGCAGGTCTCTTGGAGCAAGATGAGCAAGAGGAGGATTAAAGGGCTACTTGGATCAACCTTCATTTGAATAAGGTATGAACCTATATGATCTATGAATCTTGTTTATATTTTCTTGCAGCGCTATATGCATCTATCTTTTAAACCTAGTATGTTGATGACCTCTTAACCCCAAACCATATGAACACTTTCCTCTACAATAGTAGCATATGTAGAATCACTGAAAGAAACACAATCCCAAGATATACATAATATTTATCCCAAGAAACCCTCAAGGGGAAGAAAACCCAACAAAACTTCCTCTGTATAATATGTATAATATATAACCCCAAAAACATGTATTATCCTCCTTACTGTTCTCTCTCTCTCCCTCTCTCTCTCTCTCTCCTATGTGCTACATAAGTGAGTGAGTCCATGTTCTAATGAGAAGCACAACTCCTCTATTTATACACTTTAAGTCAACTAAATTTTACCCTAGAAAAGTCGACCCCACTAAACTGTTTGGGCCGACTTCACCTAGGAAAACTCAAATTGTATTTTATATTAGTCATTAGGGTACTACTGACCCGAATTACAATGGAGGCCTTACCTCTTGAATTTATGATGACCAATTACAATAGTAACATCCCAGTGGAGGAATAATAACATCTCCCTTGGGTTACATAAGTAAAATACATTTATAATATCCTTTGAAGTTACACTATTTCAACATTTATCTTCTAGAGGCATGCTCAGTCCATTAGTGATGTAAGGTGTTTAAAATGACATGTTTGAGCCTTGCTTTAGTAAAAATTCTTATGCACTAAACTCTTATCAAACTATTTCCCATATGTGAGCCTCCAATATGGTGTTAGAATAATAAACCCATAGTTAGCTACCTTAGACATTAATTAATCCAATTTTTGTCTTATTTGCCTAGTTTCCATATTCCACCTTATGCAAGTTGTCCTCCACACATCCATAGTGATAAAAATTGTTGAATTTGAGTCATGGAGTGCTTGGGAAACCTCTTGGAATCAAATCTGCTTTATTCTTGGCCTCCCTAGCACATGTTTGCTTTTTCTGCTTTATTGCCTGCTTTTTCTGAGTTTTAAGGCAATTGGGAAAGTTTGACTAGGTGAACTTAACTTGTTTTTTGTCCTCATCATCCTCCACTCTTTTCTCCTATGAAAATCATGTATGAGTTGTACTTCCACCATCTATTAGATTTCCTAATTGATTTTTCCAATTCGTGAGCTCCTAGACAGTTTTGGAAACTGCTTTATGCACCTATGGGGGATTTGCTTAGATTTAGTAAGCCTGCTTTTAACCAAATTCGAATGGAATCCTTATGCATTCGAATCTCTCATGTAATTATTTATTGTGGCAGCCTATGACTTCACAGGGTTGGCTATTGTACACTTATTCAATACAAATTAGTGTTCTGCTCCATTATTTAGTCTCCTTTGTGAGTAATTTGCATGTGTAATTGGCAATTGTTGTGAGTGTAATTGTTCTAACACCTGGGTTCAATTTCCACATATGGGAATATTTATTAGCTACAATAGTTGTCTATCTACTTGTTGTAGTCGCTCTAGGAATGACTATCATGACTAGGAAAAAAACAAGCGTTGTGAAACTACACTCCATTAATACTACAAGTGTTGAATGGCCGATAGAGGGGTTAGATATATATTTTGGATTAATTTTGGAGTTGCAATAATTAGATGTAGGTAGAAAGTGCCTCTCATTTGGAATATAATCTCATACTCTTTTGTTCGTTTGGGTTTCCTTCCAGTTTGAAAGCCATAGCCAATTTATCAAGTTATAGCACCATCTCGCCTATAAAGGTATCATACCTTTCAGTTCCAGATTTATATAGAGACCTAGTTGGCAGGCAGGACGGTTAACCGAGTTTCAGTTTGATCTGTTCGAAAGCCTATTGTTTACCCAGAATCAGTTGCATTTGTTCGAGTAACAGTAAAGGCACCAACAGTTGTGTTTGATCGAGTCTCACCCACCAACCGCCATCTCATCCCATAGCACCAGAGACTAGAGCAATGGGAAAGGTAGAAGTTTGACCAAGGATTAATAATGTTCACCACTGCAGATGCACAGTAAAGATACCCTATATGATAACACTATACTGAGGATTAGAGCCTGATGACCAGAGAGCAGTTGCTACTATAGATTCATTCACTGTCGATCAGGACCACGTTTTATGTATGTTATCATCATTACAAAGGAACGAACAAACATCAATAGGGAACATGAAAATCAATCTCTAGAATTATGAGTGCCACTGTTCTAACAACATAGATATTCCATTAGTCACAAAATAGGACAAATAGAATATGGTTATAATTGGTGGAGGATAATGGCAATAGATGCCTATTTTCTAGAAGGAATGGACACTTAGAATATGAGGTGTTGAGCCATACCAAGGCATCATCTCTCACTCTATTTTTAGAATACAATTACATAGAAGTAGGAGGAAATTCAACAAGCATGACTCATCCAAAAGCCACAACTACCTCATCAAATATTGCCACGCATTATATATCGGATGATATTGAATACCAATTTAGAGGGAGTCATATTACTACCTAAAGGTGTAGTGTATTCAACACCTGATTCCACTAAATTTTAAACATATGATCATTGACACTTGCTATGATTTGTACAAGTCATTGGAGGAGAAATTGTTTCTACAATTTTATCCATGATACCACCTATATTCATATCAAGTTGTTACCAAGTTAATAAACTCTCAAAATGTAACATATCCCTATCTCTCTCTCTCTATATATATCATACTCAAATATATATTATATTATATAGTAACAATGATATATAACCTTGCCTTGAAAGAAGATGAGAAAGTGGTCAACACATATTTTTTCAAGAATTTCAAGGTGATCAACAACCACTCATACAAGTAACCTAGTGTCAATAGAATAAAATACATAAGGGATAACGCACAATTCAAGCCGTCAAAAAGTGATTAGTCAACGTCATTAAGTGCGTATAAGCTCCGAATTTTCTAATCATATCTAGAAAGAAGCTCAGATCCATCTATGCTACTTGGTACATGTATTGACTTGGAACTCCATCTCTTCAGGTAGTGATTCTTGTGGAAGGAAACCTACTCCAATTTTTCAACCTACTCAAATTTGTAGAAATCGTATTATAATGTGAACTAAATAAAGTTTCTTTAGTCTCCAATCCATGACATGTTTTCCAATTTATCCACCACTATTAGATGCACAGAGAACCTCTCTGTTACTAGTTTTTCATGGATTCACTGTGACAAATAGTCTTGAAGTTTCTAGAACGTGAGGAAGTGGAAAATTATAACTTTTGTAATGTAATTGTGATTAAAAAATAGCTCTATACAAAGAAGAGAACTCATCATTTCGTGTGTTTCACAAATTGTTTTAATCATGTAAATAATGTTAAGTTGAGAGGGAAAACATGTTCATGGTGTTGACCATTACAACTTCAAATGATCATGAGAATATTGTACTTTTGTATTTTGAAATAATAAAAAAGATAATGCAAGAATATTTCCCTTACACAACCAGAACAAAGATTACCTCATTCACAGATTGTGTCAGTTGTCTGATTGCATTTACAAATAGAAGATTCAAGAAGGACATTGGTGTCAATGCAATTACATATCTTCGTTCATGTGCTCTAAAACTTGTTAAGGGCATCTTATTTATTATTCAAGATACAAGGACAAGGAAAAATCTAGGACTCTTGGTACTTTAGTTTCTATTGGTCTAGAGAGTTTAAAACATACAAATGAGAATGATTAATTGTAATTTTGCTTCCATTTATTGGCATGTTTATTATAGGATTTATTTTTACCCTACATATGGAATTAGTAAGAGGGAATCACAAGTTCTTTTTGATACAATGTGACACCACATACACCTATTCTTTTCTGCTTTTGGGAACGAATGTGAGTCACATATTTGGATATCATGAAGAGAATATAATGGTATTGATGGATGTACTTATATTTATGAAACATGTCTATTGGTATTGCAACTACTTGTTGGCCTTTTTTTCAAGTTCTTTGAATTATCAAGCCATGTATTTATGAAAATGTTGTATCTCCTAACAAGTTTTACAAAACAGAGAATTGGGATGTCGTCCTTTGTTCGTTTGATGAATAATGTGGATAGTATTTTCTCAGACATTAAATGGTAGCTATAAAAATTTTGTGATACTGGAGATCGTTCAATTAAAAGTAGCATAATCTAGGAATTAAGGTAGGTCAAGGTGAAGTTACCCAATCAAATCTAAAACCATGTATGCAAAAGAAAAATGTGTATCCATCACTAATAAGTTAAAAGAAAAACCACATCCATATGTAACCATAAGTGTTTTAGTTGGTGGAAAAGTTCATTCCATTCTTGATTTGAATGAAACATTGTCATCTCAAATCATTGCTTCCTTCAAAGAAAATTTAATGAAATTCCTTCCATATAGATACACGAGTGACTAGCAAGTAAGCATTGGTTGGATGGTAGCAATGAAAAGTGTTTGAAAGTGTTTTCATCACATACAACATACAAATACAAATGTCAATAAAATGTTGGATTATAAAGAATATTTTATCTAGTTACTGGTGTTTGTAATATGTATAGTTTTGTAACTGTTAGGATTATATAATCCTCCCTTATCCATATATAGTCTATTTGATCATCTTGCCTAACTTAGGGAGACATTATTACTATACTAGAGTGTGGGGAACACATATAGAGGTTAACTACCACTTACTACATGTTCATGCATGATTTTATGTGCCTCTGAGAACAATCCCTACATTATAGGAGACCACTATGAGTTCCACCAATAGCCTCCATCAGTTGGTTGTGGTAGTTAGGTAGTTATGCTGAGTCAACCATCAGTTACCCTTAGTTAGATCACTCTCAGTTATTCTAGTGCCAGTTTTTCATGGCTGCATGGGGAAGTGGCACCTTTTTCCACCTACCTCATCAGTTTAATTGATTTAACTATTTTAACTAATTGTCAGATTGATTTAGGCATCAGGAGTTAGACTAGTGGCTCCCATGCATTGATTTACACACACCTAGTTAGCTATTCAGTCAGCTTGAGTAGGAAGATTTCAATCTTATCCACATGATTCGAATTATCCTTATTATAACATTGTTGTATTACTGCTGGATTAATGGATATTATTGTTGTAATCAAGTAATCAATTCTTATCAGACTTGTCTCAAATTTGTTTTGTTTAGTGCACATTGTTCTTGATATTCCACTACATAATTCTACTTCACAATTTCTCTCATTTTCCTATAGATCAATGGTTCACAAATTCAACAGTAACAAGATGAAACCTATGAAATACAAACATTATTCTTTCTTAAGAACTCCTTAAGAGACAGAAGCATCACATTACAATCTTATGAGTTTACACTTTGAAAGGAATTTCCCCACCTACATGCAACTAGGTTAGTTAAGGAGTTCACACTATGTCTTATCAATATTTAGACCCTAAACCTTAAACCCAAATACCATGATTACATCCTCTTTATCCCTGAGTTTAGAGTTTATAAAAAATTCCCTAAACCATTCTATCAACCCCAAAATACAGAAAAACTATTTCCTCTCATGATACACACCCCATAACATCCTTTTTGTCACCCAAATATATGGAGTTCACACTAAGTCTTCTCAATATTTATATAATGTTTTAATATCAAGAAAATTGTATCATTTCCACACACCCACAACCTCCAGGCCTTTCTCCTTCATATTTCATCATTTGTCATGCCCACTTTCCAATTCCCTCTAAACCAATTGCACAAATTATGTTTAAACTATCACTAGAGTCAAGAACATAGTTACAAATCTCTAGGAAAAGGCACCACATTTATGTGGCTGCAAACATCTAACCTACTTGGTCAAATGAGCATAATTCCTATCTTGTCCTCTACTAAATTTTGGAAGAACCTCTATATTCCACTACATAATTTTCTAATAATTCTTGATGTTGTTTGCATGATAATACTAATGAAATATTAGTGTTATCATTCTCATTTCTAGAAGTACCTATAACTATCCATTAGGAAAAAATCAACACTATCAATATTGGGGGAAATAACACCCATTTTAATTAAAGCAATGCTTCTTATAGTTAAAGTTACATATTAGATGCAGAATCCTGATACATCATCTATGATTTAAATGAAGCATCTGGGAGTGAAATATATTTCCTTCCCTATTAAGAATAAAACACATAATTATTACTAAAATTGCAAATGACTAAATAAAATGGGCAACATACGGAGGACAAACAATACATACCTTTTGACTTACAGAAGTGCCGTTGTAGATAAATCATATGAATCACATTGTATCTAAGGGAATATATTTATTATTAAATAACGTAGAATCAAATCACTATCAAGAGGAATAATTTGCTTAAAACCTTGAGTTGATTTCCCTCTATGAAAAGAGCACATCGACCCCCCAAAAAAGAAACTATAATAATACCAATATTTCAATGGAAGTTATTAAAGTATACCTGAAATGCATCTATAAAAATCCATTTTAACTAGTTAATAGTCAATTGTGGAATAACAACAACTAAAAATGGCATAGTTGCTCTATATTTTTCTATCAACCTGAAAAAATAAAAAAACAAGAAACTATAAATTCAAGATTTATTTAACCACACAAAGCAAGGATTACAATGCTGGAATACAACCAACTTGGAACAAATATCCATAGTTAACAACCATATCATGTAATATTTTGTGTACCTTGCGGCACATCCAGATGATGTAAAAAAAACTACGAAATCCTTCACTTGATTGTTGCACATACTTGCAAGTAAAATATTTTAGGATAGAGGTTTTTGGTTGAGTTGTCACTAGCTTCCAAACATACTTGCAGTGGATCACTAGAACACAGATCAAATAGAAAACCACACCATAATTTGCATCAAAAAAAGTATACTGCACTCCTATATACAATTTAATAAGTGATTTTTTACTAATAAAAACCTCATTCTTACCTGTTAGCACCATTTCTGATCAACCATTGGGAAGGGGGGAAGCCTGTGAAGATATAAGGTAATAATTGAAAAATTGTATCATATGACCTAAAAGTATGTATAAAGGGTTTTAAATTATTGGAAGGGGATTATTTCTAAAGGTGAAAATCATGTGTGTGAAGGAAATATCAAATTTAACCTTCTAAATGAAGTTAGTGTGGAAAATCCACCCTAATGTTATATTGTGGAAGGATGCGACGGTGTAGATATACAATAAAGAAGATCAACAGCCGTGGGTGAATCCACCGGGAAAATATGAAAGGAAGAAATAAAATCAGTCACCAGCAAAGTGGGTTAAAAGGAAACATAAATTGACGGTTTGATCAACAAGGGGTAGTAGATCTATGACCAGCAAAGATTTCACCGATGAGACATACACGTGAGGATTGGATTTTCCAATCAAGGGAAAAGGGTACATATCACATAGATCGATGATGGATATCTAAATCAAGGTGAGATCAGCGCTTGGTATGAATCCTGTTGGAAGAACATGCATAGAGGAAGTAATTTCGGGGACCAACAGAATTTGGTGGGATCGTCACTAATCGAGGGCGGAGATTAAAAGTGAAATAAGATTGACAACCCATATTCATTCCATTGGGTGAAATTGCGTGAAGGAATACAGTTTTCAAATCAGCAGAATGTGGTATGAGATGCATGTTTTAATGACCATGATGGAAGCCCAATCTGGATAAAGGGCCCATAATCATTCCTCTGGTGGAAGGTTCGCTGGAAAAAAAGTTTTGTGAGCCAGCGGAATTGGTTAAAGGGCCTACATAATCAACAATGTATATTTAATCATGTTCAGATCTATAGTGTAAAATGAATCCATTGAATCAAAAGCAGTTATTAGTTAAGAAATGTAGATGACAAATGTAAAGTGAGATTATTGCATATTTTTAAAAGTTAGTTATTTAGCTCATGGAGCGATTTTGTACAAGAACCATTTTTTGTAATGAAGAAAGGGTTGAAACCCATGAGAATTCAACATTGTATTTTAAGATTTATCTTTTAACAAAATCATGGAGTTGAAGCTGGAATTTTACAGAGATTCATGTGTTGTATTTGTTGCAGTCTGTACTTTCCTTTCTCATGTGAATGTGTTTCCTGTTATTTACTTCCATAATGTTTTCCCTTTCATGTTTGAAATGAGTTTTTAATAGTGCAGAATTCATAATCATATGCTATGTCTATTGATTTCAAACATTCACAAACCTGTTCATCTACAATTAATGTTGGATTCATCCTAGTTAGATGCCCACATTAATGGATTGTTCTTCATTTCTTATATAATCACCAGACCAAAGCATTTTGACTGTAACGATATTGCTACCTTGCCTTTGTTAAAATTTCCATGCAATAGCACTGTGATTGTTATAATAATTTTTGACTCCATGTCCAATGTGTGCTTGCCTTGTTTCAACCAACAACAATCTTAAATTCATTTCTTGTTCATATATCTGGCCTTGTGAAAACAATTATTGAGAGATACCTCTCTGGAGAGAAAGAAGCCAACTTTCTTTCCGAAATCTTGGTTTTGTGGTTACCTTGGGATTTACCCTTTTACAACCGAGGGTACATTTTGAGTGGAAACATATTGGTGTCATTTCCAAGGAACAAGAGTTAAAATATGCCCTAGGAGAATGACAAGGAGCTCTCAAGAAGACAAAATTTCTGTGGGAAAACAAAGGTTCTTTCATTGTGATCGGTTGTACATTTTCCCTGGTGACTCCACCTTCATTTCAAGCATATTTTCAGAAAAGACATCCTATCTTCTAGGAGGAAACACAATAGAGGTAATAATTCTTCTAAAATTTTACATGGTGTGGATAACCCAGAAACATTGATTAGACATAGGACCAGTAAAGAAAGAATAAGCGCTTCTCAAACTGAAGGTTCATTTTCTCAAGAATTTCATAGTTTTTAGAATTTAGAGTGGGAAACAAGTTTTCAAACATATTTGTTAAGGTCAAAATTTGAATCAGATCTAAAACAAACAGAAGTAAACACTAATAGGTTTGAACCACACTTGCTTGATTCTCTTTGGCATAATCTTCAGGACACTGTAAAGGTTGAAGAAAACAATCTCATTTCCCAAACTTTACAACCTCATATTTCAAGCCATGTTCACAGTCCTCCTCAAAGCCCTCATGCTGTCCCAAACCCTCCTATATCAATGAAAACCAGGTTTTCTCCTTTGGCTTTTCCTGTTTTGCTGCATGATTTATCCCAAAAATACTCTCAAAGAATATCCTTGTTTGATGGGGAGGGAAATTTTACTACTAAGTAGCATATGGACATGTTTGAAGATTTCATTGATTTGGACGAATTAGACTATGATGATGCTAAGATGATATTGTTTGCATAAAGTTTGTCCGATGAAGCAAAAAGATGGTTTAAATACTTACTAGCAAGATACATTCTTACCTTTCAATCCTTCCAAATTTTGTTTCTAGATAGATGGGAAGATAAGAAAAGTCCTCTACATGTTCTTTCTCAATATAAAAGTTTGAAAAAGGGGAATTTTTAATCAATCCATGAGTTTTCCAGTAGATTTCTGAGGGTGTATAATTCCATACCAACAGATATTAAAACATTAGTAGGCTTCCCAACTTCATTATGCTGATGCATTTGAAAGTGATTTTGATTTATTGTTGAGAGGAAGAAAGTTTCAAAACCTTCCTTCTATGTTTAAAGATTCCTTAGAGGTAGAATCCAATTTTATGGCCTCTGGAAATGTGAAGCAAAAAGTAGAAATAGACAGAAGAATAACTAGAGAAGAACATCAACCTTCCATTTCTGATGTTGCCTCTTCTTCAAGTAATACAAAGTTTGAAATGATAATGAAAACTATGGAAAGGTTAATGGCTATATTAGCTCTATATAACATACCACCTAATAGAGAGCATCATGAACCTCAAATAAGAAACCCCAAATTTAGAATTCTACCTCCTCCCCCTCCTCTGCAAAACATGCAAAGAGACCCAATAAATCCTAGAAATCCCGAGGATCAACAGATAAAGCATCCTTTTCCTAAAAACTATCTTGATGATGAGGAAGAAACTGATCAAATGGATAATCACATTCATAATTTTGATGATTTGGATACAGAAATATATCTTACTGAAGAATAGCATAATTTGTTTTCTCAAGAAGATGACAAAAATGTTTCTGAGGTGGTTTCATAGCAGTATCATAGGGGTTATCAGAATGCTATAGATGATTTTCAGAAGAGCTTCAAATTGAGAAGTAGAGGTGTGCTTATAAATAAAGGAAGAGATAATCCAAATCATCCTTTGAATAGTCAAAATAATACAGAAAAAATAAAAAGAGAAACAAAAATAAAATGTTGTACCAAAAGTTTCAAAAAATAAAGAAGAAAAGTCAAAAGATGTCAGACAACCAACACCTGTAGATGTGGATAGAACCATTTCATCTTTCAATCTGCAATCAGAACTTTCAAATATCAAAATCTTTATTCCATTTAATGAGTTGTTAAGGAACAACGAATACAGAAAGAAAATCATCAAAATGGTAAAAAATCAGGGTGATTATCAGCCAGATATTTTAGAAGTGATAGATGATGCTCTCACTATTGTCCTTGGACCTAAAATTGAAAATATAGATGAAGAGGAAGTCCCTCCTTTTTATCTAAGTTTGAATGTTCATGATATGATTTTGCAAAATGCTATGCTTGATTATGGTGCATCTCATAACCTAATTCCAAGGGTAGTAGTGAAAAGTTTGGGATTGGAGATTACTAGGACTTATAAAGATCTATATTCCTTTGATACCAGAAAGGTAAGATGTCTGGGATTAATTAAAGATATGGTGGTAACCATTTCACAACTTCCAGCTAAAAGTATTTTCATGGATGTTGTGGTAGCTGACATTCCTCCCAAGTTTGACATGTTGTTGTCAAGATCTTGAGCATCAAAATTGAAAGGAAAATTACAAATGGATATGTCATACACCACCATTCCCTTGTTTGGAGGAACCAAGAGACTGTATAAAGAGAAAAATGATAGCTTATGTGGTTAGAAGCCAAGATAAGCCTAATGAACATCCTATTTATGCTGTAGACACTGATTTGGGATCCTCTATATTTTTCAATGACTACACTCACGCTGATCCTAAATTTCCTTTACAGATTGAGTTTAAAGAGGATAAGGAATTTACCAAAAGACAAGAAACCTCAGAAAAGAAACAAAATGAAGAAGGACTGTGGACCATGTATTTTGATGGGTCCATAACTAAAGAAGGGGATTGTGTTGGTGTTTGGATTATTTCTCCGAACATAGATTTTAAGGCTTAATATCATAAATTGACTTGAATATACGAAGTATGAAGCTGTGCTGCTGGGCTTACATGCTTTAAAATATTTGGGAGAAAAGAGAATAAAGGAATTTGGGGACTTAGAACTTGTGGTGAATTAGGTGAATGATAGTTACCAGACAAAACATCCCAGAATGAGAGCCCACATAAATGAAGTCTGCGAAATGTTTGGAAATTATTTTACAGAACATAAAATCAGAGTGGTCCCTAGAATAGAAAATTAGGTAGTTGATTATTGAGCTACGACTGTTGGTAATTTTAAAACTCCCATTTATTCTCAAAAGAAGTATAAAGTCCAAGTTGTAAAAAGATCTTCTATACCCAAAAATTCCAAGTATTGGCGGGTTTTTGATGATGATATGCATATTAAAATATTTCTAGAGATGTCAGATGAGTTTGTAAATACTCAAATAGCCATAGCGAATGAGAACTTAGAAAACTTCCAAGATGATGTACAGTCTGAAAAAGAAAATGTTGAAAAGAAAAAAAATGAAAAATAAGATATGGGAAAAAGATATAATCCATTTGAAAAGTAATTATATTCCAAAAGGTTTTATTCCCCTAGAAAAATTATTTGATCAAAATGATGTAGCAAAGGATCCTAAAATTCATCCTGTTGAGAATGATGTTGAAGACCAAAAATAGGTACTGAAGAATCACCCAGAATTGTGAAACTGTCCAAAAAAATGCCTGCAAAAGAAAAAGAAGAATACATAAATTTAATGAAGAAGTATACAGATGTATTCTCTTGGAGCTATGAATATTTGAAGGAGTATGATACTTCTATCATACAACACACTATTCCAATCGAACCTGGGGAAAATCCATTTAGACAAAAGTTCAGAAGAATCAATCCAATGCTGCTACCACTGATTGAAAAGGAAGTGAAGAAATTGTTCAATGATAAAATTATTCTTACCCTGAGATTTTATAAGTGGGTAGCTAACTTAGTACCTGTTAGAAAAAATAATGGTGGGATCAGACTTTGTGTAGATTTCAGGAATCTGAACAAAGTATCATTAAAATAAAACTTTCCTTTACCCAAAATGGATCATGTTCTACAAAAAGTGGTAGGAGAAGAGAGAATTTATACCATGGATAGTTTCTTTGGATATAATCAAGTAAAAGTCCTTCTAGAGGACCAAGAAAAAACTACTTTCACTACACCATGGGGTACTTTTATGTATGCCAAGATTCCTTTTGGGTTGAGGAATGCAGAAGCCACATTCCAAAGAGCCATGGATATTTCTTTTTCCAAAGAAAAGGATAAGTTTGTAGTAGTTTATATGTATGATATAACTATTTATTCTAAGTCTAACAAGGACCATATTAAGCATTTGGAGAAGGTTTTTCTGAAGTGCAAAAATTATGGCATCCCACTCAAACCCAGTAAGTCAAATTTTGCAGTGAAAGAGGGGAATATGTTAGGATACATTATTTCTAAAGAAGGAATTATAATTGATACATCAAGAGTCAATGATATTCTCAAGGTTGAAGATCCCATGAGTAAGAAAGAGGTGCAGTCATTTATTGGACAGGTGAATTTTTTGAGGAGATTTATCCCAAGATTTGCTAAAATTCTGAGAAACATTACAAATATGTTGAAGAAAGAAAATGAGATAAAATGGACAGTGGATGCTAGAAAGTACTTTAAAGATATTAAAAAGGCCATCATTGAAGCCCCAGTTTTAGTGAGTTCAGATTTTACTAAAGATTTCTTGGCATTCTCTTATGCATTTGAGCATACTATTGTTGGAGTCCTACTACAGAAGAATGATCAAAATGTTGAGCAGCCTATTGCTTTCTTTAGCAAGGTGTTGATGGATGGAGAGATTAAGTATGATATTATGGAAAAACATACCTATGATTTGGTGAAATCTTTGAAATATTTTAGAGTATGTATAGGCTTCTTTCTCATATTGTTGCATATGTACCAAGTAATGTAGTAAAGAGTATCCTCACTCAACTAGATCCAGAAGGTAAGAGGCCTAAGTGGATTGCTGTGAGGTAGGAGTATGATCTTGAAATCAACCCTACAAAGTTGGTCAAGGGACAAGGGATTTCCAAGTTAATGACAGACTCTAATTGTGACTCTCTGCAAATCAACTTCTTGTCCAATTATTCAACTTGATGCAGGGTTACAGGTATTGCTAGATTTGTTTCTTTCTCCATGGTATATTGATATCATAAATGTATTACAAAACTTGTAGGCTCCTGCAGGATTAAGTAAAACAAGAGCCAAATCTGTTAAATTAAAAGCTACAAAATTCTGTATTATGAATCAATATCTGTACTGGAAGGATCCTGGTGGTGTTTTGTTAAATTGCTTATTTGAAAATGAGGCTCAGTAAGAAATGAAGGAATTTCATCAAGGGGATTGTGGAGGACATCATTCCTAGAAGGTAATAGACAACAAGATCTTGAGAGGGTTTTTACTGGCGTTCCATGTTTTCTAAAATGTATAAAGAAATCACTACATGTCATCAATGCCAGATTTTTGATGGAAAAAGAAAGCTGGTTCCACTGCCTCTTAATCCAATTTCAGTTGAGGCACCCTTTCAGCAATGGGGGTTAGATTTCATTGGTGAAATCAACTAAAATTATTCAGGTCAGCACAGGTGGATTCTAACAACAACACATTATTTCATTAAATGAATTGAAGCTATACCAACTGGGAGAGCTACTAATGTTGTCATCATGGAATTTTTAGAGAACAATATATTGTGAAGGTTTGGGTTTCCAAGAAGGATTGTGATAGATAATGAAACTTCCTTCAAATAAAAAAATATGGTAAGTTTTTGTCATAAGTACTGCATTAATTTGAATCATTCCACTGCCTATTATCCACATGGAAATGGACTTGCAGAATCTTGCAACAAGAGATTGGTAAGGATAATTAAGAAGTTTTTGGAAGAAAATAAAAGAGCTTGTCATGAAAAGTTGCAATATGCTTTGTGGGAAAATAGGATTAGTACAAAAAGAGAAATCGGGATGTCCCCGTTTCAGTTGGTTTATGGAGATGAATTTTTTTTTCCAGCACCCTTGGGTTTTCCTGTCATGAAACTATTGCAAGAGTAGGAGGATGAGCCAAATCACATGTAGAGGAGGATTAATCAAATTATAGAGTTGAATGAAATAAGGGATACATATTATGACAAAGTACAGGCGCATCAGGCAAAGGTAAAGAGTACTTTTGACACAAAGGTGAAAGAGGAAAAATTTTAGATTGATGACTTGGTATTGAAATGGGATGCACCTAGAGAGGACACACATGGAAAATATGAACACATGTGGGTAGGTCCATACATCATTGAAGCATACAGGGGGGATAGTTCATTTATTTTGTTGCATCAAGATGGGGTTCAGGTGAAACGAGGCACTTTCAATGGAATATTATTTCTAAAGCATTACCTATCGTAGAGGTGGAGGGTAATTTTTGTACCATATATTATATATATATATATATATATAGATATAGATATAGATATATAAATCACTACATATTGTGAGATGAAATATTTGAAGCCCGAAGAGAAGGCCCTAATATCTCGAGGGGTAGCCATTTTCTTTTATTTTTTATAGAAAAAGAAAAAGAAGAAGAATTATTGAGTTTTGTAAAAATTCAAAACATGCATTGGTCCATGGGTTCTTTTCTACCTCGCAGGGAGGTTAACATCCCTAGTTGGAGCCACTTGTTAACACCATTTCTAGTTAGCAATTGGGAAGGGGGGAATCCTATAAAGATATAAGGTAAGAATTGAAAAATTGTATCATATGACCTAAAAGTATGTATAAATGGTTTTGAATTATTGGAAGGGGCTTATTTCTAAAGGTGAAAATCATGTATGTGAAGGATATCTCAAATTTAACCTTAGAAATGAAGTTCGTGTGGAAAATCTACCCCGATGTTATATCATGGTAGGATGCGACGGTGTAGATATGCCGAAAAGAATATCAATGACTATGGGTGAATCCTTTGGGAAAAGATGGGAGGATGAAATAAAATTAGTTGCCAGTAGAGTTGGTTAAAAGGAAACATAAATCGATGTACTGGTGAATAGGGGGTATCATATCTATGACCACCAAATATTGTTCCGATGAGACATGCATGTGAGGATTGACTTTTCCAATCAGTGGAAAAGGGTGCTAGTATCACAAAGACCGACGACGAAGATCTGAATCAAGGTGAGATCAACAGCTGGTATGAATTCTGCTGGAAGAACATGCGCAGAGGAAGTAATTTTGGGGACCAAAGAGATTTGGTAGGATCATCACTCATTGAGGGAGGAGATTAAAAGTGAAATAAGATCGACGGCCCATATTCATTCCGTTGGGTGAAATTGTGTGAAGGAAAAAAGTTTTCAAATAAGCAGAATGTGGTACAAGAAGCATGTTTTGACGACCATGATGGAAGCCTGATCTGGATAAAGGGCCCATAATCATTCCGCCGGTGGAAGGTTCACGGGTAAAAACGTTTTGTGAGCCAGTGTAATTGGTTAAAGGGCCTACATAATGAACGATGTATATTTAATCAGGTTCATATTTATAGTGTAAAATGAATCCGTTGAATAAAAAACAATTATTAGTTTAGAAATGTAGATGACAAATGTAAAAGTCGGTTATTGCCTATTTTAGAAGTTAGTTATTAAGCCGATGGAGCGATTTTGTATAAGAACCAGTTTTTGTAATGAAGAAAGGGTTGGAACCCGTGAGGATTCAACATTGTATTTTGAGATTTATCTTTTAATCAAATCATAGAGCCAAATTTGGCCTTTTACAAAGATTCATGTTTTGTCTATGTTGCAATCTGTACTTTCAATTGCTCATGTGAATGTGTTTCCTGTTATTTATTTCCATAATGTTTTCCCTTTCATGTTTGAAATGAGTTTTTAATAGTACAAAATTCATAATCATATGATCTATCTATTGATTTCAAACATTCACAAACCTATTCATCTAAAGATAATGTTGGATTCATCCTAGTTAGATACCCACATTAATGGACTATTCTTCATTTCTTCTATAATCACCAGACCAAAGCATTTTGACTCTAACGAGATTGCTACCTTGCCTTTGTTAAAATTTCTATGTAATAGCACTATGATTGTTATAATAATTTTTGACTCCGTGCCTAATGTGTACTTTCCTTGTTTCAACCAACAACAATCTTAAATTCATTTATTGTTCATATATCTGATCTTGTCAAAACAATTATTGAGAGATCCCTCTATGGAGAGAAGGAATCCATCTTCATTTCCTAAATATTGGTTTTTTGGTTACCTTGGAATTTACCCTTTTACAACCGAGGGTACATTTTGAGTGCTAACACTTACCAACAATGATCCAATGGATTCCAAATGTGTCATTGGTTCACCCACATATTTGACAATTTTCTTAAAATAAGCATCTTGGTTATAAACCCTCTATGCCTATAGTTGGTTGATATTGTTCAATAAGTCTTTCATTATGAGATGTTTAAGCATTTGTTACATTAAATAGAGAACATAAGAAATAAAACACCAGCTTAAAGCAATATTATATTTTCACAAACTATTTACCAATTGTCTTCATGTTATGTATTATATTTCTGCTGCATTTCAAGAATTTAGAATTGACATCTTAACATAACCATAAACAATAAAATATTTTCTAACCAAAATAAAACAAATAGCTTACAATTGATGATTATAGAAACTTACTTTTGCACAAATATTTCCCACTATTGATATGGTCCCTAATATGGAGCATGCACAAGAGGGAGGAGAGAGGTTTTGAGCTCAATTCTAGCCATGCAAATGCATATATTTCAATTATTTCTTAGGTCATTTCTAATTTAGGAGGACCATAACTCTGTCACTTCTTTGTTGGACCGTGACTATGTGTCACTTCTCTGCTGGATCGTGATTGTGTGACTGTGTGACTATGACTATCATGTCCCTTTCTCTGCTGACCTATGAGTAATGTACCAGGACTTGGTGCTGTATCCTAGTTGAGCTATGAATATGTCAAACCCTAGATGATAGGTCAGTAGTGATGTTAATTCTGCTAGAGGGAGATATGACTTTTAGGGTTCCTATTTGTGGTTTTGGCCCAGTATAACTACTTCTATCCTAATTATATATTCTCACTTGGTGACTGGTATTTGTCACTATATGTATCTAACTTAATCCCATATCATTTTAACCTTCTCTCTCTCAAGGTATGACTTGTGATAGCTTGTCCTTATAGTGACAAGAGATGGCACAATATGTCTGAGTATAAGGTATATTCAAACCAAACCTATTTAGTAATTCTAACGTAATCCCATAGCACTTTAACCTTATCTCTCTCAAAGTATGACTTGTGACAGCTTGTCCTTAGAGTGACAATAGTTGGCACAGTATGTCAAAGTATAAGGAAAATTCAAACAAGACCTATTAACCTTATCTCTCTCGAAGTATGACTTGTGACAAATTTTCCTTAGAGTGACAAGAGCTGGCACAATATCTCCAAGTATAAGGAAAATTCAAACCATACCTATTTATAATTTTTTCTATAATTACTATGAATTAGTTTCATTGCAATTTTACTACTGTTTATGTTGTACCCTATGTTAAGTTCACTTAAAATTTTTTTATGTTGTTGATTGATAAAACTCCTAAAATCTATGAGTAGTTGAGTGATATTTATAGAATCGTGATCCTCTCTTGGATTGTTTATGCCCTCTAGTGCTGGGATGTGTTCTGTGTATTCCGTCTAGGTCTGGGGCCGTGACCTTATGAAGATGACCACGACTATGTGTCACTTCTTTGTTGGACCGTGACTATGTGTCACTTCCATGTTGGACCATGACTATGTGATTGTGATTTTCATGTCCCTTTCTATGCCGAACTATGATTGATGTATTGGGAATGTGGTTCCCTATCCTAGCTGATCTATGACTATGTCAAAACTTATATGATAGGTCAGTAGAGTTGTTAAGTATGTTAGAGGGAGCTGTAACTTTTAGGGTTCCTATTTATGGTTTTGGTTGAGTATAATTGCTTATATCCTAATGATATGTTCTCACTTGGTGAATGGGATTTGTTACTTTATGTATCTAACTTAATACCATAGCACTTTATCATTATCTCTCTCAAAGTATGACTTGTGTCAGCTTGTCCTTACAATGACAAGAGCTGGCACAATATGTGTGAGTATAAGGTAGATCCAAACCAAACCTATTTATCAATTCTAACCTAATACCATATCACTTTAAACTTCTATCTCTCAAAGTATGACTTATGAAAAATTGTCCTTACAGTGACAAGAGCTAGCACAATATGTCTAAGTATACGATGGATTCAAATAAGACATATTTAGCAATTGTTCTTTAATTACTATGAATTAGTTTCATTTTAATTTTACTACTATTTATGTTGGACCCTATCTTAAGTTTACTTAGTGATGATGAAAACACATACAAGACTAACAAGAAATTCCAGTAACAGTCAGAGGTGTTTCCCCACTTAAAACTAGAGTCACAACCTGATTATGAGGCACCCAACAAGTCACAACCCAGGGATATGACATACAAAGAGATTAAGGTTCAAATTTTGGCAAACAACAAGGGTTACAATAGTAAGAGGTTAAGGCCTTACTCTAACAACAATACTAAGTCCTAGATCCAACTCTGTACCATCCAGAAATATTACACCAGTACATATGGTCACAACTCAATAGAGAAAAGACACCAAAATCATGGCCTAGAAAGAGAGGTTATATAGTCACAATTCATACTTAGAAAGCTTCCAGTAGGTCATGACCTAGTCCTAGCAGACCCAAAAAAAAGACACATCTTCGCACAATAGTTACAACAAGCCAAGAGAGAGCTAATACAATCACGAGCAACCCACAGTGGCTCCAAAACAGTTACGACAAAGAAAATGACAGTCAAAACATGCTAAGAAGAGACCAACATAGTTACGTTCATCCTAGAGATGGTTACCAACAATCATGACCATCCAAGAGAGGGCTAATAAAGTCATGACAAACCCACAATGGATCCAAAATAGTCACGACCAGGAAAATGAAAGTCACGACCTGCTAACAAGAGTCCAACACAGTTACGTTCAACCTAGAGAGGGTACCAATAGTTATGACCTAGCAGAGAAAGGACAAACAGTCCACTTCTTAATCTCAGAAGGTAATGTCCCAGTAGGAGATGCACAAGAAACAGTCATGACCATGTCTTGGAAGGACATACAGTCCCTCAGTCAGTTACAGAGGGTCACTTCCCATCATAAATCATGTGCTAGAAGAGAAAGGAGCACAAAAAACCCCTTAAACACAGATATGGAAACCCAAGGATGAAGAGGGATGAAGCAGCGAAGCCCTAGCAATAGCAACAAAAACCTTGATGTCAAACATAAGAAAATAATAGATCAGATATGTGTCTTCTTGGATGATATTATAATAAAAGATGAGACTTGTATTTACAACTTGAAAGGATATCTAGAAGGGTCCTTCACAAGTGGATAAGAATTAGTAGAGACTAAATATTCTCTTAGGCATCAACTTAACATAATGTTTGAACAACACAACCCAAAATGCTAAGTAGGATGCATAGGCCTCATCAAAGACTGCAGAGATCCTTTTGAATATCATCAAAATATGTGTACACATAACATATAACAAGGAAAACATTTATCAACACATAATTGCATACAAAAGCTTGCTCAAAGCCAATTTCAAAAAGGCCAAGAGTTTGTCACATGATTACTTGAATCTAATCAAGGAAAAAAGAGCTATTTCATTTTCCAAGGTACACAAATTCACCCAAACTAGAGATTATGAGGGTATTGAATATTCAATACGACGTTGCTAAAAAACAAATAGTGAAATTCATTGAATTCTGGAGGAACTCGCTATCCAAGCATTGCTAGCATCAAAAGGTAAGCACCACCATCCATCCAATTCCATAACCACAAGACAAATGTTAGCAAAGACAAGGTGAGGCAAAAAAATGTCAAGACGAAGGGCATCACAATCATAGATAGGCTGTTTGGAAGAAGCAACACAAAGGGTCAAGGCACACATACTAGACAACAAAGTACCAACCAACAAATTTACAAAGGAGGGGATTGAATAACCAATAAAGGGTGATGACTATGGGTCCGTAAACAAAGCAACACCATGGATTAAAAATCAAACATTGGTTGCAACCATGCATGGGGTTGAAGGACATTATGCATGTTAAAACCATGAAATAATCCTAAATGAACAAGGAAATGTACAGATGTCATTAGAGCTTCAAGAGGTTAGTAATAGAGCTTAGGAGGAGCTAAGTCAGTTAAACAAACAAATAAGGCAAATGATTAACACCAACAGTCCTATCCAATTCACCAATAAGAGTAGTAATGCAACAATACTACCAAAGGACGCCACCAGTATCTAATTAAGAACCACCAACCCTAATAAAAAATAAAAACCCATACACATACCATCAACTAAAATGCCAATGGACCACCAACATCCCATCATTAACATACCATATCCCAACAAAATCCACCAATCCACAATAAACTTGAATGGAAAAAAAGTGCAAACATTACACAGTCAAAATCCATATATGTTGAACCCCAACGAACTATTATTTTTGTGTTTTACCTGCAGATTGTGTTGTGGAGGTAAAAGATGCCAAAACAGCCCACTTCTAGTGATAGCCTAACCTAGCAATTTATACCCACATATATTAATCTTTTGTTTGTCAATGTGCAGGTCCTAGAGGGTGACAAAGAACGGAATGTACAAAATGCTCGAAAAAGGGAGGGATGCCACTGTAAGGGCATCCCTTAAGGGTGAAAGGGGAGGCTACCACTGTAAGGGAATCCCTTAAGGGTGAAAGGGGAGGCTACCACTGTAAGGGAAACCTCAATACTAAACGAAGTGGAAACACACATGCACACGATCATAGACACTCATGCACACACCCAATCTTTTAACCTTTGATAAATGAAAACCCAAGTTCATCCATTTACATCATTTCAAAACTATTTGGCCAATGGAGAAAAGATGTATTACGACCATTTATAAATTGGATGATGAGGATTTTCCCAAAAAACAGGGCTTTAACTGTAGATTAAAAAAAACTAGGGATTTCACCGTAAATTCAAACAAATTAGGTCTTTCACCGTAAATTCAAAAAAATTAGGGCTTTCAAACAAATTAGGGAACCCAATGCTTACCGGTTTATCCACGAGAACCATGAACTGTGAACCGTGAGCTCCAACCCCTGAGATCCAACTGTGAAATATGAACCATGAGCTCCAACCAATGAGCAGCAACCGTGAAATGTTAACCCTGAGCTCAAACCCTTGAGTTCCAATCGTGAAATGTGAACCGTGAGCTCCAACCATGAATTATGAACCACGAGCTCCAACCAGTGAGATGCACCCCGTGAAATGTGAACCGTGAGCTCCAACTGTGAAATGTGAATCGTGAGATCCAATCGGTGAGCTGCAACCATGAAATGTGAACGGTCATCTCTAACCCATGAGATCCAACCGTGAAATGTTTTAACCGTGAGCTGCAATAGTGAAATGTGAACCGTGAGCTCCAACCAGTTACCTACAACCATGAAATGTGAACAGTGAAATAGTAAATGTTGAATGAGAACAATGAAATTGTAAACATCAGTAATCAAACAATAATGGTAAATGATTTATACAATGTTTAATATATATATATATATATATATATATAATTCTAATGCTAATAATATAGTAACACAATATGATATAAAACTTTATATATTGAATAATTTTTTTATAATATTTTTTAAACAATTATAAACGTAAATACATAACTAAAAATAATGATGACTATGATGATGATAATGATGATGTCGATGATGGTGACAATGCTACTACTGCTGCTGATGATGGTGATGCCGATAATGTTGATGATAATGATGATGATGACGATGACGATGATAATGAGGATGATGATGACGACGATGATGATGGTACTGATGATGATGATGATAATGGTGATGACGACGATGATGATAAAGACAATGAGGATGAGGATGAGGATGATTACGACGACGATGATGATGATGACGACGAGGATGATGATGATGATGATGACGACGATGACGATGATGACAACGACGACGATGATGATAATGACGATGACGATGAGGATCATGATGACAATGAAGGTGGGGACAATGAGGATATTTGATGATAATTATGAAGACAACAATGATGGGGATGATGATAACGATAACAGATATGATGATGAGGATGATGATGACGACGATAAGGACAATGAGGATGATGCTGATGATGATGATGCTGATGATGACAATGATGAAGATGACAACGACGATGATGACGATGATGATGACGATGATGATGATGAGGAGGAGGAGGATGATCATGATGACTATTTTGATGATAATGATGATGACGACGATGATGATTACAACGAGGATGATGATGATGATGATGATGATAATGGTGACGATGATGATGGAAATGAAGACATTGGTGATGATAATGACTATGAGGATGAGGATGATGATGACAATGACGATGATGATGATAATGATGATGACAACAATGATGATGTCAATGAGGATGATGGTGACGATGATAATGATGATGATGCTGACGATAATGATAATGATGATGATAATGGAAAAACGACGATGATGACAATAAAGACAATGAAGATGAGGATGAGGATGAGGATGATGATGATGATGATAATGGCGATGATCATGATGATCATGACGATAATGAGGATATTGATGACAATTATAAAGACGAAAACGACGGGGATGATGATGATGATAATGGAGATGATGGTGAGGATGATGCCGATTATGATGATGATGATGACGAGGAAAATAATGACAATGAGGATGAGAACAAGGATGATGATGAGAATGAGGATTATGATGATGATGATGACGATGACGATGATGACAATGATGATGATGATGACAGTGATGGCGATGATGAGGATGATGATGATCATAATGATGATGCTGATGATAATGATGATGATGACAATGAGGATGATGATGATGGTGATGATGATGATGGTAATGATGATGATGATGATAATGGTGACAACGATGATGACGATAAAGACAATGAGGATGAGGATGATGATGATGATGATAATGAATATGAGGACGAGGATGATGA
>LPNX011184397.1:471536-564523 GCA_001517045.1 Pseudotsuga menziesii
GATGATGATAATGACGATGAGGATGAGGATCATGATAACAATTATGAAGATGAAAACGATGGGGACGATGATGATGATAATTAAGACAATGATGATGATAATGATATTGATGATGACGATGACGATGATAATGATAATGACGATGTTGATGAGGATGATGTTGATGATGACGATGAGGATGAGGATGACAACAATGATGATGATGATGACGACAATGATGATGATGATGATAATGATAATGAGGATGAGTATGTGGATGACGATGATGATGATAATGATGATGATGATGATGATAATGATTAGGATGAGGATCATTATGACAATGAGGATGGTGAAGATGAGAATGATGATGATAATGAAGATGACAACGATGGGAATGATGATGATGATGAGGATGGTAACAATGAAGATGGAGTGTTGGAGGTATTTAGGTAGATTGGAAACATCCTCACATAGAGGTAGGTTGCTTTCAAATAGATGATGTTGTCTAAGTAGGTTGAAATTTATAATATTCTTTTTAATTTTTTATTTTGTTATTCTATTGATTATGATGATGACAACGATGATGATGACAAGGAGGATGATGATGACAATGATGATGATGATAATGATGATGACGACGACTGTTACATGTAAATATCATCATCAGCATGTGATGAGATCCCAAATTTTAGTACTGCCCTCAATCCCAAATTGTGAAGTGAGAATATTGGTCCAAACATCAAAGTTATATATGAAAATCTAGCACCGCCTCTATCCTTTAGTAAAAAAGTGGTACCTTCTTCAACACCTCCTGTAATGCATTGACAGTAAGCGGTGGCACCACCTTGATCCTTTGTTGAAGACGTGGTTTTTCCTAACAACGCTCTTTCATGGTGAGCAAGAAGTGGTGCCCTTGGTAAAAAGTGAAAAAGAGAGGTTCTCACAAAGATTCTTGAAAGAAGGCTTCGTGGAACCCTTATCACTGATCACTAGGGCCAACTGGGATCAAGATCCATCCTTGTAGGATCTCCTAGCCACCTCACCCACCAATTTCTCAACCATCTCTATCCATTCCAAGCCTATAAAATCATGCTCAATCTCCATGGTTGAGGAGCAAGTAAATTCATGCTGTTGCTTTGAGATTCTGGCCTATATCAGTTGAGAGAGCTTGAGGGAGCAAGATGGAGATATTGGGGACGATATGTTGTCTTTGTGAAGGAGTACATCGACACTAAGGCATAGGTTCTAAAATTCATCTCTATTATCTAATGCAAAATTGGTTCCTTACCCATAAAATATATTGTGTCATTATTGTATGTTTTATTATTGAATTCCTTAGTCATCAATATAGAATAGTGGATTAAATTCTGGTTTTGTTTGATCTTGTTTGTTGTTTTTTGGTGACTATGAAGGTACATCCATGAAAGATCATCCTTGTAGGAAACATCTATACTAGTGCATCAAAGAGATTTGATTCTATATCTCCACCCATTCTAGGGAATGTCTTCCAATCTTGTTGTGTACCATTTGTTCTATATCTAAATCATTCAGACTAGAGGATCAACTCCTGTCTGGAGGAGGTGCAAAATTCCTAGCTACAAATATGGAGACTCCACTGGGAAGAGCTTCAACTGATATGATCTTCCTTATTCTTTTCAAAACACTTGTCCAAAATCCAAGCTTCCATTCTTTATTAGTTCAATCAGATCCACTAGCTGATCTAGTGGTTATTGGTTTGGTATCTTCAGATCTACTTTTTCTAACTTTCTATGCTCTTAAATACTATTAATTCATTATTTAAATGCCAGTTGCACAGTGATTTAACTTCAATTTTTTACCATCTTTTTGTTTTTGGAAATCTACAGGGAACTGCTCATGCACAGTAGGAAATAAGTAGTGCCACCTCCTGAACGTAGTTAGTAGGAAGCAGTGCCACTGCCTATGATCAACAATCAACAAGCGATGCTAGAGTAGAACTGCTTTGTATGTGACCCTCTGGAAGCGGTGCCAGGTATGTCTTTCCAAAATTGGTTTTTCAAATTTTTTTGCAAAAATATTGGTTGAGTTGATTTCAGTTCTGAGTGTCTGGTTTTGTGTTAAAGAGATCCGAGTGCTTGAATGTTAGATTCCATGTGGTAAAAGGATTATTTTGTTGAAATCAAAGAGATAGGATAGATTCATCTTTTCATTGGCTTGTATGCTTGGTTTTGAATTTTTCTTCAAAATGAGTGTTGTTTGAGAGCTTAGCATTAGTTAGATCTCAGTCTTATTGTTAGATAAATATGAAAAGAAATACTTTCTTGATTGATAGCTTATTTCATTTTTCATTAAAAGTTTGTGAAGGACTTCTTTTTTCTTTGAAAAAAGAAAATTGTTTGTTGAGAATTATTCATATATTTTGTTGGAGGGTGAATCATTGGACCTCTGATTAGCCTCATTAGCTTTCATATCTCCATCTTTATTCTCTTTATTTTACATTTTGATCTCATCAAAAGAAAAATATTAGTATTTTTAAGTTAGATCTTTCTAGTTTTAAAGGAAAAATTGAAAAAGTATTCATTATACCCTTGAGTGTGTTTTGTATTTCTTCTTAGAAAAGGAGATCTCATCCTATTTTGATTCCTTTCAAAATTAGTTTGAATTTTGATGCTTGTTCTCTTTCTCGAAAAAAGTTTGGTTTAGTGTAGTTGTTTGGGAAAATTTTTGGTTTCAAAACGAAAATTGAAAGGAAAAATATTCTCTCCTTCTCGTAGGTAGGTATGTCTTGAAAACTAAAGTGAAAGTATATGCATTTCATATTTGCATGGATTTACATTTATGTTAGAAATTCATGCATTCACCTAACCGCTCAAGTTAAAATTAACGGTAGTTATAGGTCTAAAATTTAATAGAAATTGAGTGATAAGTTAGTGACATGTTCGAGCATCGTAAAACGTAGGCGCTATCGTTATTTGCCTACACTGCAACCTGGTACTTGCGCGGTTCTTCCACACACTGTCAGTATATCGAATGACCTTTCACGTACCCTTGAGGTATATAGAAAGGTGCTTCATGTACTAGATTGTATATCAGAAGGCCCGTTGTGGACGGTTGTGCATTAGACAACACTATTACCAATTTGATCTCCCACGTACCTTGTGTATATCGAGAGACCCTACTAGGATTCCTTGTGTAACTAAGAAAAACCCTTTGGCCTTCTTTTTTGGAGCAATACACCGAGAACAACACTCGGGGAGACTACTACGCACGTACCTTGAGTATATCGCAAGTCACACCTTCTTGACAATCCTGGTGAGAGACCGACTATTTTGAGCTCATCCTATCACTTGAGTTTGCTTGTGGCCTGTAGCTTGTGTAGGAGAATCCTTTGTGTGATTTTTCTTAGTTTTGAAACCCTAGGTTAGGTTTTAGTGATTTTTCCAATCTCATTGAGTTTTAGTTGAGACAATACAGAAGGAACCAGGGCTTGCCACTCAAATTTTCACTTGCAATAGGGGAAGGCATAATGGAAGCCACAGACCAAGGAGTTGTAACTGCCTCCCGCATGAGGGAAAATCCATTTGTAGAAAGTGGAGATCAATTGGCTTCTTATGTCTCTCCCTTGGTCCAATAGTCTCCTGCAGCTGAAACTTCCTTTCATTCACCAATGGAAGGTCGAGTAGATGATGGTGGTGCATCTGAGTATGGCCCTGATGCTCCTTTTTGGAGAACCTCTATGGGTCAGGCCATTTCTAAATTTGGGGTTATTAGACCCTATTTTGAAAACCCTCCTCTGAATGAGGAGTCATATAGGAGAATTCAAGAGTCACTTAGTCGTGCTCGCAATTTTCAAGAGGATGGATAGGGTTTTAGCTACCCCTATACCTCATAAAGAACCTATGTCGACTCTTTTACCTCATTTCATAAACCCATGGCCTATTGGATATAGTCCTGTTTCTGATGATGCTCCACCTCGTGGTTTGTATCATCGTAATCCAGGTCAAACCTTCAACGCTACAGTTTTAAATTCTAGGTCTGTTGCTAGTCCTTCCGCACCCTCTATAGCTGGGGGGGAATCCTCAGCTGAAGTGGTGTGTGCACCTTCTAACACCGGGGGGAAACCCCCAGTGCAACCTACTTTATCAGTTAGAGGAGTTGTTACTAGTACTATATAGACCTCTACTGCAGGGAAATCCGCAGTGTATGTTCCTCCTACCTACACCAATGTGGTAAATTCTCCATCAAGTTCAGGCCAAACCTTAGAGGTACAACCTATATTTAAACATCCTTCTTGGGGTTATGGTTACCCAACAAATCAATTACCTGTAGTAAAAACTAATTATCAACCTACATCTACAAGAACTATGTATTATGGAATCCCTTACCATGGAAACATGTTTACACCTTGGGGGTAACCTAATTGGTCCTATCTATCGGCAAAAGGGGGAATGCCTATTATTACTATTGGAGGTGTCTAAGGGATTCCTTATGGTGGCTCACCCTTTGGAGGTCCACCAGGAGGAGGCCCACCTAGAGGAGGTCCACCTTATCGAGGACCACCACTTGGAGGGCCACCACCTGGAGGACCACCTTTAGAAGGACCACTGCCCAGGGGACCACCTCCTGAGAGACCACCACCTATAGGACCACCTTTTGGGGGTCCACCAGTTGGAGGTCCACCGATTGGAGGTCCACCACCTAGAGGACCACCACCTAGCGGACCACTGCATAATGGATCACCTCCTGGGGGGCCACCTCCTTCAGGTGGATCTTTATGAGGTTCATCATCTAATCAACCAAATCAACATCCCATATATCAGTCAACTTATGGTCCTATTGGTACATCTATGCCTTATCAATATTACCAGTATGTGGAACCTAATAGAAAATTACCTTTCTTGGAAACTTTGGACTTACCTGATCTGTCCAAATTGATAAAAGATCCCATTCGACAGAACCCTTCATGGCCTGCTATTCTGATAAAATTTCCATAAGATATTCCCAAGTTTGATGGAAAGAAGGGATATGATCTCAAGAACCATGTTATGACCTTCCATCTATGGTGTTCCTTGAACTCCTTGATGGATGATTCTGTACGTTTAAGGATCTTTCAGTGCACATTGATCGGTACAACTGTGAAGTTGTACATTGAACTTCCACAGCATTCATTTGTGGATTTTAGCTCTTTGGAAACTATTTTCCTTATGCAATTTCAACTACCCATTCGTTCTGAAATGGGTATGGATATTTTGAATTCACTCCGTCAGAATACCTCCACGCACATATCGGACCATATCCATGAGTGGAGAAGGTAGAGAAGACTTATAAAAGATCCCATCCTGGACCAACTGCTAGCTGATTGGTTCACTAAGTCTTTGTTGCCTCCTATTGCCCTAGATGTGGCTGTGGGTGGTGTTGTTACTAAAGAGAAAGATATTAGTCACACTCAGTATATGGATTTGTTCTATTCCCAATCTAGAACGTTGTATGACTTAATTCTGCAAGATCCTCGATCCAGCATAGATCTCTCTAAGCCACCAGTAGAAACTCTTGTTAACGGGGTGGTTGGTTCAATCCATCCCTCATCAACAACAAAACCTGCCAAGCAACCAAATGATTCTACCACTGCTCCTTCAACTCCTACAGTTTATGCCGAGGTAAATGCTATTCAAAGTACATAAACCCCCGACAATAAGAAAAATGGGGAAGGTAAAAACAAGCAACCTGGAAACCAATAGGAGAATCCTAAACCAACAACCAATGAGAATGATAAAGGGAAGAGGAAAGCCAAATATCCATGCTCATTGTGTTGAGGATATCACGTCACAATAGAATGTCCTCGTCATCATGAGATTAGCAAGTTTTTGAAGAGTAACCCTGCACCAGCAGTTCTTATTGATCCTTTTCCCTCTCAACAGCAATTGATAGACCACATGTCTAATCAGGGGACCTCCAATTCCATAGAATAAATAAAAATGATGCCTTTTGAGACCATAAATTTGAGTATTCGTAGTCAGTCGTATGATAAGACAATAGAGAAGAAGGACAAGAGTTCGACTGGATAGATGAATGCAACATATCATTTGAAACACTAAAAAGGAAGCTAGTCGAGGCACCCATTCTAAGGTTCTCGAATTGATCGATCAAATTTCACGTACACATAGACGCATCAGGCCTAGCAATAGGAGTGATCTTAACACAACCAGGGGACGACATAATGGATTACCCCATAGTTTACAACAACAGAAAACTAAATAAGGCAGAACGAAAATATTTGACAACATAGAGAGAAGCATTAGGAATGGTTTTTGCACTACAGAAGTATCAACATTACCTACTAGCCAACCCTTTCATCTTTTATACTGACCACCAAGCATTAAAATACCTTGTAAACAAACCCTTACAACATGGGAGAATTCGTCAATGGCTACTACTATTCCAAGAATTCGAATTTGAAGTCGTTGTTAGACCAGGAAAATTATATGTCGGACAGACCAGTTGTCATGAATCAACAGAGGAGAGGAGCCGACAGGAGTTGAAGACGGCCTACCGAATGCACACTTATTTTGAATAGAAGCAGTTCTAGTAGAATTAGAGGAAATAACTCAATTCTTAGAAAGTGGTGAAGCACCAGAGGGCATGAGCATGACAAAGAAACAAATCTTATCTATGAAAGCTGCACCATATAGCCTCATAAATGGATTTTTATATAAAATGGGCCTAGACGACATCCTCAAAAGATGCATATTAGAACAAGAAAGAGAAAATATCATGTATGAAGCACACTATGGACCGGCGGGAGGAAATTTTCAAGTAGACACTACTGCCAAGAAAATACAACAGTCAGGGCTATGGTGGCCGATACTATACAAAGATTGTAAAAATTTTGTGAGCCAATGCGATAGATATCAACGAATGGGTCGACCTCTGCCTAGTACAGAAATTCCCTTGATATCAGTAAACCCAAGTTTGACATTTGAAATTTGGGCCATCGACTTCATAGGACCATTCCCAATACCAGCAAAAATAACATGTGCAACGTACATAATAACCCTAGTAGAATATGTAACCAAGTGGGCAGAATCAGAACCTGTAGACACATGTTCCAGTGAGATAGCTTCTAAATTTATCTACGAAAATATAATTACTAGATTTGGATGCCCAATAACCCTAATCAGTGACCAAGGTTCACACTTTATTAACAAAACCATCAAAGCACTAACAGACCAGTTCAAAATTGACCATTGACGTAGTACAACTTATCACCCTCAGTCGAATGGAGCAATCGAGGCATTCAACAAAACATGAAAAAGGGGCATAAAAAAATCTGCAACACCGACAAAGATGATTGGGATGAAAATATACATGCAGTACTATGGGCTTATAGAACAACATACAAACATTCAACCAACCAAACAACATTTCGACTAGTCTATGGCCAAGAAGCAGTTGTTCCACTACATATTCAACAACAAACACCTATCATAGCAAATATTTTACATTTCGATGTTGAAGAAGGAAGGAAGGACCGACTGATGCAATTAAGAAAGCTAGAAGAACACTGACTGCTCGCTTTGCAACATCAAGAAACCCAAAAACAGTAGGAAAAGGCTTGGCATGATCACAATATCAAAAACAAAAATCTGTTGGTAGGGGACCTTGCCTTACTATACAACAGTCGAGTAAAAGGAAAAACCAAAAAGTTACACACATAATGGATGGGACCTTACATTGTCAAAGAGATTTATGCCAACGGATCAGTCCAACTAAGGACATTACAAGGCATAATATTTTAGAAACTGGTTAATGGTGCCCGACTAAAATGGTACAAAAATTAAAACAAGTTCGCAAAAAAGAAAAAAAAGAAAAAGAAACATACATATAACGACCATAACTGTCAGACAAAAAGTATAAAAATTTAAAAAGCCTAAAAAAAACAAAACAAAACCAACACCCATAACCTAGGATGACAAGAAATTTTGAAAGACATAATGACCAGCGCTTCGACAATTGACATCAAACCCATCGGCATACTGCCATCGACCATTCGCATAATAGACATCGACCGACAACCCCGAAGGTCAAAGCATGCCTTCATGACTACGGACAGAAGGAGCGCTAAAATGAAATTGCAATTAACATAAACTCCGGAGACAGTGATGGACCATCACTTCCGCCATTAATACATCCATTGATAGAAACGTCACCCACTCCACCTATAAATATCGGACCAGGAAAAGATCATTACCGTATTTTGAAGAGATAGAACAATTTAGTAGTCAGAGACAAGAACCTATAAGAAAATTCGACCAAGAGACCGATGAGATGGCATTGAAACAAACCAGAGCCGCAGCTGCAAAAACAAAAGAACTTCAATCTGCTGAAACCCCACTCATGAGATGTCTAAGAAACATAAAGAACGCCAAGGTACAAGAAACCTCATGGGAGAAAACTTGGGCCAAAATCAAGGAATGGGCCTATGTCGACAAGAAATAGACACAAGCAGCAGAGAAGATAAACCACAGCTCCATTAAGAACTACATGAACACACTGTTCATGGTGAGTTTTGGAGGAACAAAAGAAACTATGGTAAAATTCATTATCAGTCGATACCACAATGGAAATTTTTACTTCGACAGACCAGTAGAAATCTCTGGAGGCTAGGTATACAAGTTGACCGGTCTCTTAAACCAAGGTGACCCTATCCCTATCGGTGTAAAATAAGGATTGGTGGAACGATTAGTAGTGACACCATCAGAAAAAAATTCAAGAGGGCTAGTGATTAGTCAAATACAATCCTGGACGCCACAAATTGTAGCCAAAATCATAGCAACAGGGCTCACCCCTATAGGATGAGGGAGTGACCTGAAGCTAGATATGTTAGAAGCGGTAGACACAATAGAAGAAACAACGAAAGTGTACAGATGGGCTCAGTATGTTGTGGACATGGTCAAATCTATATGTGAGAAGTGTCAGGAGTTGGTCGTAATTATAAGGTTCCCATTTTAATACTTTGGATAGTGATGTACCACTTGTGCCCATTCGGGGACAAACAGTTCCAAGAACCACACAAATTCCACATGTGGAGGTTCAAGCCATTTGCGTAGAATGGAACATTGAAAGAATTAGCAAACAGAAAAGTACTATTGCAAAACTAGTTCCAAAACCTGAAAAATCTAGACGACCAGATGAAGGGTGCCTCAAAACATCTGAAAAAGTCTGCCGAAAACAGCACACATCCAGCTAGAACTTGACCACACTACAATATGGTATATGCAAGGAGCAAAATAAAAAGCAAAACCTCTCGACTATTACCCAAAAGTCAAAGATATTTTCCAAGAGCTAGCTCGACAATCAAATACAAAATTATCAATACCAGAAAAAGCTAAAGAAGTAAACCTAACAATTGAAGAACCACTAATGACTAGGAGAAGGAAGAGGACTATGAACTTCGACTACATATCAGCACCTTCATGTCTAAAGAAACAACAACAGAGTACACCAACAGACTACAAATAACAATTGTACCACCAACGACCCAAAGAGGAAATACACCAACTAAGCAGCAGGTAACCAAACTAGCTAAGAAAAGTATCAGCCTAGTTCACCAACAAAAGGGAGGAGAAGGACTAGAGGAAGACAGTGAATCTGACAACCCAGAATACGCTATAACCAAAGACAAAATCAGAAAACTAGCAAGGGAAATAGTAGCCACAAGAAAAAAGGAAACTCAGGAAAAAGGGATTGAGAAGCGCAAACTTATCCTCTTAGAATCAGAAGATGAAGATGAAATAGTAGCTACGGCTATCGACATTATGGAAGATGTTGTAGCAAACAAAGTTCTAGTCGAGACGCAGTTCAGACGCTTTGTCAAGTCAAGAGCAAAGCAGGGGAGGCCAAAAAAGGTAAAAACCACAACCCCTTCAGTCGACAAAAACATTGTCGACCTAGTGTCTACACCTCCACCCCCATCTCCAACCCAGGTTACACAGGAAGACACCACACAGATACCCACCATAAGCCCAGTCGACATTTGCAAAAATGCTATTCCAGAAACCCTATAAGAGAGGTTCGACTAGGATGGTGACTTCCAAGAATTCATTGAAATACTTCCAAAACTGTTTAATTCAGCCCAAAAAATATCTACCAAGTGCTCCCTAGTCAAATCTAGCACAACACGCCAACTCCTAGCATAGAAACTTAGCCAGATACCACAAAAACCAAGAACTATGGAAACCATTAATTCAGCTTTTGTAAGAAATCCTGACACCTCTTCCGAAATTGCTGCAAGTTGCACCACATCAATTATACCCCCAGATAACCCCCATCCACCACTAACGAATGAACCAGTCAAAGGTATGGAAGAAGATAACCAGGCCAACATCGCAGCAATCAATAAGGTAATCGACAACTTGTTCTCTGATGACCTTGATGACTCACCACTAGATGTCAACAATCCATTATTATATAACAATATCCCCACTACACCAATTACACCCAACCATTCACCATCTCCACCACCACATCCCAATCCAGAACCTTTACCCAACCCTGAACCATATGTACCAAATCCTCCAGATACACATCTAGCTACAGATCCCACCCAATAAAGTCAACCAGAAGTTCCACCAACCATTGAAGATCAACAACCAGAAAACCAACCATAGGAGAATCCACCACTTGCAGATGTACAAGAATAAGAGCAAACATAACAACATAAACACAAGAGAAAAAGAGATAGAAAGAAGAAGGAACACCATAAAGAATCATAGTCGATAATGGTCCACCTTAGTCAACTTGGATCAACTACTGCAGTCGATGCAACAAAGCTAAGAGATAGAGAGTTGGGATAACTCTTAGAAACTATGGCCACCGAGGCAAAAACAAGAAGCCATATCAGACAATAGCAGGTCAACGACATTAAGAATGAACAAGTCAAATTCCTTTCAAAATGTAGAAAATTAGCTCAAACTATAATACTAGGGCCGATGGAAGCCGGAATCGACAAGCCACTAGAAAAAGCATATCAACTATTTGAGATTGTGGTGGCAACCCTACAAGAACACATACAAAATACAAAAGAAGATAAAAAAGAAGAGACATCCAGATTGTTAAGGAAACAGTACACAACATTCTCAAAAGCATACAAAGTGCTGCAAGACCACTTGGAATAATCTGTCATTATAGAAGAGGTACTCTGTGATTGGCCTACTTATTACGGACAAGTATTTCAGCAGACCCGACAGACTAGAGAACAGATTCAATCGTTGGAAAGAAGAAAAGGCACCAAAGAAGCACTGAGAAACCATATATAAGATCAAATCGTATTGGAGATAGCCAAACTATAGAGAATGGAAAGACAAGAACACCAGTGGGTGCAGCAAGCACTCCCAAGCTTGGATAAACTAGATACCATCTACCTGCAGATGAAAATTTTACTAGAAGCATCAAAAGAAAAAGATCAATTCTTGGGACCTGACATGGAAAGTATAGTAGACCTTTCCATCCAGGAGAATATGTCGACCTTATAAAGCATCACAACATTGACCATCGACATCCAAAAAGTATTGCAAAGCTGGGCAGAATTTCAAAATCAGATGGCCATTACAACATAAGCAATTGTGGAAATATGCTTACAAAAACGACCAACCATCCGATTGCATAGCCCAAGGCTTACACAAGAAATCAAGCCATTGTCTTCTAGTCACTCAAATAAAATCTCACATAGCTACCCATCTCGATCATAATGTACATGAGAATCAATACCAAGTATGTGAGAATCATAATGTACATGAGAATCAATACCTTCCCACCTCTAGAATGTCTTCTCATACACTGTACTACAACATTTTATCCTACAATTCACCAAGTTTCAAACAAAATATTCAAGGGGTTTCCTGAATTCAAAGAGAGGAGTGGTTAAGAACCATGATTAAATAACTTCAAAGAGTTGGGATCTCATGAATTGTATCTTATGCATTTAAAACAAAGGAGTCTGAGTTCACAAAGGTTTGCATGGATCTTCGTAAATCCCTTTACTAATAAGCAATTCACCTAGTCAAGAGCTTCTTCGGGAGTGAAGCCATATTCTAAGGAGACTTATGAAAGTTTTATATTCACATTCTCTTTTATGGGTGGGTGGGTGGGGGGGGTTTCCTGTGTGGTTTTTTCTATATTACTCAATTTGCATAGAATCTTGTGTGCATGGGTACCTAATATGGTTACAAGTTGTCGGGACCCACTTTTACTTTCCCTTTTTCACCTAGTTAGGCTTATGGGGAGATGTTATGGAAAATAACCCTCTATATAGCTACCTATACCTTGACCTAATGACTCTAGAGACAAACCCTATCCAAATTGACCACCTGATTCAACCTAAAGTTGGGTTCGTATATTTTTGGGTGCATTCCTTTATTTATGGGAACATTCCCTGATTTTAGGAATTGTTCCTTGATTTTAGGAGTGATTGAGTTTGTAATTGGTTGAGGAATATATTTTCTCCACTAATATAGGTCCTAATTGGCCCTAAATAGACCTAACAAATCTTAATATCTCCACTTGAGTGAGTTTAGGGATATGCATGCACATATAGTCAATAGCTTGTACATCACTCAGTTAGAACTAGTGATTGGGGAGTCTTGGTTCAGTTAAATAAGTGTAGGTGAGTGTTCCTGGTTAACTTAGTTATGTGGCTCTATTTAATCCTAACTAGAATACAAGTACTAAATGTGCAATTCAAATATCCACCCGACCTAATTCAATTTTTTATTTATTTATATTCTTCACCTCCATTCATTCAAGGTAATGAAACACATCATTAGTTCTTATTATTTGTTCCAGTTTTTTGTGTAATGATGTATGATTCCTCCTTTGTTACATGAATAGTTGATTATTGATATTTGTTTCGCATTATATCTTTTATTGTATTAGTTCCTACATCTACATGATCAAACTTTACATGGTATCAAAGATGCAAGGGTGCTAAATTAGTTAATTCTCTAGTGTTTATTTTTAGGATCAAGATATTGCATGTTGAAGAAGTGCATTTGCATCCATCAAAGAGCTCATTTTCAACCATGTATATCCTATCTCCCCAACTCAAATGCTAATTAGTTAGTAGGCTATATCTAGTCTTATTGAAGGAGTCCACAAAAGCTTCACCACATATGTCCTATGAGGACACATTCACATACATTGAGAGGATGAAAGAGCCCCCATAATATTTGAAACATATGTACTAAGAGGACATATGCACATTCATGATCTACCACTTAGCTAAGGAAGATCCTTTTACTAGCCCAAAAGAAGAGCTGATCTAAAAATTTATTCTATCCATTGGAGAACTTATCCAAAATCAAGTTAAATTTGAAGAATCAACTGGAGAACTTGTCCCAAATTAGTTTATTGTTGAAGAATACCTCCATATTGTCTTCTCATACTCTAGATCTAAAACCTTTTCTCCTACAGTTGACCTAGTTTTGGACAAAATCTTCAGGGGGTTTCCCCCATTTGAAGCAAGGAGTGGTCAAGAATCACCATTAAAGAGATTAGAAGTGTTGGGATATAATGAATGGGATCACATGCACTTCAAAATAAGGAGTATTTCACAAAGTTTTGCAAGGATCTTCACACCTTTATTGAGAAGCAATTCACCTAGTCGACATGCTCTTTGGGAGTGAAGGTATCTTCTAAGTAGGCCTCTTAAAGCTTTATTTTGGCATTATATTTTATGGGGGTGGTTTCCCATTGTGTGCATGGATGCCCAGTATTGTTGTAAATTGTCAAGACCCAATTTTACTATTTTATTTTTTCACCTAGTTAGGATATGGGGGGGTATTAGAGAAAATAACCCTCTACCTAGATACATATACATTTACGTGATTACTCTAGTGGGACAAACCCCATCCAAATTGACCACCTGAGTCAATCCTAAGTTGGATTCCTGGATTTGAGGAATTTCTTCCTATTTTTGTAGAGAATAAGTCTGTAACTGGTTGAGGACTAGATGCACTCCACTAATATAGGTCCTAAATGACCCTAACTATCCCAAACAAGCCCTAATATCCACATTTGAGTGATTTTAGGGATTTGCATGCACATATTTTAATTATTTGATTATATATCACTTAGTGATTGGAGATTTTTGGGTCAGTTAAACTCAATTTAGGTGAGTGTGCATGGATAACTATGGGTATTTTTCTAACTAAGGATGTGATAATATGAGAAAGGTGAATATCCTCTTGACCTGATTCGAATTTCCTTACTATTTATAGTGTTTTCCTCCATTCAAGTTAAATGAAATACATCATTCCTACTTATTGTATGTTCTATATTTTTGTGTAATGATTTATGATTTTGAATTTGTTACATGAATAGTTAATTATTGATCTTTGTTTCATAGTATATCTCTCTTGTATTAGTTCCTAGATCTACATGATCAATTTTTACAGCACTTACAATATGGATTCTCGACACTTACTGTATAATTTGAGCATGTGGATCTAGATACTAAACAACATCGCAATACCATGAAATGGATCATCAATCAATCAAATTCATGTAATAAATGTGCTAAATATTAATCATTACACAAAAGAGAGAAGTCAATAACATGAAAGAATGTTATATTATGTTAAGCTTCAATGAATGAAGTAGAAAATATAAATATGGAAGGAAATTCAAATAGGTCATGTAGGAAATTCGAATTTCCATGCAATGTATGATATGCTAGTTAGGATTAGCTGAAGCAAGAGACCCTTAGTGAGCCATGCGCACTCTCCAAGACGATTTTAACTCACTCATAACTTTCTAAACACTAGTTCTATCTAAAAGAGGAACATGCAATTGAGTGAATGCACATGCATGAGTAGCACATCCCTAAAACATTCAAGGATGGATCTACTATCTCATGATCTAAGTGACAATGTGTCCCAAGTATTAGCTGAGCTAAAGCACTGGAATCACATTTAAAATGTTTGAGTAACAATCGATTATCCTTAAGGAGTTACAAGGCTAGATCACCATGTTCTCAATGTATTTCCCATGTTTACCAACTCCATATTAACTCGATACAATAATTTCGATATATTTATTTTATTATACTGCTTTCTCAAATGCAAGACTGATAGATGTAGCTCTTAGTACCAAGTCTTAAATTTATCCCATGTAAGTACAATCAACTTCTAATGTCAAGTTCATCTCATTGAACCTTATATGTATACATATTTTTCATGCACCATTGCATACAAAGTTAAGATTTCATTGGGGTGTTAGTGTACCACTTGTTTATAAGGTATAAAAATTACATGTCTATTTTAAAATTTAATTGAAAGAGTCTATCAATAGATTTATATCTACATGTTTGCTTCCATGGTGTGAAATTTGTGTTCATATATGGATGGTTTTTCTTTCACGATTAATGTGTTGTGTAAGTAAACCAACATTAATAATAAATATAATCAATATTTAAATATTACAAAAATTCTATTTGAACAAATTAAATTAATATTTGTAATAATTAGTAATAACTAAATAATCAATAATATTTAAATAAGGAAAACTAACGAAATCATCAATAATAATTAAATTAATAATGTAAAAAATAAATAAAAGGGTGGAAAGTGAAAGTGGAGAGAGTGGGGTGGTTCTATATGACCCCCATTGGAGAATATAATGGAGGAATGTGATCTATACAACAGGTTATGGTCCTTCAATCCTCCCAAGTTAAAATATTATTGATATTTGGAGATTCACTCATGATAGCGAATGTAGTCAAAAAAATGTGAAGGGAGGAAAGAGAGCAAGAAAAATAATATAGAGGATTATTTGGAAATTGGACACCATTGATGAGGTAAATACATTTGACATACATTGTCATAACTTCAAAAATATGATCAAATGGAAAATAAGGACAACTACTAGGATAAATGGGTCCTCATGAAAATGAAGACCCTCCGATCATAAGTTGGATATCATAATCTATTTCCATGGTAGAAAAACAAGGTGCAAAGGGACTTAGGTCTTGAGACCCACTCTTAAGCATTAATCTAGAAGCCAAGCGGAATTACAACATCCTAGAAGGACATGCAATCTCCCTCAATTAGCACAAGGGATATTTTACATCTCATAGTGCTCTCAATCCCCTTACGTGTGTCAATATATATTGGTTACACGATTTTGAACTTCATTTAATCTATATCAAGTGTGATGGTGGGATATATCCTAAGCATAATATGGCACAATTAAGAGATGCAAACAAATTTTCATGGGAAGAAGGAAGTTGGTGTCTACAACATTAGGGGTCGTTTGAAGAAAGGCAAGCGAGACATATCATTTTGGTTGATTTGCTTGAGTCTAAGCCATTCCTAGTTTGGAAACCATAATAGTATTTCTACGTATTTTAGTGTTTGTCGGGACAAAGGTTTTCTTTTAGTAGTGTTGAATTTATCTATTTTGTTGATAATTTCATGGGTAAAATTGAACCTGTGCTCTATTAGAATATATACTGTTATTCCAAATAGGTAGTTTGGGAAGTTTTTCTAGCATTCAAAGGTTTTTTTGTTAATGAAATTAAACTAGAAAACTTTTAGTATTGCAATTTCATCGTTGTCTTTTACAAAAATTTAGATAATGATAGTACAATGGCTAGCTTCCCATGTTTTCAAGATTCTAAGGCTAACAATATTTTTGACGTAAAGAAAATATTAAGGAAAGTGCACAAGCAAATGGATGGCATGAGACAAGCCATTGTTATTTGGCCAAACAATTAGAATTTCAAGAGAAAAAATTAGCAAAGTTGGAAACCAAATCATAAGAGAATAACACTAGGATGGATAAAATAGTGAAGGGAATGGAGAAGCACTAAAATATGATCCTTGGATCACTCAAGGAACCAAATAAAAAACCTTATTGTACATTTGTTTTGGAATCTTATGTATGTTTTACCTAATTTCCTATGCCACAATCCCTTTACAATATAAATATATACATTCTTGTAAATAAATGATTTAATTAATAAAATGAATTACATCATTAAAAATAAATATATCACAATTATGAAGCTAAAACTAAAAAATTTGGTTGAACATGACTCACTTGTGATGGAATACGACACAATCATATGTGACACTATTCAATGTAAAGCAACTTTTATACAAAGATAATACAACATAAAAGTGGTAATAATGACATATAAATATGATGCAAACATGATGCATGAGCAATGAATTATGATTATAATAAGGCTCAAATATATTATGACACTAGTATGACATAAGGGAAATGTAGCATAAAATACATACATTTGACAAAACTTCAATTTAAAAATCACTCTCTAAGATGTTTTTCCAATAATATTCGAAATAAAACAAAGCAAAATCAATGCGAAAAGACTCTTCTTATTACATATTTTTTAATAAGACTACACCTGAATGGGATATTTTCATTCATTGACTTATCATTGATTTGTTTTGTTAAACACCATGAATAATGAAATGTGCACATGTGAAGAAAACACATAAAAAGATATGTACACCATAAACACATAAGAACCCAACTTGAGAACGAAGTTCGTCCATTCGAGACTACATCTTCAGGTTGCTCTACAATGGGGAGGTTGTTTCTTATAAATCTCAGCAAAACCAAGTTACATGGAAATAATGCATTATACCTCAAATTTTGGAAGTGACTGATCCGAATTTCAAGGGGCATGTGGTCTAAATTCAGATGTATGAGCCATAAAAACATTAAATGGAGAGGCCGACCTCTCCCATCCATGGTATTTGACAACCCATGGTTTTATTCCATGGTATGGCTTCAAGGTACATTGTACCTCTCTCATCCATGGTATTTCACAACCCGTGGTTTTGACCCATTGTATGGCCCCAATGCACATTGTATTAATGTTATACAAAGGCTCTATGCCTTCTCAACAAAGCATTCAAGGATCTTTGACATCCTACCATTTTGTTATTATATTATTATTGGGTTTTTATTTTGAGTGTCTTTCCTAGTATGGTTTGAGAGGTGAGGCTCAAAGAGCCCTCTTTGAGACTCACCCCTCCATGTGGCCTATTTATTATATGTTTCTCTATGTTACTCTATGATAACAATTTGCAGGTTTAATCTCCTCCTCTCTCGACATCCAAGCCTTCTAGGTCTCATCCCCTAAGATCTGGATCAATGGTATCAGAGCAGGTACACTCTATATGGGAATGAGGGTTTGAGCATAGTTCAGGTTCAAAAATCTGCAGATATTTTCAGCCTCCTTTTGGCACACTCAAAGTCCATTGCTGGGCCATACACTGTAAGCATCACAGTTGGTACTCAGGAAATACCAGATATCTAAGTTTCAACAAGAAGTTCCAATATCTATACAACATCCGATTTTGCTCTACAAACCCTTGGCATCCTTTGTGGCTCTCTACACTCTCAGAACAGTCATTATTTCATCCTCATATGGCCATGGAACAGAATAAAATCCTTTTTGAATTATTATTGGAGTTTGGGAGACCTGAGTCTAGCCTCATATCATCCCAGCCATAGTTGTATGACAATCATATAAACACCATGATAGATGAACTGAAGGTCAACACATCTATACAAACTTCAAACGGATGTTTCAACTTGCACACAGAGTTTCAGAGGCTCTTCCATAACTCATTGGAAAGATATTTCTATCATCTAAAATGTGTATTTTTTGGTTTTTCATTTACTTTCTTGGTTTGTGAGATATGCTTGTTTGAAGCAACCTATGTCTATACACAGTGCGACCTCATGTACAGAAACTTAAGACAAGTACCAAGGACTCCACAAAAAATCTCATAGGATTTACCATAGTTCATTGGAAATATATTTCTGTTAGCTAAAACGGGTGTTTCACAGTTTTTCATTTGGATCTCTGGTTTAAGAGATATGATCAATTGAAGCAACATATGTATGCAAAAATAGTGTGCATGCGTCCCTTGAGCTTCAGCAAACATTTTCTCATTCCTTGGACCACCACAGAGCAAGTATGTTATATGTATCTAAAGGTCTCTTCAACATCTCAAATGGGTCTTCAACGAAATTCAATTTCATCGCATGCATCAAAAGATATGAATGGATTTGCAGCCATACATCAACTACACCAAAGACCATTTTTGGACTTTTATTAAATCATATTGTGATCACGATTAAGAGTCAACCACACAAAACCCACAGTCATGGTTATGGTTATGGGTCAACCACACAAAACCCACAGTTATGTGTTAAGCACACAAAACCCTTCTTTTCATTGACAATTGGAACATTGTAATCATGGGTCTCTTTTCAGCATGAAATGATAGGGACCATTATTTTCTAAGGGGGGGAGGATGATCCGAATTTCAAGGGGAATATGGTCTAAATTCGGATGTATGAGTCATAAAAGTATTAAATGGAGAGGCCACCCTCTCCCATCCATGGTAGTTGACAACCCATGGTTTTATTCCATGGTATGGCTTCAAGGCACATAGTACCTCTCTCATCCATGGTATTTCACAACCCATGGTTTTGACCCATGGTATGGCCCCAATGCACATTGTATTAATGTTATAAAAAGGCTCTATCCCTTCTCAATAAAGCATTCAAGGATTTTTGACATCCTACCATTTTGTTATTGTATTATTATTGGGTTTTGGTTTTGAGTGTCTTTCTTAGTATGGTTTGAGAAGAGAGGCTCAAAGAACCCTCTTTGAGCCTCACCCCTCCATGTGGCCTATTTACTATATGTTTCTCTATGTTACTCTATCCATCAAATGATAACAATTTGCAGGTTTACTCTCCTCCTCTCTCAGCATCCAAGCCTTCCGAGTCTTAGCCCCCAAGATCTAGATTAGTAACCTACAAATTGGATACTCATAACAGAAAATAGACTACATCAACAGATCCAGAGAGAAAAATCATGAAAAATGAGTATAAAGTTGACCAGGATTTGACACCCTCAACCCAAGTTCATGGTAGAAATTCTACCTCAAAAAGCGTTCCCACATGGTTCAGATGGATCCGTAAAGTCATACAGATCCATACTGCAATTAATGCATTGTACATCCATACTCCTCAGGAATCATGCCCATAGTCGACCTCCTCCTACGCGCTTTGAAACTCATTCGCTTGGCGCTTTGTCCGCTGGTCCTCTCCCTTCCCCAATGGGAATTCTATGGGCTTAAATAAAATTGGGTAGAGGTCTATACAAGACTTGGTGTATTGGTAGGCCATTGGATTTCCACGAAAGAGATCCTGGGTCAAATCCCATAAGCTCCCCTTTGGGTGTTGTTGCATTGGTTTGGTTGAACGATAATATATGTGTGTGTGTGTGTGTGTGTTGGCCCATTGGGACATCGCTATATTTCATACCAATTATGGGCTGGTCTCAACCGACCGCCAAGTTTGGCGGGTCTATCAGCCCTCGCTTTCCCCAATACAACACCACAATATAACTTAAATAAAACATGTTCCATATATAGGTTAAGACCCATGGTTAGCAGAGTTAGTAAAGTTGTTTGGTTTCCCAAGTGAAGTTCATGGGTTCAAAACTGCCAGAGTGAAGTTTGGTTGTCTAATTAAATTTTGGCCAGTCTAAGGGTGACACATGTCGCCCTGTGAATGGTCCACATGTTCACCAAGTCAGATGCCACATCGATGCCCAATCATATGCCATGTCAGCCAAGTGTGCCATGTGGTGCCTTCTGGGGTTCCACATTAGTGTCCGTACAGTATGGATGCCACGTCTCACCTTTGTATTGGTGCCATGTGGCCTCCCTTTCGTCTAATTCTGCACATAAAATATTATTTAGTCGAAAGCTCATAACTGAGTAAGTTTTCCATACAGAGTGTGCTTTGAGTGAAAACAACAACATATGAATCAACTCTATAAACTCTATGTACTGGTGTCATTTCCCTGAGTTTTTTTGAGTTTGAAAATTGACCCATATAGAGATCCTCCTCGATCAACACCTTATATAGAGCACATAAAAGATGACATAGTAAAGGGATAAATCAATGCAAAAATGACACAAATCAGAATTCCCTATTTTGTGTCAACCAAACTTAATTGAACTTTGATTCGATCCAGGTAAGTACTTTAGCACTTAGGCCCGAGTGTTAAATTCGATCCACGTAAGTACTTTAGCATAGAGAGAATTTGAAAGGAGGTTTGTCATGAGGGGTAAGTTGGTGGCAGCTTTATTACAATGAAGAGAGGATCTGATCTTTGCTCACATTCACGAAGGATTAAGTTAATAAATAGAAAACCTTCATGATTAGCTTACCTCTTGGAGCTATAATAAGCTGTATAGCTCTTGAAGAGCGCAGGCATTTAATAAGTGGTGAGCGAATAAATCATAAATCAGTGGAGAACATTAATAAGTGGTGAGCGAATAAATCATAAATCAGTGGAGAAAAAAGATTAGGAGAAATGACCACTTGACTGGTCATGTAAATCATAAAAAAGAACGCCAACTTTAATCACTGCACGGATAGGTTTCGACGACACGCCGGAGGATAACCGCATCACACGTGCCCTAAATTCTTTTACATTGTTCAGCCCATAGGTGCATCACATGTGACCTAAATTCTTTTACAGCGTTTAGCTCATGTGTCTCACTCATGGAGCCATCGCCTTAATAATATCGCCCTCCGCATTCTATAATTACAGCATTTCGGAATGATCATTACGCACCACAGGGACGAGATTCTGTAATATGAACCAGCATATAATCCTCGAGCAAAACCGTGAGTTCCGAGGATACATAAATTGACTCAGAGCTACACTATGGTATTTAGACGGGATATGCCTCCCCTTAACTGGGTTTTAAAATCGCCATGGGTCTGCCCTCTTGGTCGGGGGTGGGAAAAAATCTTTTCATCGTTGGTTAAGTTGTATTTATACAACGTACATATCTTTTCATCGTTGGTTAAGTTGTATTTATACAACGTACATAGGTCCTTCAGTGTAAAGTTGTAATGTTAAAGGCTCTCGGTTACTTGCCCACAAACTCAGTTATACCTAGTCTCTTATAGGCCTCTCTGATGCCTCTCTGTACCCTTTATGAAAGTATTCTGAACATCTTCTAATGAACTCTCTGAGCCTATTCTTAACCTCTCAGCAGGTTCTCACTTAGGGGCCTATCTCAACCATCTCTTAGACAACTAAGCCTCCCTTGCTTTGGAAAACAGCTAGGGTACCCATAATAAAAAATACACAAAAAATTATGATACTCCACCCATAGTACACAAAGAATTATGATACTCCACTCATAATACACAAAAAATTATGATACTCCACCCATAATACACAAAGAATTATGATACTCCACTCATAATACACAAAAAATTATGATACTCCACCCATAATAAAAAATAAATAAATAAATGAAATAATTATACATAAAGAATTATGATACTCCACCCATAATAAAAAAATAAAGAAAAAAATGAAAGAATTATAATACTCCACCCATAATAAAAAATAAATAAATGAAGAAAATGTTGAAACTTAAGGTTTTAAGCACATACAAGGACTTATGATATTATTATCTAAAAAATATTCATATGATCTATTCATATAAGATCAATAGAAAACTAATTTCTATATATCAGAAAAAAGAATACAGTTGAGAGGGAAATAAAAGAAAATTGTGTGAGAAACAAAAAAACAAATCAGAATAAGGTGAGAAAAAACTAAATGATTTTTTTTCATATAAGATCAATATGATCTATTCATATAAAATCAATGGAAGACTAATTTCTATATATTTGAAAAAGGAAAAAATAAAAACATTTGAGAGGGAAACAAAGAAAATCATAGTAAGAGAAAAAAATCAGAGTAAATAGAAAAAACCTAAGGACTTTATTTGTATATTATTGTCTGTAAAGATGACTAGGATGTTTCTATATATTAGAAAAACGAGTACACTCCACAAGAAACAAAAGAAAAACTAATAATAAGAAGACTAATTTTATATATTAGAAAATTGAATATAGAAGAGAAAACAAAAAAACGAATAAGAAGACTAATTTCTCTATACTAGGAAAAGCAATATAGTTTAGATGAAACAAAAGAATAAAAAAAATACAGTCTAAACAAAACCAGATTAAGTTGAGAGTAAAACAAAAGAAAATTAGAATAAGAAGGTCACGTGTCTTACAAAAACATATATAGAAATTATAGAGATAATAGATATGGATTTGGTTAATTTCTGTTAGCTGACTTGGTTAAGATGTGGATTTCTTTTATAAGGCCATTAAAGTTCAATATCATTAAAAGTGACTTAGTTGAGATAAGACACCAAAAAATAATTTAGTTAAAATAAAACATCAAAAAATCCAAACTATTAAAAGTAAGTGCAATACTAAACATTATCTTTTATAAAAAATAATAGTTATATAAAAGTTATAAGATGGGCCCTCATTCTAACTCATTCCCTCATTCAAACTCATTTTCAAGAACATTTTCAAAAACCATTTTGAGCACCACTGTTAATGATAAAGTTTTGAAGTAACTATACCTTCCTCATCATATGTATAAAGACAATGTCCTTAAGGATGTGATTTATAAAGACAATGGCCTTAAAAAGGACTACGACACATTTAAAAGGACTATTACACATTTGGATTCAAATTAAAAGAATTATAGATAGAAGCTTGAGTAAATATATACTTCTAAGAATCGTAAAAATAAAAGACCATTCAAACAATTTAATATACAATTATATTTCCAAGTCTTCCAAAATGAACAAGTATTTCCAAGATTATACTCACAAGCATTCCCAAAAAATAACTTGATATGGCATTTGTTCACTTGAGCTTAGTTAAAAATGAATTTTATGTTAAACATTATGAATATAGTGTTATTATTTCTTTTATGGATTTAAAACTTATTAATTGAATATATATATACCGTGGAATATCTTATATATGTGTATGTGTGTTGGTATGGCTTAGTAAAATTATGAATATAAGGTCATTATTGTTTATATAGATTTAAAGGAAATGAATAATAAAAGGACTTAGTAAAATTAACGAAGTTAATTCACACAACATTGGATGTGGTAAAACTTGAGAAAATGGTTGCTAAGTCTAAGTAACTAAAGCAAGAGAAGACCATTAATAAAGCTAGAATACTAAATATTCAAATTTTAGATTTAGATGATAAGATTTATATTATAAAAACTAATCCCAAAGAAGTGAAGATTGCCATAGAAAGCAAAATATTAGAAATTAAAGGGTCAAATTCAGCATTGAATGGCCTTAAAAGGGATCATGTACAAACCAAAATTGAAGAAACAAAATTATAGGCTTGGTTATAGACTATATGATTTTCAAAGTGTGGTTGAAGAAGAAAATTTTGTTGAGATTTAGATATTATAAAAAGCGACAGTTAGAAAATCCCTCCTTATGATAAATTGGTAGACTTGTTATGTAATGAACAAATCGCTAGTGATGCAGATAAATGAATTCCTTACCTTAAAGATCGCATTTTAGATCTAATTTATAATGTCAAAGAATTAGATACAATATGTAAATTGGGAAACAAATAATGGCTAGTTTCAATGCTACCGCGTAACAAAAGAAATTGAAAATCAATAATCTGTGAGATCAAATAGTACATAAAGAATTAGAGATTACAAGTTTAAAGAAGTCATTGGAAGATGTATAATTCCAAGTAAATATGTATCTTGGGACAAGATGTATCACCACATGAATCAATTCATTCCCCATTTTGAGGCCTTATAGAAAATTGAAAGTTTAATGTAGTATGTACACATAGATGTCAACAAAATATGGTGGGAAGTGTCGTAGAAAGCCAAGATTGTTGGTTAGGTGATTAAATTTCTCAATGACATGGCATAAAAAGATCTAATCCCCGTTATATTAATTTATAAATAATTATGATAATGAGTTTTGATTGAGTAAACAATAAGAAGAATTTAATACAATCAACTTGAGCAATAAATGTGGTGTAATGGACTAGGAAAGTAAGGATTTGAAGGATACGTTTACTCATATTTACAATCTTAGATTACCTTCACCTTGGCCTCAACAACATAGAGTATTGGGAACTCAAATATATGAGATAGACTTAACTACTTGTAGAAACAATATTGGGAAAATATGAGAATGGATAAATACCCTCACTGGTTAACAAATAGTGGAATTTATCGTTTGATTTTAATTTATTTTTTGTTCTCATTATTCTCTATGAAGCTCAAAATACAATACGATTTAATTCATATACGAAGTTGGACACTTCCCATGGAAATATGTGTGATTAGTCACATCCTTTTAGAGGACCATGGGGAAAAAATATCTAGATTTTGCTTCAAAAACTTAATAACTCATAGTAGAGACACATTTCTATGGAAAAATAAAACAAGGAATTACATATACGATATTGATGGATTTAGCGTTTCAAAGAGTGTTCATATATTCCTTGAAAGGCATAAGGTTGCCATTATACAAAACCTAATTGGATGAGTGCAAGCTAATGATTGTCTCTGGTAATGCATTGGTGGCGATGCAAACATGGAAAAAAAGTAATTTGTTGACTTGGAGGGATCAATTGAGTTACTTCCAAAATGAATTTGAATATGGTATAACAAGTTGAAATATAAGAAATTGAGTTAGATGAAAACATATACAAGTTCTATTTATGGATTATATATATATACGCTAAATTACTTTTTTTCTAACATTGGTATGTTATTTTTTAAGAAAAACATAATGAATATATGTCACTGTTGATGCACTTGTTGAGTATCCAAACTATGGAATTTCATTACAATTTTTTACACAATTGTAGAGAACGAATTGTTCATGTGCACAACTGTTTTTTCATAATTTTAATGTTAATTTTATATTTATTAGAATTACTAAAGTCATTACACCCCTAAAATTATGAGATGATGAGGTACAATGGTATTAACATAGTAAAATAATATTTTTTTAGATTGTAGATATTTTTCCTTTTTAGTCTACCATATAATACATTTAGAAAATGGATCAACACAAAAAAAATTATAGAAGGAACAACATACATGCATTTTAGGATTTTGATACCTAATACCTATCTAGTCAAAAATAAATTAAAAAATTGTAAATTATAATATATATATCTACATTCATGAATCTATGTCTCTGTAATTTCATCGATGAAGTATTTGTGTTTCCTATATAAAAGTAACATAAAAAATCCAGTTATTGAGAAGTAAAATGAAAATGGAGTTTTTGATGTGTTTGCATCTTAAGCCAATGTGTTCGTCTTTCCAGCTGTTGATTCTTGGAAAATTGTACGTAACAATAGTTAGGGATTCTCCCCAATAAACGTTCCCAACTAGCCCATTATTGTTTGGTATGGGGAATCTGTCCAGTTTACGGTCCGACTATTGTAGTTCAAGTAACAAAATATAAGGTTTTACCAGTTACGACCCGGTCCACCATGTGTATTTTTTAGCTTTTGTGTTTAAGTATGATGTGCAAGTGCCTATCTAAAAAAAAATGCAGATTGATAGAGATAACGGGGGGGTGGTCACAATGTGATGCGCAGGTTCTTAAATCACACATAGCAAGAAAACTAAAACTAACTATCTAACCTATCCCTAGGGAGCAAAAATATCATTTATCAATGAGTAATGTAGATTTGCACATGCATTAAGAAAAATCACAGATAGCTGTTACTTATTTTAGAACACATGAACATTAATAGATAAATGAACAACAAGATAGCTTATTTTTTATGAAAAGCCTTCATTACTCGCAGTGGAAATTTCATAGAATAAACTAGAGTGCATTCATAACAAGAACATAGGTTCAAAAAGTTAGAACGATCTCATAGTTTATGGACATAAGCTGAAAACGAAATAGTTCACATTCAACAAATCCATAGCACAACATTTGAAACATTCCACCAAGATTTATCCAACATGAAACTTGTAATTCTTTATTGCAAAAGGAAATAGTTATTCTTACAACATACTCTCACAAATCTATCTGGGAAAAAGTCCTTCTTTACATCTAACTCTCCTATATTTATATAAAACAACAAAACCTTTGGGCTGCCCCCCGTGACCTTTGGGATCCCCCCCAACCGTTCAATCGAGCACAATTTTGTCTTTTAGTGAGTGCTGTACAATACGTTACATTAAATTAAAATTTAACAGCACTTTTATAAAAAGGGACCAGCTTGGTCGTCGATAAAATTTTCCCAAGACTGGGCCTCTACTGCTATTGATTATGCTCAGTAATCTGTTGGTCCTTTTTTAGATCCCGTTGAGCTTAGACCTTCACCTTCTTCTTCTTTTCTCTATCTCTGCTTCTTCATTCTTCAGTCACTCCCTTCCTGGTTGCCTCCTTCAGCCACCTCTCTTCTGCTTTGTCTTTTAGACATATCTTCTTTGCAATAGCAATCATCCTGTCATAAATCAACATGCTCTTAGACCACTTAGTGTTTAACAAAGTAACTGTATCAAAACATACATCCTGTAAAATGAACTATCAACAATATTAATGCATGAAAAGAAAAATGATAGTGCAAAGCGAATCCTGCAAGCTGGGTCTGAAAATCCTCTAATCCCGCTGTCCAACTAAAATCCCAATCCCGCTAGAACATACTCTTCATCTTAATATAGGCCACATCTAAACTAACCCAAAACCATATGAAAAGGCATGAACCACGATAATATAACCACCACTCCTCAAAACACCAAAAATGGTGGGAAAACCCTACCGGCAGTTGAACACTAAGCATCGACCGAAAAACTCACATCGGCGGGCAGAAGCACTATATACCAGACGGTTAGTTTACTAAGGAGCTGCAACGGTGGAAGTTATATGGACTACAGATTTCGTGATTAAATAAAACATAGGCGATCGGGAGCTTTAAAGACTATGCATCGACATATTCCACATCTATCAGCAAGCGGGACCTCTAAACATCGGGTCTTATAGATCACTATGCAGCCGCAACGGCGGGAAGTAGATAGAGTATGGGTTCCACAACAAAAGAAAACTATCGGCGATCAAAAGAACTAAGGGCTACGGATCGGTGAGTTTGAAACTAAGCATCTCTGTAGTGTCGGTAAGGCAACAGACAAGGCCTCCGATAAATGACAAAAATCATTCCGATACCGATAATTTAAAATCTTTGAAAACAAAAGGTTTGAGCAATAAAACCATGAAATCAGCGAGGATTAAGATTGCTTGTCGGAATGTTCTCTATTTTCCCTCCGTAACGACAGCGATATAGAAGACTAATGCCCCGACGCAAACATTAACACACTTCTGACAACAAAAAATTATCGAAAAACAAAGCGTTAAGTGTTCAAAAGACTTTTGGCTAGGCAACAATAAAAGTAGTTTGTTTCATCTTCGAAATAGCAGTGGCATAGAGAACAAAACTCCAACTCAAACTTCAACTGACCTCTGATAGTGATAACACAAAATCATAGAGAGAGCAAATGTTAAGCTCTGAAAATAAGCAAGCTCCACAATCAAAAACATTTTTCTAGACAAAAGTAGATTTAGATCATCCAACCCACAACGAAGAAATTAGAGGAAAGCAAAGTTCAGGAAGCCAAACAATAAAAAAGGAGGCTCCAAGTTTTTTTAAAAATTTGGGAAAAAAGTTGTTGCTGCAACAATTGGCGACTACCTGGTGAACACAGATATCTGGGAAATTTCTTCCTTAAGCAACATACTGTTTGACAATAAAACCAACATGTTGAATTCTTCTAGATTTCTGGATTTCCCAAATGTCAAACGTATGTACTTTTAACCATTGATGATAGTCCAATTTAGGGAAATGGAAACCAAGATTTTAAAGTCCAGATAACTCTTTTGAGGCCAGGAATATGAGTTTCATTTTTACCTCTATCTTCGGGTAGCTTCCAGCTTGGACACCATAGGATTGCAACATATGGTAAACAAAAATATTCGTTTGTTCCTCATTCCCATGTCATTTTGCACTTTTATGCTTTTGGGCATTTTGTCCTTTCTGAGTCCTCCTGCATGCCTTCTTTTTGAATTTTTATTCAGGCTCCTCTATCCATAGTGTCCTTTTGTGTGAGAGATGTATATAATTTTTCAGCTCACGGACAGAGAAGAACTTTGGAAATTTTGTACTCATATGATTCAGTACTTTGTTTTGATACATACTACTTTTTAGGAGTTTTTTTACTCTTATTTTGCTCTTGGCTTTCAATTCTTGGCATGGGATCATTTGTATATAATATATTGTTTACCCTGCTTCCTTTCCATGGGTCTTTTGTTGTCACCCTATAAGACATTTTTTTTTAAATGTGAGATGGATGGAGCCTCGAAAGAGTATTCCAGACCTTTTGATCCTGAGTTATTTTACAAGGATTAAGTAGGACTTCAATGTGTTCATATCCATTTAGGAAAACTGCTAAACTAGAAGAAATTCTTTTAGATAAAACAATAATACACAGTCTTATAATCAAGGATTTTAGTTAATCCAGAATTCTGATGTTCTCCATGCAACCAAAATTTTGCTTCTTTGATTGAAATCAGTCAAAATCTAACTAAAAACAAACATAAATAAAATAAATCAAAGCAAAAATAAACAACCAAATCAGTTTATTTATGTACAAAAATAAAACAAAAATTAGGTAAGGTTTGAGAACTAAACCGTTAACTGGTAAGTTCTCCTCCCACCCCTGTAAATCTTACAACTTGTAGATTGAGGGGCCAAGCTTTGCTGCAATCTGAAAAAGGTCTACCCATAACTATTGAAACTTCGTGTGCTTCCCTTTTTCATCATGTGGGTGATCCCACTTAAGAACCAGATCTCGCACTTCAAATTCCTGTTTTCCAGCTTTATGCTTATCAAACCACCGTTTCACTACTTCCTGTTGATGCTTAATCGTTCTCTGGCTTTGGACCTAGAGTCTTCCACCTTTAAAAGATTATAGATTCTAATTTGTAGGATTTCGTTATCTATACCTCTAGACTCCTGAGCTATTATGGAAGATGGTAGCATGATGTTGGGAGGAAGAATAGATTCTTTTCCATAAACAAGGGTATACGGTGACACACCTAAGGAATTCTTCGGTGTGACTCTATCAGGCCAAAGAGAATTCGGTAATGCTAAATGCCAACTTCTCTAGTTTTCTATCACAGTTTTCTTTAAGATCCTAATTAGATTCTTGTTTGTAGATTCTGCCAAACCATTTCCTTCTGGGTCATAGTTTGCAGAATAATGAAACTTGATTCCTCTTTCATGAACAAATGCAGTTAATCTAATAGAAGAAAAAAAAGTAGCATTATAAAAAACTAGGGAAATTGGAACCCCAAACCTGGTCATAATATGATCTTGCAAGAAATCCATGACCACATCTTCATTTAATTTAAGTAACGGAATGGCCTCGACCCATCTAGTGAAGTAGTCAGTTGCCGTCAAAATGTATTTGTGCTACAAGGAAGAATTTGGTTTTATCTCTCCAATGATATCAATCCCCCATTGCTCGAATGGTTCTGTTGTCATCACAGGCTTCAATGGTTTTGCTGCTTTGGATTGTCTTCCCACACACCTCTAGCAGATATCACACTTTCTAACATGGGCATGTGCATCCTTGAACAATGTGGGCCAATAGTATCCAGCTCTAAGAATCTTGTGAGCTGTTGTATCTCCAAAAAAATGACCTCCAATAGGCCCATCATGTAACTCTATTATGAATTTCTTTGCATCTTCTTTCTCTAAGCATCTGAGAAGAACTCCATCATAATTCTTTCTGAATAATATTCCATCAATGATTTGATATGAAGCTGATTTAAGGCGCAATGCTCTTCGTTGTTTGGAATTCCAATGTTCGGGAAACAATCCTTCCTAAAGGTAATGAACAAGGTCTCAGTACCAGGAATCTGGAGATGTGAAAAGAGGACATACATCCATCATATGTAATTCAGCTTCATTGTCCCAGTTGTTTTCTTCATTGTCTTTACCTTCAGCCATTAGTTTGCACAATCCTCGCCCCTTTACTATAGATGCTGGTTTGAATTCGAGATCATATTATTGTAAATATTTTACCCAGTTGCCTCTTCTTTCTCCTAATTCCTTTTGTACAAAAAGAGACCTTACAGCTGGGTGTGGAACTATTACCTTAGTCCGGTTCTTAAGTATGTATGGACTGAATTGTTTTATTGCTTTGAAGACTGCATAATCTTGTTTATCCACAGCTGGGTAATTCAATTTGGCTCCCTGTAGACCAGTGCTCATAAATGATATAGGGTACTCATCTCCCCCATCTTCCTTCTGAGTAAGCACCGCTGCCAATGAATCATCAGACGCAAAAGTGTACAAAATAAAATCTTTTTCAAAATTTGGGATTTTAAGAAATGGTGCATGTGCAATAGATGTCTTTATCTTACTGAATGCATTCTTTTCCACATCACTCCATTTGAATTGTACACTTTGTTTCACCATTTGCTGCAAAGGTTTGACAATTTGATCAAAATCCGGTACAAACCTTTGCACAAAATTAATTGTCCCCATGAATGATTGCATACCTTTTTTGTTATGGGGTAAAGGGATCTGTTTGATGGCCTTAATCCTTCCTGGGTCTATGGAGATCCCTTTTTTAGAAACAACGTGACCCAATAGCTTTCCTTCTATAACTGCAAACACACATTTCTTAGGATTCAGTGAGATACCATATTTTTGACAACGCTTGAAAATTTGTTTTAGATGAAATGCGTGCTCTTCTCTCTTTTTTGAAAATATCGTGACATCATCGAGATACACCACAACACTACGACCTATTAGACAGCGGAAAGATATATCCATGTCCCTCTAGAAAGTAGCTCCAGCATTTACGAGTCCAAAGGGCATTCTTTTGTAAGCAAAAATTCTCCACTTTGTTTTGAATGTAGTTTTAAGTCTGTCCTCTTCAGCTACTAATACTTGATTATAGCTAGAGAATCCATCTAATAATGAAAATAACTCAGAACCCGAAACCATCTACAATATCTGTTCCATGGGTGGGACTGGATAGTTGTCTTTATCCGAAGCACGATTTAGGTTTCTAAAATCCACTCATAGCTTGATTTCTCTGGATTTCTTCCTTACTGGGACCAAATTCAAAACCCATTCAGAGTGTCTGACTTTGAATATAATTTTAGCATCCAATAATTTTTTCACTTCACTCTGAATTAAAGGGTCTAGTTTTGGATGCATTTTTCTCAAAGGCTGTTGATAAGGCTTGTCTCCAGATCTAATAGGGATGACATGTTGTATAATCTTTGTGTCATATGTTTTAAGCTCTTCGTATGTCCAGGAAAACACATCTTTGTACTATTTGAACAAACTAATGAACTTATTTGTTTCACCTGGAGAGAAACACTTTCCCAAATTTACATATTTGGGCTCAACTTCACTTCCTAAATTTATCAGCTCGAATTGTAAGGAAGAGCTATGAGTCTTGACATTTGTTGGCCTTATGAATTTGTTGTCTAGATCAAACATTCGCTCTAAGGTCCTGACTCCTTTAGGAATAAAGTTGTCAAATTTTAACTCAGTTTGGTGTTCTTCATCATCGATAATTGCCCCTTTGAAAGTCTTATCATTCATCAAACATTTCAGAATTTGTTGATCATCATCAAAAACCCATAAATTGGTAATCATGTCTAGAACTGAAGGCCTGAAAAGTAATTCAATAGAACATCTATTATTAGAAGGTACAAGCCTTGCAGCTGAGGTAGCTAACAAGTCAGTTGCTGCATTCTTTAGTTTAGGAATGGATACAATATTAAATGCATAATTTTTTTTTTAGCAAATCCCACACTTCATTCTGGTAAGCTTTTAAATGAGGTGAGATGCAATGTATCTGATTTTGAATTTGTTTTACGATTATTTCAAAATCCCCATACACTTTCAGATTTTTTACTTTTAATTCAATTGCTTTTCTTAGTCCCTGAACTAGTGCTTCATATTCGGCTGTATTATTTGTACACTCGAACTCTAATCTAAAAGAGAGGAAATGTTTATTTCCTTTTTGATCAATCAGGAAACAACCAACTCCTGATCCTTCCAATGTTTTAGATCCATCAAAAGAAAGTGTCCAAAAACTATCTACTTCTACTGTACTTGAATAAAAAACTACATCTGAATTTAAGTCTACTATTTTACAATAAATCTCATCAGCCCGTGAAAATCAAAGGAGATCAGGCTGGGTGTCAGGTGTACCGCTGCCTTCTTCTGCTTGGTAGTTTCTAGTTCTAGTTCAATGAAATAATTTCCCAATACAGAATTCACTAGTTCATTCTTACCCTCCAACTGAGTAACATTGTGCTTCATGTGGGGCTCTCTTAATACTTTAATTTGATTGGGACTTCCCTTATAAGGAAACCATAGATGTGACCAATCAGATGCAAAATATCCATTTAGCTTTGTTGACCAATCCCGACTCAAAATAAGTCCATAAGCTTCAGGTATGTCTGCTACTACAATATCGATGAACTGACATACCTTTTCATTTGAAGATAAGCGAATCAAAACATCTTCCATTTCTCCAATTACCTTCACAGTTGTCCTATCTAACTGAATAACCTGCCAAGTAGATGGTTTAGGTTGTCCATTTATCTTCTTGCATACTGAAAGTGGCATAACATTGACTGATGCCCCTGAGTCTACTAAACAATTGTGCACGTTATAGTTGAAAATCTCAAAAGTTAGGAGAAATGGTGGGGTTTTGTACCTAGACTTACCTCCCACACATGCTTCACCAATTTCTTCTTCTTCAGGTTGATTGTCAGCGGGAAGCTTTTCTTCAGGTACTTCAAGTGCTCTTAACAATTTTTCTTTCTGCTGAGGCACATTACACATTTCAAATAGCAAGATATTTGCCTTAGCCTTTTTAATATCTTTCACAATATCATACTCCATCTTATGTTCTTTGAGATTATTTTTTACATCATCAATCTTCTCCTCAATAGGTTTAATAGGCATGTTGATTTTCTATGGATTTTGACTCATAATGGTGAGTTCAAGTATTTTATCAGCTGTGGTGCTCTTCTGTATTTTCTTCTCAAGTTTCTTGAAGTCTTTTAATTTTTGGAAGCATTGACCTGTCTTCTTTTATCAAACCTTGACTTCTCATTGTCACATTTGTTTATGATATATCCTCATGTTTCAGATAACCTTCTTCCTCGTTATCAAACATCGAGACACAGTCCCATAAAACCAGAGCATCCTCTTCTTGTTTTTCTGTGGGTTGCTTATTACCTTTTTCTTCCTCATCATCAGATTCTGTTAGTTTGGAATCCAATAGCTGTATCATTACTAATGTCATCGAATTTATCCATTGAGGGCAATTTTTTTCATAATGAGGCTGCTGATGAAAGGTGCAAAAATTATCCATACCTACCTCAGTTAAATTCATTGATGCAGGACTATGTGGAGGAGGTTTAGATTGATTGTTGTCTTCTCTCCTTTTACAGTAAGGCTTATATGCTTTCTGAGCCTCCTTTCTTTTTCCAAATATATCACTCTATTAGATAGATTCTGCATCATTTTCAACATTCCTTCAAAGTCATGTGACTGCTCCTCCTTAGGCTTAGTCAGTAATAAGGCTTTCTTACCCAAAGTTTTTTCTCCCGACTGATAGTTGAACTAAAGGTCAACACGTCTATACAAACTTCAAACGGATGTTTCAACTTGCACACAGAGTTTCAGAGGCTCTTCCATAACTAATTGGAAAGATATTTCTATCATCTAAAATGTGTATTTTTTGGTTTTTCATTTACTTTCTTGGTTTGTGAGATATGCTTGTTTGAAGCAACCTATGTTTGTACACAATGCGACCTCATGTACAGAAACTTCAGACAAGTACCAAGGACTCCAAAAAACATCTCATGGGATTTACCATAGTTCATTGGAAAGATATTTCTGTTAGCTAAAATGGGTGTTTCACAATTTTTCATTTGGATCTCTGGTTTAAGAGATATGATCAATTGAAGCAACATATGTATGCAAAAACAGTGTGCGCGCATCCCCTGAGCTTCAGCAAACATTTTCTCATTCCTTGGACCACCACAGAGCAAGTATGTTATATGTATGTAAAGGTCTCTTCAACATCTCAAATGGGTCTTCAACGAAATTCAATTTCATTGCATGAATCAAAAGATATGAATGGATTTGTAGCCATACATCAACTACACCAAAGACCATTTTTGGACTTTTATTAAATCATATTGTAATCATGATTAAGAGTCAACCACACAAAACCCATATTCATGGTTATGGTTATGGGTCAACCACACAAAACCCACAGTTATGTGTTAACCACACAAAACCCTTATTTTCATTGACAATTGGAACATTGTAATCATGGGTCTCTTTTCAGCATGAAATGATGGGGACCATTATTTTCTAAGGGGTGGAGAATGATCCGAATTTCAAGGGGCATATGGTCTAAATTCGGATGTATGAGTCATAAAAGCATTAAATGGAGAGGCCACCCTCTTCCATCCATGGTATTTGACAACCCATGGTTTTATTCCATGGTATGGCTTCAAGGCACATAGTACCGCTCTCATCCATGGTATTTCACAACCCATGGTTTTGACCCATGGTATGGCCCCAATGCACATTGTATTAATGTTATAAAAAGGCTCTATCCCTTCTCAATAAAGCATTCAACGATTTTTGACATCCTACCTTTTTGTTATTATATTATTATTGGGTTTTGGTTTTGAGTGTCTTTCTTAGTATGGTTTGAGAGGTGAGGCTCAAAGAACCCTCTTTGAGCCTCACCCCTCCATGTGGCCTATTTACTATATGTTTCTCTATGTTACTCTATGCATCAAATGATAACAATTTGCAGGTTTACTCTCCTCCTCTCTCGGCATCCAAGCCTTCCGAGTGTTAGCCCCTAAGATATGGATTAGTGACCTGCAAATTGGATACTCATAACAGAAAATAGAATACATCAACGGATCCAGAGAGAAAAATCATGAAAAATGAATATAAAGTTGACCAGGATTTGACACCCTCAACCCAGGTTCATGGTAGAAATTCTACCTCAAAAAGCGTTCCCACACGGTTCAGATGGATCCATAAAGTCATATAGATCCATACTGCAATTAATGCATTGTACATCCATACTCCTCAGGAATCATGCCCACAGTCGACCTCCTCCTACGCGCTCTGAAACTCATTCGCTTGGCGCTTTGTCTGCTGGTCCTCTCCCTTCCCCAATGGGAATTCTATGGGCTTAAATAAAATTGGGCAGAGGTCTATACAAGACTCACTACCTTGGTGTATTGGTAGGCCATTGGATTTCCACGAAATAGATCCTGGGTCAAATCCCATAAGCTCCCCTTTGGGTGTTGTTGCATTGGTTTGGTTGAACGATAATATGTTGTGTGTGTGTGTGTGTTGGCCCATTGGGACATCGCTATATTTCATACCAATTATGGGTTGGTCTCAACCGACCACCAAGTTTGGCGGGTCGATCGGCCCTCACTTTCCCCAATACAACACCGCAATATAACTTAAATAAAACATGTTCCATATATAGGTTAAGACCCATGGTTAGCGGAGTTAGTAAAGTTGTTTGGTTTTCCAAGTGAAGTTCATGGGTTCAAAACTGCCAGAGTGAAATTTGGTTGTCTAATTAAATTTTGGCTAGTCTAAGGGTGACACATGTTGCTCTGTGAATGGTCCACATGTTCACCAAGTCGGATGCCACATTGATGCCCAATCATATGCCATGTCAGCCAAGTGTGCCATGTGGTGCCTTCTGGGGTTCCACATTAGCGTCCGTACAGTATGGATGCCACGTCTCACCCTTGTATTGGTGCCACGTGGCCTCCCTTTTGTCTATTTCTGCACATAAAATGTTATTTAGCCGAAAGCTCATAACTGAATAAGTTTTCCATACAGAGTGTGCTTTGAGTGAAAACAACAACATATAAATAAACTCTACGAACTCTATGTGCTGGTGTCATTTCCCTGATTTTTTTTGAGTTTGAAAATTGACCCATTTAGAGATCCTCCTCGATTAACACCTTATATAGAGCAAATAAAAGATGACATAGTAAAGGGATAAATCAATGCAAAAATGACACAAATCAGAATTCCCTATTTTGTGTCAACCAAACTTAAACTTAATTGAACTTTGATTCGATCGAGGTAAGTACTTTAGCACTTAGGCCCGAGTGTTAAATTCGATCCACGTAAGTACTTTAGCATAGAGAGAATTTGAAAGGATGTTTGTCATGAGGGGTAAGTTGGTGGCAGCTTTATTACAATGAAGAGAGGATCTGATCTTTGCTCGCATTCACGAAGGATTAAGTTAATAAATAGAAAACCTTCATGATTAGCTCACCTCTTGGAGATATAATAAGCTGTATAGCTCTTGAAGAGCGCACGCATTTAATAAGTGGTGAGCGAATAAATCATAAATCAGTGGAGAACAAAGATTAGGAGAAATGACCACTTGACTGGTCATGTAAATCATAAAAAAAAACGCCAACTTTAATCACCGCACAGACAGGTTTCGACGACACGCCGGAGGATAGCCGCATCACACGTGCCCTAAATTCTTTTACATTGTTCAGCCCATAGGTGCATCACACGTGACCTAAATTCTTTTACAGCGTTCAGCCCATGTGTCTCTCTCATGGAGCCATCGCCTTAATAATATTGCCCTCGGCATCCTATAATTACTGCATTTCGGAATGATCATTACACACCACATGGAGTAGATTCTATAATATGAACCAGCATATCATCTTCAAGCAAAACCGTGAGTTCCGAGGATACATAAATTGACTCAGAGCTACACTATGGTATTTAGACGGGATATGCCTCCCCTTAACTGGGTTTTAAAATCGCCATGGGTCTGCCCTCTTGGTCGGGGGTGGGCAAAAATCTTTTCATCGTTGGTTAAGTTGTATTTATACAACGTACATAGGTCCTTCAGTGTAAAGTTGTAATGTTAAAGGTTTTTGGTTACTTGCCCACAAACTCAATTATACCTAGTCTCTTAGAGGCCTCTCTGATGCCTCTCTGTACCCTCTATGAAAGTATTCTGAACATCTTCTAACGAACTCTCTGAGCCTATTCTTAACCTCTCAGCAGGTTCTCAGTTAGGGGCCTATCTCAACCATCTCTTAGACAACTGAGCCTCCCTTGCTTTGGAAAACAGTTAGGGTACCCATAATAAAAAATACACAAAAAATTATGACACTCCACCCATAATACACAAAGAATTATGATACTCCACTCATAATACACAAAAAATTATGATACTCCACCCATAATAAAAAAATAAATAAAGAAAATGAAATAATTATACATACAGAATTATGATACTCCACCCATAATAAAAAAATAAATAAAAAAATAAAGAATTATAATACTCCACCCATAATAAAAAAATAAATAAATGAAGAAAATGTTGAAACTTAAGGTCTTAAGCATATACAAGGACTTATGATATCATTATCTCAAAAATATTCATATGATCTATTCATATAAGATCAATAGAAAACTAATTTCTATATATCAGAAAAAAGAATACAGTTGAGAGGGAAATAAAAGAAAATTGTGTGAGAAACAAAAAAGCAAATCAGAATAAGGTGAGAAAAAACTAAATGATTTTTTTTCATATAATTCATTCATATAAGATCAATATGATCTATTCATATAAAATCAATGGAAGACTAATTTCTATATATTTGAAAAAGGAAAAAATAAATACATTTGAGAGGGAAACAAAGAAAATCATAGTAAGAGAAAAAAATCAGAGTAAATAGAAAAAACCTAAGGACTTTATTTGTATATTATTGTCTGTAAAGATGACTAGGATGTTTCTATATATTAGAAAAACGAGTACACTCCACAAGAAACAAAAGAAAAACTAATAATAAGAAGACTAATTTTATATATTAGAAAATTGAATATAGAAGAGAAAACAAAAAAACGAATAAGAAGACTAATTTCTCTATACTAGGAAAAGCAATATAGTTTAGATGAAACAAAAGAATAAAAAAAATACAGTCTAAACAAAACCAGATTAAGTTGAGAGTAAAACAAAAGAAAATTAGAATAAGAAGGTCAAGTGTCTTACAAAAACATATATAGAGATTATAGAGATAATAGATATGGATTTGGTTAATTTCTGTTAGCTTACTTGGTTAAGATGTGGATTTCTTTTATAAGGCCATTAAAGTTCAATATCTTTAAAAGTGACTTGGTTGAGATAAGACACCAAAAAATAAAAAATAATTTAGTTAAAATAAAACATCAAAAAGTCCAAACAATTAAAAGTGAGTGCAATACTAAAACATTATCTTTTAGAAAAAATAATACTTATATAAAAAGTTATAAGATGATAATAATGCCCTCATTCTAACTCATTCCCTCATTCAAACTCATTTTGAAGAACATTTTCAAAAACCAGATATTTAAGCACCACTGTTAATGATAAAGTGATGATAAAGTTTTGAAGTAACTATTACTTGGTCATCATATGTATAAAGACAATGTCCTTAAGGATGTGATTTACAAAGACAATGGCCTTAAAAGGACTACGACACATTTGGATTCAAATTAAAAGAATTATAGATAGAAGCTTGAGTAAATATATACTTCTAAGAATCGTAAAAATAAAAACACCATTCAAACAATTTAATATACAATTATATTTCCAAGTCTTCCAAAATGAACAAGTATTTCCAAGATTATACTCACAAGCATTCCCAAAAAATAACTTGATATGGCATTTGTTCACTTGAGCTTAGTTAAAAATGAATTTTATGTTAAACATTATGAATATAAGGTTATTATTTCTTTTATGGATTTAAAACTTATTAATTGAATATATATACCGTGGAATATCTTATATATGTGTATGTGTGTTGGTATGGCTTAGTAAAATTATGAATATAAGGTCATTATTGTTTATATAGATTTAAAGGAAATGAATAATAAAAGGACTTAGTAAAATTAACGAAGTTAATTCACACAACATTGGATGTGGTAAAACTTGAGAAAATGGTTGCTAAGTCTAAGTAACTAAAGCAAGAGAAGACCATTAATAAAGCTAGAATACTAAATATTCAAATTTTAGATTTAGATGATAAGATTTATATTATAAAAACTAATCCCAAAGAAGTGAAGATTGCCATAGAAAGGAAAATATTAGAAATTAAAGTGTCAAATTCAACATTGAATGGCCTTAAAAGGGATCATGTACAAACCAAAATTGAAGAAACAAAATTATAGGCTTGGTTATAGACTATATGATTTTCAAAGTGTGATTGAAGAAGAAATTTTTGTTGAGATTTAGAGATTATAAAAAGCAACATTTAGAAAATCCCTCCTTATGATAAATTGGTAGACTTGTTATGTAATGAACAAATCGCTAGTGATGCAGATAAATGAATTCCTTACCTTAAAGATCGCATTTTAGATCTAATTTATAAAGTCAAAGAATTAGATACAATATGTAAATTGGGAAAGAAATAATGGCTAGTTTCAATGCTACCGCGTAACAAAAGAAATTGAAAATCAATAATCTGTGAGATCAAATAGTACATAAAGAATTAGAGATTACAAGTTTAAAGAAGTCATTGGAAGATGTATAATTCCAAGTAAATAGGTATCTTGGGACAAGATGTATCACCACATGAATCAATTCATTCCCCATTTTGAGGCCTTATAGAAAACTGAAAGCTTAATGTAGTATGTACACATAGATGTCAACAAAATATGGTGGGAAGTGTCCTAGAAAGCCAAGATTGTTGGTTAGGTGATTAAATTTCTCAATGACATGGTGTAAAAAGATCTAATCCCCCTTATATTAATTTATAAATAATTATGATAATGATTTTTGATTGAGTAAACAATAAGAAGAATTTAATACAAGCAACTCGAGCAATAAATGTGGTGTAATGGACTAGGAAAGTAAGGATTTCAAGGATACGTTTACTCATATTTATAATCTTAGATTACCTTCACCTTGGCCTAAACAACATAGAGTATTGGGAACTCAAATATATGATATAGACTTAACTGCTTGTAGAAACAATATTGGGAAAATATGAGAATGGATAAATACCCTCACTGGTTAACAAATAGTGGAATTTATCATTTGATTTTACTTTATTTTTTGTTCTCATTATTCTCTATGAAGCTCAAAATACAATATGATTTAATTCATATACGAAGTTGGACACTTCCCATGGAAATATGTGTGAGTGGTCACATCCTTTTAGAGGATCATGGGGAAAAAATATCTAGATTTTGCTTCAAAAACTTAATAACTCATAGTAGAGACACATTTCTATGGAAAAATAAAACAAGGAACTACATATATGATATTGATGGATGTAGCATTTCAAAGAGTGTTCATATATTCCTTGAAAGGCATAAGGTCACCATTATACAAAACCTAATTGGATGAGTGCAAGCTAATGATTGTCTCTCGTGATGCATTGGTGGCAATGCAAACATGGAAAAATAGTAATTTGCTGACTTGGAGGGATCAATTGAGTTACTTCCAAAATGAGTTTGAATATGGTATAACAAGTTGAAATATAAGAAATTGAGTTAGATTAAAAAATATACAAGTTCTATTTATGGATTTTTTATATATATACACTAAATTACTTTTTTCCTAACATTGGTATGTTATTTTTTTAAGAAAAACATAATGAATATATGTCACTGTTGATGTGCTTGTTGAGTATCTGAACTATGTAATTTCATTACAATTTTTTACACAATTGTAGAGAACGAATTGTTCATGTGCACCAGGGTTGGAATTTCAAATGGTGGACACCCGTCAAAATTGCTGGTAACAATCAAAATCTAAATTTTTTTTTCTATTCTAAGCCATATTTTGATGGTTTAGATAAAATCTTAGCTGTATTTGATGGGTAAAATGACCCATGACGGGCATTTACCTGTCAAATTCCATCCCTGATGTGCACAACTGTTTTTTCATAATTTTAATGTTAATTTTATATTTCTTAGAATTACTAAAGTCATTACACCCCTAAAATTATGAGATGATGAGGTACAATGGTATTAACATAGTAAAATAATTTTTTTTTAGATTGTAGATATTTTTCCTTTTTAGTCTGCCGTTTAATACATTTAGAAAATGGATCAAACACAATTTTTTTTTTATAGAAGAAACAACATACATGCATTTTAGGATTTTGATACCTAATACTTATCAAGTCAAAAATAAATTAAAAAAATTGTAAATTATAATATATATATCTACATTCATGAATCTATATGTCTCTGTAATTTCATCGATGAAGAATTTGTGTTTCCTATATAAAAGTAACATAAAAAATCTAGTTATTGAGAAGTAAAATGAAAATGGAGTTTTTGATGTGTTTGCATCTTAAACCAACGTGCTCGTCTTTCCAAACTGTTGATGCCTAGAAAATCGTAGGTAACAACAGTTAGGGATTCTCCCCAATAAACGTTCCCAACTTGCCCGTTATTGTTTGGTATGGGGAATCCGTCCGGTTTATGGTCCGAATAATATAGCTCAAGTAACAAAATAAAAGGTTTTACCGGCTACGGCCCAGACCATCATGTGTATTTTTTAGTTTTTGTGTTTAAGTATGATGTGCAAGTGCCTATCTAAAAAAAATGCAGATTGATAGAGATAACGAGGAGTGGTCATAATGTGATACACAGGTTCTTACCTCTCATATTAACTCTCTCGCATCTAAATCACACACAACAAGAAAACTAAAACTACTATCTAACCTATCCCTAGGGAGCAAAAATATCATTTATCAATGAGTAATATATTTCTGCACATGCATTAAGAAAAATCACAGATAGCTGTTACTTATTTCAGAACGCATGAACATTAATAGATAAATGAACAACAAGATAGCTTATTGTTTATGAAAAGCCTTCATTAATCACAGTGGAAATTTCATAGAATAAACTAGAGTGCATTCATAACAAGAACATAGGTTCAAAGAGTTAGAACAATCTCACAGTTTATGGACATAAACTGGAAACAAAATAGTTCAAATTCAACAAATCCATAGCACAACATTTGAAACATTCCACCAATCTTTCTCCAACAGGAAACTTGTAATTCTTTATTGCAAAAGGAAATAGTTCTTCTTACAACATACTCTCACAAATCTATCTGGGAAAAATTCCTTCTTTACATCTAACTCTCCTATATTTATATAAAACAGCAAAACCTTTGGGCCACCCCCTGTGACCTTTGGGCTCCCCCCCAACCGTTCAATCTCACAATTTTGTCTTTTAGTGAGTGTTGTACAATATGTTACATTAAATTAAAATTTAATAGCACTTTTATAAAAAGGGACCAGCTTGGTCACCGATAAACTTTTCCCAAGCCTGGGCCTCTGCTGCTATTGATTATGCTCAGTAATCCGTTGGTACTTTTTTAGATCCTGTTGAGCTTAGACCTTCACCTTCTTCTTCTTTTCTCTATCTCTGCTTCTTCATTCTCCAGTCACTCCCTTCCTTGTTTCCTCCTTCAGCCACCTCTCTTCTGCTTTGTCTTTTAGACATATCTTCTTTGCAACAACAATCATCCGGTCATAAATACATCATGCTCTTAGACCACTTAGTGTTTAACAAAGTAACTTTATCAAAACATACATCTTGTAAAATGAACTATCAACAATATTAATGCATGAAAAGAAAAATGATAGTGCAAAGAGAATCCTGCAAGCTGGATCTGAAAATCCTCTAAGCCCGCTGTCCAACTAAAATCAGAATCCCACTAGAACATACTCTTCATCTTAATCCATGCCGCATCTGAACTAACTCGAAACCCTCCGAAAAGGCATGAACCATGACAATATGACCGTAACTCCTCAAAATACCAAAAAACAACGGGAAAACCCTACCGACAGTTGAACACTAAGCATCGGGCGGAAAACTCACATCGGTGGGCGGAAGCACTATATACCGGACGGTTAGTTTACTAAGGAGCCACAACGGCGTAATTTATATGGACTACGGCTTCCGCGATTAAATAAAATATAGGCGATCGGGAGCTTTAAAGACTATGCGTTGACGGATTCCACATCTATCGGCAAGCAGGACCTCTAAACATTGGGCCTATAGATCACTATGCAGCCGCAACGACGAGAAGTATACAGACTACGGGTTCCGCGACAAAAGAAAACTATCGGCAATCGAAAGAACTAAGGGCTATGAATCGGTGAGTTTGAAACTAAGCATCTCCATAGTGTCAGTAAGGCAACAGACAAGGCCTCCGATCAATGACAAAAATCATTCCAATAGCGATAACATCAAATCATCGAAAAACAAAAGGTTTGAGCAATAAAACCAAGAAATCGACGAGGATAAAGACTGTTTGTCAGAACGTTCTCTGTTTTCCCTCCGGAACGGCGGCAATATAGAAGACTAACGCCTCAACGCAAACATTAACAGATTTTCGACAGCGAAAAATTATTGAAAAACAAAGCATTAAGTGTTCAAAAGACTTTCAGCTGGGCAGCGATCAAAATAGTTCGTTTCATCTCCAAAATAGCTGCGGCATAGAGAACAAAACTCCAACTCAAAATTCAACTGACCTCCGATAGTGATAACACAAAATCATCGAGAGAGAAAATGTAAAGCTTTGAAAATAAGCAAGCTCCACAATCAAAAACATTTGCTAGACAAAAACAGATTTAGATCATCCAACCCACAACGAAGAAAGCATAGGAAAGCAAAGTTCAGGAAGCCAAACAATAAAAAAAGGAGGGTCCAAATTTTTTTAAAAATTTGGGAAAAAATTTGTAGTTGGAACAATTGGTGACTACTTGGTGAACACAGATCTCTAGGCAATTTCTTCCTTAAGTAACAGACTGTTTGACAATAAAACCAACATGTTGAATTCTTCTAGATGTTTGGATTTCCCAAATGTTAAACGTATGTAATTTTAATCATTGATGATAATCCAATTTAGGTAAGTGGAAACCAAGATTTCAAAGTCCAGATAACTCTTTTAAGGCCAGGAATATGAGTTTCATTTTTACCTCTGTCTTCGGGTAGCTTCCAGCTTGGACACCACAAGATTGTAAATATGGTAAATAGAAATATTCGTTTGTTCCTCATTCCCATGCCATTTTACACTTTTATGCGTTTGGACCTTTTGTCCTTTCTGAGTCCTCTTGCATGCCTTCTTTCTGAATTTTTATTTAGGCTCCTCTATCCATAGTGTCCTTTTGTGTGAGATATGTATATAATTTTTTAGATCACGGACAAAGAAGAACTTTGGCAATTTTGTACTCATATGATTCAGTACTTTGTTTTGATACATATTACTTTCTTAGGAGTTTTTTTACTCTTATTTGCCTCTTGGATTTCAATTATTGGCATGGGATCATTTATATATAATATATTGTTTACCCTACTTCCTTTCCATGGGTCTTTTGTTGTCACCCCCTAAGACATTTTTTTTAAAATGTGAGATGGATGGAGCCTCGAAATAGTATTCTAGACCTTTTGATCCTGAGTTATTTTACAAGGATTAAGTAGGACTTCAATGTGTTCATAGCCATTTAGGAAAACTATTAAACTAGAAGAAATTCTTTCATATAAAACAATAATACACAGTCTTATAATCAAGGATTTTAGTTAATCCACAATTCTGATGTTCTCCATGCAACCAAAAGTTTGCTTCTTTTATTGAAATAAGTCAAAATATAACTAAAAAAAAACAGAAATAAAATAAATCAAAACAAAAATAAACAACCAAATCAGTTTATTTATGTACAAAAATAAAACAAAAATTAGGAAAAATAAGGTTTGAGAACTAAACCGTTAACTGGTAAGTTCTCGTCCCACCCTTGTAAATCTTGCAACTTGTAGGTTGAGGGGCCAAGCTTTGCCGCAATCTGAAAAGGGCCTACCCATAACTGCTGAAACTTCATGTGCTTCTCTTTTTCATCATGCGAGTGGGTGATCCCACTTAAGAACTAGATCTCCCACTTCGAATTCCTTTTTTCTAGCTTTATGCTACCACCATTTCACTACTTCCTGTTGATGCTTAAATCGTTCTCTAGCTTTGGACCTAGACTCTTCCGCCTTTAGAAGATTATAGATTCTAATTTGTAGGATTTCGTTATCTGTACCTCTAGACTCCTGAGCTATTATGGAATATGGTAGCATGATGTTGGGAGGAAGAATATCTTCTTTTCCATAAAGAAGGGTATATGGTGACACACATAAGGAATTCTTCAGTGTGACTCTATCAGCCCAAAGAGCATTCGGTAATGCTAAATTCCAACTTCTCTGGTTTTCTATCACAGTTTTGTTTAAGATCCTAATCAGATTCTTGTTTGTAGATTCTGCCAAACCATTTCCTAATGGGTAATAGTTTGCAGAATAATGCAACTTGATTCCTCTTTCATGAGCAAATGCAGTTAATATAATAGAAGAAAAATAAGTAGCATTATAAAAAACCAGGGAAATTGGAACCCCAAACCTGGTCATAATACGATCTTGCAAGAAATCCATGACCGCATCTTCATTAACTTTACGTAACCGAATCGCCTCAACCCATCTAGTGAAGTAGTCAGTTGTCGTCAAAATGTATTTTCGCTGCAAGGAAGAATTTGGTTTTATCTCTCCAATGATATCAATCCCCCATTGCTTGAATGGTTCTGTTATCATCATAGGCTTCAATGGTCCTGTTGCTTTGGCTTGTCTTCCCACACACCTCTGGAAGATATCACACTTTCTGACATGGGCATGTGCATCCTTGAACAGTGTGGACCAATAGTATCCGGCTCTGAGAATATTGTGAGCTGTTGTATATCCGAATAAATGACCTCCAACAGGCCCATCATGTAACTCTGTTATGACTTTCTTTGCATCTTCTTTCTCTAAGCATCTGAGAAGAACTCCATCATAATTATTTTTGAATAATATTCCATCAATGATATGATATGAAGCTGATTTAAGGTGCAATGCTCTTCGTTGTTTGAAATTCCAATGTTCACGCAACAATCCTTCCTTAAGGTAATGAACAAGGTCTCGGTACCAGGAATCTGGAGCTGTGAAAAGATGACATACATCCATCATATGTAATTCAGCTTCATTGTCCCAATTGTTTTCTTCATTGTCTTTACCTTCAGCCATTAGTTTGCACAATCCTTTCCCCTTTACTATAGATGATGGTTTGAATTCGAGATCATATTATTGTAAAGCTGTTACCCAGTTTCCTCTTCTTTCTCCTAATTCCTTTTGTACAAAAAGAGACCTTACAGCTGGGTGTGGAACTATTACGTTCTTAAGTATGTATGGCCTGAATTGTTTTACCGCTTTGAAGACTGCATAAGCTTGTTTATCCATAGCTGGGTAATTCAATTCGGCTCCTTGCAGACCAGCGCTCATAAATGATATAGGGTACTCATCTCCCCCATCTTCCTTCTGAGTAAGCACCGCTGCCAATGAATCATCTAACGCGGAAGTGTACAAAATAAAATATTTTTCAAAATTGGGACTTTTAAGAGATGGTGCATGTGCAATAGATGTCTTTATCTTACTGAATTCATTCTTTTCCACATCAGTCCATTTGAATTGTACACTTTGTTTCACCATTTGCTGCAAAGGTTTGACAATTTGAGTAAAATCCGGTACAAACCTTTGCACGAAATTAATTGTCCCCATGAATGATTGCATACCTTTTTTGTTATGGGGTAAAGGGATCTGTTCGATGGCCTTAATATTTTCTAGGTCTATGGAGATCCCTTTTTTAGAAACAACTTGACCCAGTAGCTTTCCTTCTATAACCGCAAACACACATTTCTTAGGATTCAGTGAGATACCATATTTTTGACAACGCTCGAAAATTTGTTTTAGATGAAATGCGTGCTCTTCTCTCTTTTTTGAAAATATCGTGACATCATCGAGATACACCACAACACTACAGCTAATCAGACCGCAGAAAGCTATATCCATGGCCCTCTGGAAAGTAGCTCCAACATTTATGAGTCCAAAGGGAACTCTTCTGTAAGCAAAAGTTACCCACTTTGTTCTGAATGTAGTTTTAAGTCTGTCCTCTTCAGCTACTAATACTTGATTATAGCCAGAGAATCCATCTAATAATGAAAATAACTCAGAACCCGAAACCATCTGCAATATCTGTTCCATGGGTGGGACTGGATAGTTGTCTTTATCCGAAGCACGATTTAGGTTTCTGAAATCCGCACATAGCCTGATTTCTCTGGATTTCTTCCTTACTGGCACCAAATTCGAAAACCATTCAGAGTGTCTGACTTTGAATATAATTTTAGCATCCAATAATTTTTTCACTTCACACTGAATTAAAGGCTCCAATTTTGGATGCATTTTTCTCAAAGGATGTTGATAAGGCTTGACTCCAGATCTAATAGGGATGGCATGCTGTATAATATTTGTGTCATATGTTTTAAGCTCTTCGTATGTCCAGGAAAACACATCTTTGCACTGCTTGAACAAACTAATGAACTTATTTCTTTCACCCAGAGAGCAACACTTTCCCAAATATACATATTTGGGCTCAAATTCAGTTCCTAAATTTATCAGCTCGAATTGTAAGGACAAGCTATGAGTCTGGACATTTGCTGGCCTTATGAATTTGTTGTCTAAATCAAACATTCACTCTAAGGTCCTGACTCCTTTAGGAATAAAGTTGTCAAATTTTAACTCAGCTTGGTGTTCTTCATCCATAATTTCCCCTTTGAAAGTCTCATCATTCATCAAACATTCCAGAATTTGTTGATCATCATCAAAAACCCATAAATTGGTAATCATGTCTAGAACTGAAGGCCTGAAAAGTAATTCAATAGAACATCTATTATTAGAAGGTACAAGCCTTGTAGTTGAGGTAGCTAACAAGTTAGCTACTGCATTCTTTAGTCTAGGAATGGATACAATATTAAATGCATAATTTTTTTTTAGCAAATCCCACACTTCATTCTGGTAAGCTTTTAAATGAGGTGAGATGCAATGTATTTGATTTCGAATTTGTTTTACTATTATTTCAGAATCCCCATACACTTTCAGATTTTTTACTTTTAATTCAATTGCTTTTCTTAGTCCCTGAACTAGTGCTTCATATTCGGCTGTATTGTTTGTACGCTCGAACTCTAATCTACAAGAGAGGAAATGTTTATTTATTTTTTGATCAATTAGGACACAACCATCTCCTGATCCTTCCAATGTTTTAGATCCATCAAAATAAAGTGTCCAAAAACTATCTACTTCTACTGTACTTGAATCAAAAACTACATCTAAATTTAACTATACTATTTTACAATCAATCTCATTAGTTCGTGAAAATCGAAGGAGATCGGGCTGAGTGTTGGGTGTAGCGCTGGCTTCTTCTGCTTGGTAGTTTCCCGGTTTTAGTTCAATGAAATAATTTCCCAATATAGAATTCACTGGTTCATTCTTATCCTCCAACTGAGTAACATTGTGCTTCATGTGGGGCTCTCTTAATACTTTTATTTGATTGGGAATTCCCTTATAAGGCAACCACAGATGTGACCAATCAGATGCAAAATATCCATTTAAATTTGCTGACCAATCCTGACTAAAAACAAGTCCATAAGCCTCAGGTATGTCTGCTACTACAATATCGATGAATTGACATACCTTTTCATTTGAAGATAAGTGGATCAGAACATCTTCCATTTCTCCAATTACCTTCATAGTTGTCCTCTCTAACTGAATAACCTGCCAGGTAGATGGTTTAGGTTGTCCATTTATCTTCTTGCAGAATGAAAGTGGCATAATATTTACTGATGCCCTTGAGTCTACTAAACAGTTGTGCACGTTATGGTTGAAAATCTCAAAAGTTAGGAAAAATGGTGGGGTTTTGTACCTAGACTTACCTCCCACACTTGCTTCACCAATTTCTTCTTCTTCAGGTTGATTGTTAGTGGGAAGCTTTTCTTCAGGTACTTCAAGTGCTTTTAACAATTTTTCTTTCTGCTGAGGCACATTACACATTTCAAACAGTGAGATATTTGCCTTAGCCTTTTTAATATCTTCCACAATATCATACTCCATCTTATGTTCTTTGAGATTCTTTTTTACATCATCAATCTTCTCCTCAACAGGTTTAACAGGCATCTTGATTTTCCTTGGATTTTGACTCGAAATGGTGAATTCAGGTATTTTATCAGTTGTGGTGCTCTTCTATATTTTCTTCACATTCTCTTGAAGTCTCTTAATTTTCGGAAGCATTGACCTATCTTCTTTTATCAAACCTTGAATTCTCGTTGTCACATTTGTTTCTGATATATCCTCATGTTTTAGATAACCTTCTTCCTCGCTATCAAACATCGAGACACACTCCCGTAAAACCAGAGCATCCTCTTCTTGTTTTTCTGTGGGTTGCTTATTACCTTTTTCTTCCTCATCATTAGCTTCTATTAGTTTGGAATCCAATAGCTGATTCATTACTAATGTCATCAAATTTATCCATTGAGGGAATTTTTTTTCAGAATGAGGCTGCTGATGAAAGGTGCAAAAATTATCCATACCTACCTCGGTTAAATTCATTGATTCAGGATTGTGTGGAGGAGGTTTAGATTGATTGTTGTCTTCTCTCCTTAATTCTCGTTGTCACATTTGTTTCTGATATATCCTCATGTTTTAGATAACCTTCTTCCTCGCTATCAAACATCGAGACACACTCCCGTAAAACCAGAGCATCCTCTTCTTGTTTTTCTGTGGGTTGCTTATTACCTTTTTCTTCCTCATCATTAGCTTCTATTAGTTTGGAATCCAATAGCTGATTCATTACTAATGTCATCAAATTTATCCATTGAGGGAATTTTTTTTCAGAATGAGGCTGCTGATGAAAGGTGCAAAAATTATCCATACCTACCTCGGTTAAATTCATTGATTCAGGATTGTGTGGAGGAGGTTTAGATTGATTGTTGTCTTCTCTCCTTTTATAGTAAGGCTTATATGCTTTCTGAGTCTCCTTTTCTTTTTCCAAATCTATCACTCTATTAGATAGTTTCTGCATCATTTTCAACATTCCTTCTATTTGTGCCAGAAATTGTTTCTAGGCCACAAAGAAATAAGCCAACACAATCTCAAATATTCAATCAAATAAAACTAGGGTTTAGGTCTTTTTAAATGTTTTTCCTGGCTGTAAAATTTGGTGACTGAAGGGAATACACTCATAAGCCAAGCAGGAACTAAATCATAAATAAATAAGAACAAAGATGCATAATATAATCACCAAGTACCAACAGAATATAATCCTGAAGTTCATTCACAAATGACAAGCATTACAAGCAAAGAAACCATAAACCAGTAATGAATTTATCAATCATGCAGCTAAGCAAGCCAAAAATGAAGCCAAAACACATACTGAAGGGTAATATGGATCATATATTTCATAATTCTGTTCATCAAATACACATGACAGTTAAGTACTTAGCTCATAAACAAGTCAAAGACCTCCTTAAGCCAGCCAAAAAATCGAACCCTTTGTTCTCTTTCTGCTCTTCCTAAATACTATTTTTCAAAAATTCAGTTAGGGTTTAAACCCTAACTGTTTCTAACCTACTCATCGATGGGATAATATCAAAAATTTACAATTTACAAAATAAAGTGCTTCTCAAAAAACATAACAAGTAACTGCCTAACTAATAATACTCAAAGATCTTTGGCAGCTTTTGCCAATAAGGCTATTCCATCCAAAGCCTGGGCCTTCTTCCTATCTCTTTTTTGTTCAGCTTCCATATTTTCTATCCTTCTTGAAAGTTCTTCATTCTGCTGCTGTAAGCCACTGACAGTCTGCTTTAATTCTGCACATTGTAAATCTGTGTTTCTCTTCCTTTTAAGGGCCTCCTTGGATACTGCAGTGAGCTCTTGATAATGATCATTTAATTCTTGCAATTCCTCCCTGAGTCTTCTGTTAGCTAGGATCAAACCATCATTGGTTTCTTGCATGTACTCCATTTGATGCTTATATTGATTGATGGTTCTTTGTAGGTTCTCCTTTTCTGAGTCAAAATCCTTCCCTGTTGTGGTATCCTGTAGCTCACTAGGCAGCCATGGGATATTTAACTTTCTGAAAATGTCTTCATCCTCTGGCTGTAGCTCTGAAGATACACCATGAACACTAGGGTTTTCCTAATTAACTGTTTTAGTTGGTGCAATTTCATCAATCAAAGTCTTGTCTTCAGAATAAGAAACTTTAGTTTCCTTTCTCTATTGTTCCTTCAATATTTCACCTCTTAATTCCAAAAATACAGCTGATAGTTTAGTCTCGGTGAGACTGGACTCTTTTGCTGACTTTAATGCTTTCTTTCCTTTGCAATCATCTTTGCTAGACTCTATCTTTTCTTCTGAAGAAGAAGTATCAATCATGGTTACTTCCTTTATGTTTAGCTTAGGGTTTAGCAGCTTTTTCATATTCAGCCTTAATTTATTTTTAGGTCTTGTCTTAGGCCTCCAACCTGAGGCAAGTTCTCCCAGCATCTTCAAAATTCTTCCTTGATGTCTAATTGTGGCAAAATCCATAGCTTTTACCTTGATCTTCTTTTTCTTTGGCCTTTCTGTTTTATCCTCTTGACTATAGCATTATTTGTGTATGTCAACCCTAGACTCAGCATGGACTGTCAACTCATCTCCTTCTAGAAAATATCCTTCATCTTCGGATAAAATAGTGATTGGGCTTCTTGGTTGGACCTTGGCATCTTCTTCTTTTACTGCAAGCTTCTTTGTGACAAGAATTGGTTTTTTATCTATAAGTGCCTCTGCTGGTGCTGTAATTTGCACAGGCTGAGTTTCTTTTTCAATAAACAACAAACCCTTTCCCTTACTGTCAATTGAAGGCTGCTGAGATTCAACCTCTCCCTTTGCAGATTCTGTCATTTCCTCAATCTTCACATCTTTTTTATCTTCAGACTTGACTTTTAGCCCTAATTTTCTAATTAGGGTTTGTCCTTTGTCCACATGCTTTTTGGTATGCTGTTCTTCTTGCTTAATCTGGAACCCAGACCAAAAGAGGAAATAGTCCCATGTTTTTCCTTCTTTTTGCAGAGCAGTGCTGATAATGAGCTTGATCAATCCATGATGGAAAATGGACTATGAAGTGTGATCATGATGCTCTTTAATCCTGCTTGACATCTTCTGCAAACTCTTCAACAAGAAGAAGGGGAGACTCATCCTTGATTCACCAGCCAGGTGCTGTAAGAACCTGAAATGATATTTGAATACAAAAGCATACCTCCCTTCACAGGTACTGTAGCTTTGTGGGACTTTGATGGGCTCCACCCATTTTGCTTGAAATTATGAATGAGCACTCCTTTGCTCCAGTCTGGAATAATTCCAGGTAAAAGATACCTCTGAGCATTGAAGGTAAAAGGAAGCTTTTTGAACCACAACTCACCTTCATTTCTGACTCCTATAGCTTCATCCACCAACTCCACAGTCAACTTAAACTTCAGGGTATCAAATGATACCATGTCTTGGTTATAACATTGGGCAAATATATGGGAGACCTTGGTGTTATAGCCATCAATATTCTTAAAGAAAACCAACCATCCAGCATTTTCAAAAAGCTCTGCACAACCTGGAAACTTATCAATCCAATTTACCTTAGTAGGCTCAGCTCTATTGGTCTTCCCACTTTTATTCATTTTCTTTCCAAATTGCTGAATTATGTATAATTTTAAAGCCCTGTTAATGATCTAACAGCCCTTTTTCCCTGAAGCTCCTAGAGTTTTGACAGTCATCTTGCTTTGCTTCTCCTTGGCTGTTTTCTCTTAGTTTTTAACAGTATGTTTGTATTAACAATGCAGGAAAATGTTTGCACCGGGATGGGTAATTTAGGTTAACAGAGCGCCAGAAATCTGTAACCAGACTATTGCTGAACTAAACTCACATCCAATATATTCATTTCGATGCCAGACCATCTCTAGAATTCATGGAAACATCTGTGTGTTGTTTTTTTGCACAAATAGAACCCTTGGCTCCTTTTAATGTCACTAATGAGCTATTTCTTTGCAATAGGGATTCTGCATTAGTGCTCTCAGTTGCTTGCTTCTTAGATTCATATTGTGATTGTTCAACTAGGGAACAAGATGATATGAGAATAATCTTATGTATGCTAACTTTCTGCTTCAACTTGCCTTCAGCACAAAACTAATCAGCCTCTGGACATATTCAGATAAGGTTTTCATGCAATCGACATGATCAACTAATTCATTGCATTGGTTATAGGTAACAAGTAAATCTGTGAACTCTGGTTGCCATAAACAATACAGAACTTCACCCTACCATATCTGCTTGTCTTGACAGGAAAATTGGTTCAATGTAATTGCTATTTTTCAATTTATCACTTGAAAAAATATCTAAGACCTTTCAGACTGATATTTGATCGCTGAGAGCTTGTTAACAACATTAATTAAGTCTTTCTTTAATCATTTTTAACATAACCAGCCTTAATGAAAAAACCCCAATTTGGAAGCCACGACCAAGTTTACGTGGAATACCTCATTCCCGTCCAGTTGCGAACGTTTACAATTAATCCTTGGAGTATCTGATTGTTGAATTTAACTACCCATGTGTCTTCACGTCTTCAATTAGCTTCCAACTAGCGTGACGAGAAAGCCCTAATTTTCCTCTGTAACTGCAAATTCTGGATTTTAAGCATATGTCTTCGCTCCACTTCGCCTTCAGCTTCGTAATGCATAAGTGGAAAACTTCTTTCCCATCAATCTAGGCTCGTCCCTTGATCTGTCATCATTTGCCCAACTTTAACTGCTGATCACCACGATCTCCTTCAAGTCACAGACCACACCTGTTTGCATGATAATTTCTGATGAAACACATATCAAAACCCTTTACACATGTTATTAGTCATCAAGACATCGAAATCATGAGAGAATTTGGCTTAAAAATCGGCGATTTTAGCGCCCGTGATATTCTTGTAGCGCCGTAGTGTAAGTTTTTGGCCGTTGAGCTACAAGAATAATTTAAAACCAAATTTGGCACTTTTTTAGTCATTAATTCCATTTTGAATGAGGTTTTTTGTTAAACTTTGATCATGGTGTTATTAGTGAACCAATTAATCCACATAATGTCCTATAGAACCCTTCAAAACCATAGGAAGAACAAACCTAATGAAAACGTAAAGCAAAAAATCAAAATTTCACTTAAAACCAAAAATTTTCTAAAGTAAGCAAATGAGCAAACTTAAAATAAAAATCACAAGAAAACTATAAAAATGGAGAAAGCAAGTTCATGACTTAACATCTGGCTCCAGCTATGGGATGAAGTCCTCCCTATGAGGCTTCAAGAACCTGTAGACCGGTGCCTTCTTTTTTGCTACCTACTAGTTTGCAAAATTTCCATTGGGTTATGGAGTCTTTATTATGCTTCACTCACACCAATATATACAATGAAAAGTGAAAATCGCCTCAAAGACTATAAAAATGCTTGAGGAATCTCCCATTGATTGGACTTGACAATTCCTCACCTTCCAGAGACTGTAGGACAAAAGTGTTATTTTCCAGAATCTTAGACACTAGGAAAGGGCCAAACCAGAGGTTGTCAAATTTACCATGATTCCCTTTTTGCTCTTTCCTTGCATCCCACCTCAAAACCATATCACCAACTGAGAAATTGTTTTCTTTGATGTTCCTGTCAAACCTGCTTTTGATCTTCAATCTGTACAACTGTGCCATTTCTTCTACCTTTTCCCTGTTCTGATGCAACTCTATCATCTCATAAATCCTTCTCTGCATATCATTTGGTTCTTCCTGGCAATTCTGAAGAAACTTCATTACTAGGATTCCCAATTGAACAGGAAAAACTGCATCTGTACCATAAACTAACTGGAAGGGAGAAGTTCCAATTGCTTGTTTGACTGTTATCCTATCAGCCCACAATGCATATTTCAGAATTGAATCCCATGATCTCTTGTTATGCTTGAGCAACTTTCTGATACTTTGAATGATGTTATTATTTGAGGATTCAGCCAAACCATTGCCTTGGGGATAGTAAGGAGTTGAATGTTTCAGCATGATACCATTCTTTTCACAAAAAGCTTCCATTGCCTTGGACTTGAAAGCCTTGGCATTATCTGTTACTAATTTCTGAGGACAGCCAAACCTACTAAGGATATTCTCCTCAATAAATTCCATGATTACTTTGTCTGTGGCATTCCTAGTAGGGATGGCTTCCACCCATTTGGTAAAGAAATCTGTTGCAGTTAGAATCCATCGGTGTTGTCCAGAGGAACCTGGATTTATTTCCCCAATAAAATCCATACCCCATTGCTGGAAAGGAGCACTTACTGCAATAGGTTTTAGGGGCAATGACAACAATTTTTGTTTTCCAGCAAACTTCTAACAAGGGATACAGGCTCTTACCTATTGATAAACATATGCAAACAAAGAGGGCCAATAGTATCTAGCTCTTAAAATCCTATATGCTATTGTCTTCTAGTACTTATGACCTCCACAAGCACCCTCATGAGATTCAGAAATCACTCCTTCAATTTCAGTTTTATCCAAGCATCTGAGTAGAATACCACCTGGATTCTTCCAGAATAACTGCTCTTCTACTAGACAATACTTAGTAGCTTTAAGCTTTAAAGATCTAGCAGCTTTCCTATCTAAATGCTTAGGACATTGCAAGAACAACATAAAATACACAATGTATGCATACCATGTGGATGCTGAATAATAGTCCATGATCTTCTCTTTTTCTAAAATTGCTTGATCTTCTTCCTGAGATAACTCTTCAGCCATGACATGCAATCCCAGAGCTTGACAATTTGATTCAGCCAGCAACTTGGCTAAACCTTGTCCCTTGACAAGTTTGGTAGGTCTGATATCTATATCATACTCCATGATTTTAGCAATCCACCTGCCTCTTTTTACTTCACTATCAGGCTATGTTAAAACATCTTTTATAGCAGCATTGGGCACAAATGAAATAATTTTAGAGTGCAGAACATAGATTCTGAAAAACTTTAAATCTTTTACCAGAGCATAGGCCTGTTTTTCTAAGATACTGTATTTCAGTTCAGAATCCCTGAGAGTTTTGCTGAAAAATGCAATAGGATGCTCCAGTCCTTCCTTGTTCTTCTGCAATAGAACAGCTGCTATTGTATCCTTTGATGCAAATGAGAAAGCAAGAAATTCTCTAGTAAAATCTGGGCTTACTAATACAGGAGCTTCAGTAAGAGCCATTTTGATCTTCTCAAATGCATTCTTTGCCTCAGTGGTCCATCTGACTTCCTGATCCTTTTTCAGCATGACAGTGATCTGTTTGATAGTCTCAACAAAGTTTGGTATAAACCAATGCAAAAATTTGATTTTACCAATGAATGATTGAACATCCTTTTTACTCCTTAGTAAACTTATTTTCAATATATCTTTTACCCTTTCAGGATCAATCCTTATACCATCAGTAGACACTAAATGACCAAGCAATTTACCTTCCTGTACATCAAAGTGTGACTTCTTTGGATTCAAGGACAAGCCAAACTTTCAACATTTCAGGAAAGTTTGCTTCAAATGTTCATCATCTGACTATGAGAAAATAGTAATATCATCCAAGTAGATTACCACAAACTTGTCCTTTTCTCCGACAAAAGCAATATCCATAGCCCTCTGGAAGGTAGCTCCAGCATTCATTAGACCAAAGGGAATCTTATCATACATGAAAGTTCCCCAAGGAGTAGTGAAAGCTCTCTTCTCCTTATCATTAGGATGCATAGAGATCTGATTATACCCTAAGAAACCATCAACCATAGAGATCCTTTGTGCTCCAACTACTTTCTGCAATATTTGCTCAATTTTAGGCAGAGGATAATTATCCTTTAATGAAGATCTATTCAGATTTCTGAAGTCAACACACAACCTGATTTCTCCATTCTTTTTCCTAACAGGAACCAGATTATCCACCCATGAAGAATACCTAAGAGGCACTATGATCTTGGCATCCAACAATTTTTTCACTTCTTTTTCAATAACAGGAAACAAGGCTGGATTAATCCTCCTTAATTTCCAATGAAAAGGTTTGACATTGGGTTTTAAAGGGACTTTATGCTGTATGATTCCTGTGTCATAAGTTCTCAATTCTTCATAAGACCATGCAAAAACATCTACATGCTCTTTTAACAGTTTAATATACTTGTTTCTTTGTTCAATTGTAAGTGCTTTAGAAATTTTGACCATTCTAGGATGTTCTATTGAGCCAATGTTACAATACACAACATTCTCTTCTGAGGACTGTACACTAGGTTTTAATAATGTATCATCCTTCGAAAAAATCCTTTCCAAAGGTACCAAACCTTTTGGGATAAAATTGCTCTTTAACTCAATGATTTTGTGTCCAGCAATTTCATTTTCAGCTATCTCTTCCACCTGTCCATCCTCCTCATCTTCCTCTTGATCAATCATGGAATTTGAAAACTCATGAGTAAGCTCTAGGAACCTCTTAATCTCAATGTCATCTTCGAACACTCTCCACTACCTTACATTATCAGCTACAGATGGTCTGTACCGCACTTCAATGGGATATCTCAACTAAGTGGTCTTAGGGATTCTAAAGTGTGTAGCAGCCAAGGCCAATGAATTTGCAGTCTAATTATAATCTCTTGGAATATAGGTGATGTTAAAAGCTACAAAATAATTTTCAATCATGTCCCATACCTCATTTCAATAAACTTTCAATAAACCCTGCTTCACTTGATAGTTGTTCTTCACCTGCTGAACAACTAATTCGGAGTCGCCAAATGCAGAAATCTACTGGATGCCCAAATCTTTAGCAGCTTTCAAACCTAACAGCAAAGCTTCATATTTAGTAGTGTTGTTTGTAGTAATAAACTCCAATTTATACATCAGCTTTACTGTTTCACCTCCTGGGGATATAAGAAGAACCCCTGCTCCAGCACCTTCTTTGCAAGAGGATCCATCAAAGTATAACTGCCACAGCTCATCCTCCTGGTCTTTGCTGCATTTTACTGGCTGTTCCTTTTCAACCTGTAATAAACTAGCAGTGTTGTCTTCCTCACTGAAATGTAACATGTAAGTGCCCAGGTCTTTATCAACATCATATAGTGGGTGGTTGGTAGGGTTCTTGTCATCTGTCACAATATAGGATAACTGAATCTCTTTGTATAACCTTCTATTTTCTCCTCCAAACACAGGAATAGTAGCATATGATAGATCCATTTGTAAGGTCCCACCAACCTTCTTTGCCCAAGACCTAGAGATAATTAACCCAAACTTCGGTGTAATATCAGCTACCACAACATCCATGATCACACTTTTCATGGGTAACTGAGCCAGGATGACAACCATGTCCTTTATTACCCCTAAACACTTCACTGCTCGGGAATCAAAGGCATACAGATCATGGTAGGGTTTGGTAATACTCAGACCTAAAGCTTCCATAATAGGCTTTGGCATTAAATTGTGTGATGCTCCCGAATCTAACAAGCAATTATGAATCATTTTTTCATGGACTGTTAGGGTGATGTAGAATGGAGGTGAAGCACCTACTTCATTTTCGGTCTTTTCAGCGAAGGCTGATCCAATGAAAATCCTAGGATTTTCTTCTTGCAAATTTACCGTATCAGAAATAGACTGATTGCTTGTTGAATTCATCATCTTAAGAACTGTCTCTTTATATGAAGGATTTCTCATTAATTCAGTTAAAGGTACAGGAACCTTTAACTTCCCTAATTCATTCTCCAAACTAAAATTCTGGACAGTTTTATTTACCTCTTCAACCTCTGTGGTCTTCTTTGGTTTTTCTGAAACTTGTCTCTTCTCAGTCATAGGATTAGATGACTGCTTAGCAAGGACAACTTCCTTCTTCTTTAGGACTTGTACCACCTGTTTTGGACCTGACCTCAGATTCACAGTGTTCTTGAGTTCATTTTCATAGACATCAGTAGTTACAGCAGTCTTTTCCAGACCTAGATCATCTTATGTTTCGAACATGTCAGCATCATAGCATTATGCATTTAGAAACTCTTCTTCAGTGACAAAACCCCTAGCCAATCCTTCTCCAAAATGATTCATATCTTGGTCAGTATCTTCAAAGATCGGCTCATATTCAACCTCTTCCTCATCAGCAACATTGTTCTGAAGAGGTGGTGGCACTCTTTGGTCCTCATTTTCCCTCCTTTCCCGCTGAATATCATTATTCCTACATTCTCTAGGCACGAAACAGGGAGCGAATTGCCTTATGAACTGATTCTAATTATTAGGATTTCGTTCACCTTCTGGAGCAGGCTTGATGGAAATTTTCTCAAGCTCTAATTTGTTCAATTTTGCGGTCAGAATCTTCACCAACTTAGCCATTTCATCAAATTTCCCTTCAGCAGAATGAGAAGCAAAACTTCCTGAAGCTGCTTGCTTCTTTCCTTTTTTGTCATAAAGCTGCTGAGCTATTTCCTTCTTCAATCTATTTGAAGCCAGTATATTAGATTCTACCTCCAACGCTGCATCCTGCATATTCGGTAAAGAAATAGGCCTCCTTTCTCTCAGTAGTAAGGAAAATTCATGATTGAAAGCATTTGCATATGAAAATTCACTCCCTTCCTTGTTGCCTCCTTCAGCCACCTCTCTTCTGCTTTGTCTTTTAGACATATCTTCTTTGCAACAACAATCATCCTATCATAAATACAACATGCTCTTAGACCACTTAGCGTTTAAAAAAGTAACTGTATCAAAACATACATCCTATAAAATGAACTATCAACAATATTAATGCATGAAAAGAAAAATGATAGTGTAAAGAGAATCCTGCAAGCTGGGTCTTAAAATCCTCTAAGCCTGCTGTCCAACTAAAATCACAATCCCGCTATAACATACTCTTCATCTTAATCCAAGCTGCATCTGAGCTAACCCAAAACCCTTCGAAAAGGCATGAACAACGAAAATATAAATGCCACTCCTCAAAACACCAAAAATAGTGGGAAAACCCTACTGGCAGTTGAATACTAAGCATCGGGTAGAAAAATCACATCGACGGGCGTAAGCACTATATACCGGATGGTTAGTTTACTACAGAGCCACAACGTCGAAAATTATATGGACTACGGCTTCCGCGATTAAATAAAACATAGGTGATCGGGAGCTTTAAAGACTATGCGTTGACGGATTCCACATCTATCGGCAAGCAGGACCTCTAAACATCGGGCCTATAGATCGCTATGCAGCCGTAATGGCGAGAAGTAGACAGACTATGGGTTCCGTGACAAAAGAAAACTATTGGTGATTGGAAGAAATAAAGGCTATGGATCAACGAGTTTGAAACTAAGCATCTCCGTAGTGTCAGTAAGGCAACGGACAAGGCCTCCGATCAATGAAAAAAATCATTCTGATAGCGATAACATCAAATCATCAAAAAACAAAAGGTTTGAGCAATAAAACCATGAAATCGGCAAGGATAAAGACTGTTTGTTGGAACGTTCTCTGTTTTCCCTTTGGAACGGCGGCGATATAGAAGACTGATGCCCCGACGCAAACATTAACAGCCTTTCAACAGTGAAAAATTATCGAAAAACAAAGTGTTAAGTGTTCAAAAGACTTTCGGCTGGACAACGATAAAGATAGTTCGTTTCATCTCCGAAACAATAGTTGCACAGATAACAAAACTCCAACTCAAACTTAAACTGACCTTCAATAGTGATAACAAAAAATCATCGAGAGAGAAAATGTTAAGCTCTGAAAATAAGCAAGCTCCACAATCAAAAACATTTTCTAGACAAAAGTAGATTTAGATCATCCAACCCGCAACAAAGAAAGCAGAGGAAAGCAAAGTTCAGGAAGCCAAACAATAAAAAAGGAGGGTCCAAATTTTTTTAAAAATTTGGGAAAAAAGTTGTAGCTACAATGCAAACAAACATCCAAACCATCAAATTCAAGAAATACATAATTTGGAATTGTCAATGGCACCAAAAAATGAATTCAAAGAACGTGCACATGCGTGTTCTTAGTGTGTGCACATTATAGCCATGTAAGAATGTGCATGCCATTTCCAATGCCATGGGATCTAAGGTGGGTATGTGATCTATTAAACCTATACCTAGTTCCAAAAAAATTCTAATGAAACAAATATCCCCGGTTAGTGGAAAAATATGCATTCAAGAGGTCATTTGTAGTGGTTTGAGGCATCATTCTTTACCCAAAATTCCTAAGGTATTCCTTTACTTCATAAGGCCTAAGTTTCATCCCATGACCATGTTGAATGCATCAAGATCCATACCTAGTGCCAGGAACTCCATAATGGTATAAATATCATTTCTTGGAGGCAAAGGATTTCATGGAAGGTAGGCTTGTGGTGATTCATTGCATCGTTCTTGGCCATTGTCCAAGGTCTGAGTTTATTTCCTTGGTCATAAAGAACCTATGGTGCCCATATGCTCACTTGAATGAAAAATATCACCACAACAGGTAATTTATGGTCGTTTGAGGTGTCATTCATGGATCTTGAGATCTATAATTTTTCTTTGCAGACTAATTCCTAAAATTCCTTAATTCACCATGGTTAATGATTAAACATCCATACATAGTACTCAAAACCTCATAATGGTGCCCATATCCTCAATTGGAGGCCAAAGATACTCTTAGGAGGCCACACTGAAAAATGAGTGTTATTGTATCTAGGTTAGATTATAGCTTATTCTCTTTACACCTAAAATTGTCAATCCCATATATAACAATTTATGGGAGCATTTGGATAAGAGTATTTCCACAATAATAGACTGTGTTTATTTAGACACCAAGAAAAAAAAGAACGAGAAGTTTGAAATCCTTATCAATAAAAAATATTCCTTTGTAACCAGTGAAGCCAAAAGTGTAGGAGAATCAATGGTATGAGATCCAAATTTCATAGTTCTGAACCGATCTGACATTCAGCTAGAATCGCATACAAGACTTTTACTAGAGAAAGGCCTGAGTTTTGTGACAACGCCCAAACATATTCTAGTGGAAGACAAAATTTGTGGAATGAATGATGTTATAAGGAATCTACCTAAATGAGAAGCATAAGAGATTACACAAGAATGCTCAAGTACATGGAGATGACCTAAACCTCCAAAGCACAATATCACCAAAGAATAAAGTGTAGTGATCAAGAAGCTTAATGCTAATAAAGAGTTTTTTATTCTAAGAGAAGAAAAGGGTAGATCCATAGATCATGAGCAAAATGGATTACACAAATAAAATGAATGACCACCTTATAAGTACCAATGGTTTCTATAAGAAACTTATAAATAATTTCTTCATTAACAACATCATAAAATATGTGTATAAGGCCATCAAAGAATCATTGTTGGATGAAGAGTCAAAAGGAATATTAATAATCTAAGATCCAATAATTCCTCATTTTTATGCACTTTTGAAAATATAAAAAATAAGTATTCCCACCGATATTGATTACAGGTGCCATCGAATCACTGAATTATATTCTCTCTCACACACACACACACACACACACACACACACACACCAAAAAAAAAATAAAAAAAAAAAATACCCACACACATCCAAAGGTCACCCCATACCACTAAGACCCCACGTTCACTCTATCTATATCTCTCTCTCACACACATCCCTATGTCTCCCCTTACAACTAACACCCCCCTCCTCTCTCTATCTCTCTTCCCAATATTCCCCCTAACTCATACTATCTCCCCCTAATATCCCTCCCCCATAACTCTTTCTAACTCCATCTCCACTCTCTTTCACTCCCTAACTCCTCCAGCTACCTCTAACCACCATCCCTGTATCTACTCCCCACCCCCCTTTCTCTCTTTCACACACACAGAGACACCCACACACATGCACAGGTCACCCCATACCACTAATATCCCCCTCCATTCTCTCTCTCTATCTTGCTCTCTATCTTCTCCCTCTTCTCATCCAACTACACCTAACCCCAACCCCCCCTCATGTCCCTTTCTCTCTCTCTCTCATGCACACAAATCCCTTAGAGTTTTAAAACAATAGTTAGGGGGAAGAGAGGGGGGGTGTTAGGGGGCTAAGACTTAGGGAGTGCTTGCTAATTACACCTAAACATTGTATGATCCCTTAGCCATGGAAACACCTTCTTAAATGCTCCTAAATGTTATTCGAGCATAACGTGTATGTGTTATAGATGGTAAAAATGCACATGCGTTTTTGTTAATAATAGCACGTGCGTGTTATTTCTTTGTATAAAAAGCAACAATCCCTGTCTAAGAAACGCTCTAATAGATTTCAAGCATTTTTCATAGTCTGCGCACAATTTTATGTTGTGCAAACAGTGCGTTCATTCTCTTCATCACCATATTGTCAGACAAAATTTTGATTGCATTAACCATGTGCATCACAAGTGTCTAAGGATTTCTTGGAGCATGGTATACATTGGAAAAGGGTCAAGCATTAAATATAAAAACTATATAAACCATCTCCAATTATTCACTATAGAGCATCTCCACCATTGTTTTTCTTGCAATTTAGGAGCTAGCAAAGGTAATATTTCATTGGTCATTGCGATGGAGTATGAAGACACAATTGAGCAAGAAATAAACCAAGCTTGGGGAATCTTCCATTGAGGAGCACCATAGAGATTCTCCACCATTTTTTTTCTTGCAATTGAGGATATAGCAAAGGAAACATTTCATTGGTCATTATGGTGGAGTATGTAGACACAATTGAGCCAGAAAGATACCAAGCTTGGGGAACCTCCCATTCAGGAGCACCATAGAGCATCTCCACCATTTTTTTTCTTGCAATTGAGGAAATATCAAAGGAAACATTTCATTGGTAATATTGGTGGAGTATGTAGACACAATTGAGAAAAAAAGAAACCAATCTTGGGGAATCTCCCATTGAGGAGCACCATAGAGCATCTCCACCATTGTTTTTCTTGCAATTGAGGAGCATCAAAGGAAACATTTCATTGGGCATTGTGGTGGAGTATCTAGACACAATTCTGCAAGAAAGAAACCAAACTTGGGGAATATCCCATTGAGCAGCACCATTTATCATTGATCAATGTGGTGATGGGAAATTCACACAATCGAGCAAGAAAATGGACAAGGAATCCGTTACCCAATGAAATCATTGGATAAATTAGAGAAACGAAAAGAAATGACATGACCAATCGAAGATGCTCTATGGAAACTCAACCAATTCTAGTTGTAGAGGATGTCACGGTTATTCCTACCAATCCAAAACAAGAAAGACAAATCATTCGCTCGAGGGGCCTTCAGTTTCCATGACACTGATCAAGGAGTAAAATGTAGGTGCACATCAAGGCCACTAGAAACCCTTCCATATTTACTTGGATGTGGGTATATAAGTGACAAAGTTAGAGAGTCGTTGCATGGAGACCATATGCTCGAAGAAGACAATGTTGTTCAGACCACCCATGAGGATTTCCAATTTCCACCATTCAACCAACAACAAAAGATATAAGGACATGAATCTCACATCGAAACGCAAGACCGACCAGGTGATATGGTACAAGGTGCAGTTCCAACCTCCTTACCTTCGTTAGCAACTTCATGTTGAAGAACTCCAAAATGTATATATATCGATGAAATTCACATTGGTTTTCTTGAAGGTACGTTGTCTAAACGTAGTATTGTATATCAATCTCAACAGATTCTTGTCAATTATTTTGATTCTAAATGTGATGGAAATAAATGTTTAAAATCTAGGTCGATGACTATTGTTAGGAGAAACTTAAGGATAAAGATGATAAACAGTTCTGAACCAAGTTCTCATGTTGTCATAAGTTTAGTATATGCATTTAGTACAATTGGAAAGAAATCTTGTTCAAAGGATCAAAATGCAACTCATTTTGTGTTGTCACAATCAACCGCGAACAAAAGCACTAGGGCCCTTTGACTTCTTAATCCTACATCCAAACTTGTACATTTGGATATCAAAACATTTAGTAGGTATTGTTCTAGAAGAGAACAACTTTATTCCGGTCAAACATATGCATGGTCCTTCATTGGAAGGTTTCCACACTCCGATATGGAGCTCATTGATGTGGTAAAGGGACTGGTGCAAGATTTTTGGTGTGACAATAGTAGATCTTCTTCCAACCAAAAATATTTACTAAAATTGAGAGGGGGTTTAAGGGATCGTGAGCCCCACATTAAAAATTTTCTTGACATGACACAAACATTATTATATGAGATATTTAGGCATGAACATAATGAACTTAACTTGGGCCAAATATCCTTTAAGAAATGTAAACCATGGTATGTTAAAATAAACACAACTCGTAATACATGATGTTGTCAATATCACATTGAGTACGGTTATTATTATGACACATATATACATATATTGCACGTATTACATAACACTCTTGTGAATGAATGCTCAGATACATTGCCACTGGAATCATCTAGAGACTTTATTCATAGCATTTTGTGTAGAAGGACAAAAGGTTGCACATTTTATCAAAGGAATTGGGTAGATGGGACATGCCCAGGGTGTGGTAGAATGGCATTTTTGGACAAATGCATACATGTGACCGATGAGCATGAACTTGGGAGACATGAAATGAAATTGTAGTCATTCAAATATGTCATGTATGATATCAGTGGAGGGAATGAAAGAAAAAAAGTACAATTGGTCACCTCTCAGGTTAGTAATGAGTTCTTGAATAGTATTTTTTTCTTCATATTGTTATTTCATATATGTAACAATATATTGATCTGTACATATTTATTGTTGATCTACTGGGTATGGGTTTGCAATTCCATGGAGGAATTCTTTGAAAAGATACAACAATATGTAAAACATGTACATGTGTCTCATTGGCAAGATGAGCAGTTTAGAACGTGCAGGGATACATTTCCTATTGGAACTATCTTATCGGTGGTCGATTTTGCAGAAAACTACACTCTTAAACCACAAAACAAGATTCATAGTCAATATTATCACTCATACCAGGTCAGCATAATGGTCTATATCACCTATAGACATGGAGCAGATAGTACTGAAGAGAAAAGGGTTATATTGAAGAAGTATCACTTTTACATAAGTGATGATAGGTGTCATGACTTGGCTTTTGTACAACACATCTTTCAATTGTTCTACAATCACTTGAAGGATAAATATATACAGATGGAACAACATTGGAATTGTTCTAATGGTTTTGTGAGACAATTCAAAAATGCCTGTGTCTTCCAATGGTTGTGTATTATCCACAAGAGGCACAAGGTGCCATATATTTGGAAATATTTTGAGACAAGACATAGAAAAGGGGAACATGATGGAGATGGTGCATGCATCAAGACTACATTATGTAGGAAAGAAATAAATTTCACAACTATTTCATTCATCCAAGATGCAAAGGACATTGTTGAATGGTGTTCTTCAATAATGGCGTAAGGAGCCAGAAGGCATGAAGATCAATCATCTCAAAAAGCACATGTAAATATATATTTTTGGGAGGTGGTCTATTTAGATCAATAACACCTATATGAGTGCAATATTGTAGAAGGAACTTGTGCATTTCATATAGTTATAACATCATACAATGCTATAGTTGAAATGAGGACAAGGAAACTCTCTTGCTTTTGTTATTCATATAATAGTGGTGAATGGGACAATTGTGAATCCACATATTTGGTTGACAATTGGAATCATGTATCACTTCCCATTGGTCGACAAATAACTTCAAAATTATCCCAGTTGGATGAGGACCAGTTGAGTATTTCACCTAACTATGACCACATATCAGATCTCGTACAACCAGGTTAGATTGTTATGTTGATAACTTTGAAATTTTTGATGACTAGTTGTGTTTAGTTAGATGACTCCTAGGTTGGCACTTTATTTTATGCAGGGAACATATACATAGTGGTTTCCCCAAGAGGAAATTAATGGTGCACTGACTATTGGTTGGCACGTTTCTTGGATGGGAAGAAGACCCTCATTGTCTCATTAAGCGACTCTGAGGGAAATGATTTTCCAATTGGGTCGATGGTTATCAAAGGAGAATATTTGAAACAGGTTTCCCACACATAAAGAAAAAAGGTTATGTATTTGAATATTATAGACCAGGTGAAATTGCATACCATCATAAAACTTAGTTATTTGGACAAACCTCCAACTCCAAACAATTCCCAGCAAGAAATCATTAAGGTCATGATACTTTTTTCCTTATTCCGAGAATGAGAGGCTAAAGGATACTGTTGGTATTAGAGGTGATCCCAATGGTCTAGTCGAATGACCATAGGTAGGTAGTCAGGTATGTGGTATGCATAGTATTTTTGTACTATGTTATAAGTATGTGATGCACATGTACATGTCATGATTTTGGTTTCATGGTCTCATTGATTATTTACATCTTGAGAGATTGACAACTTGATAAATTGGTAAATTACATAGAATTGTATGACTTGATAAATTACACAAGCTTCATCTTGGATTTGTTGTATTATATTCATAATTACATGACTCATTTCATATATCCCTATACCATTATCTAGCACTCTATTTGGGATATGTCTCTTGCATCTACCTTGAATCTTGAAGTTGGTCCTCCAAGGAAATTAGTTAACATCCCAAGTTTTCATGGAAATTCCTAATGCAAGTGTTAAAATAAGGTATAAAAATATTCCCATGCTTAATAACCCTAGCCAATCCTAGCCTAGAAATCCTAGCTTATAAACCCTATAGCCAATCCTAGTAACCCTAGTTTGTACCATAAACCCTAGTTTGAATTCTAAGCCCTAGAAAACCATGTTTGTAGCCTAGAGACTAGTTTGTGTCGAATTTGTGATCCATGAAAGGTGAGCTACAGCCCCTTGTTCTAGCGAACCATTAAAATTGTAGCCTATGATGGAGATTAACTTTCAACATTTTCAAATGAAGCAAAGAGAAGTATCCACATTACATACTACATCAAGAGCATCCATTATTGACAATATTGTAATAATTATTCTTGTTAGAATATGGTGCATGATGGATCCAATCCTACCGTAAACCCTAGTTTGAATTCTAAACCCTACAAACCCTAGTTTGTAGCATAGATAATAGTTTGTGTTCAAAATCAAAACATAGTTTTAAGCCACTAACTATCATCTATATATCACTAGTACCATTTATTCGATGTCACCATTGACCAATATCTCATATCAAACATTCAAAGCTTAGAATGAAGGAGACCACTAGCATTTTAATAAAAGGAGATTGAAATCATTAGAACGAAGGTAATCACATCAATTGAGATGAAAGGTAATCACATCGATTGGAAGGAAGGGTAGTCATTTTGATATGGATGAAGCTTGATCCCTTTTAATTTAGACAATGTAATTACAAGTGTTAGGAAATCAGTCCCTAGATATCACAAATTATGACATCACCTCCTATGAGTTGTTATCCTTATATACATATGAGGTGTCATCGTCATCCACTAATGAGTTGTTAGAGAGATATATATATCTAGAGGTGGTTAGATTCATGTAATACAAAGTGATATCATTGGATGAATACAATTGTTAAGAGTGGCTTAATAGTTTTCCACCAAGTTCAAGTATCCTATGTTCTATTTATTAATATGCTCTTAGAGCCCCTTTAATTTTAAGTTCTTGGTAGAAAATCCATGATAGTGATCCATGAAAGATGAGGTATTGTATCCCATTTGATTAGTGAACCAATAACATTGTAGTCTGTGATGGAGAGTAATTTTTAACATTGTCAAATGAAGAAAAATAGAAGTATCCACATGACATACTACATCAAAAGCATCAATTACTAATGATATTGGAAGACTTCTTGTTGTTTGACAATTTTTTAGTGATTTGTTTTTGGGGTCCACTTACAATCCTAGTGGTGGTGTTCAATTTGCAACATAAATATCCAGTTGATAGTATATATATTTGATACAGTTGTGGAACATCTTTAATGAGTGATAGATCTATTAAATTAGTAACAAATATGAAGTTTGTTGATAACAATGCATCTTCTTTGTTTAATTTTGTGAAGCTTAGGATCCTTAGGCATGAATGAATCCAAATATTAAAAATGTAATACCCCGTGTGTTAATCCCCGAACATATGTAATTTGTAATGGCTTATTGTTGTGGCACAATGTGCTGGAGAAATGGTCTTTAATGACCTAGAGACATTATTATTATTTTGTAAATAATTAATTCATGAAAACAACTGGCACATCGAGGACCACTAAAAGAGTATGGGAGGCCTAGATCCACAATGTGAAGGGGAATATTGGGGGCATTCTTAGAAATTTAGAATTTGTTTGGTTTATTTTGGTCCATATTTAGGCCTTAATGGATTTATTAATTGATGATCACCCAAACATTGTACAAATGACCAAAATTTTGATTAATTTATCCTTTGTTGGTATTATTGAGCCTAATTCATGATTTAGTGGGCCTCCTTAGTGTTTGGGTGGGTGGAACTTGTTGATTGAGCCCATTTTGTGGTTTTTTAACTCCTTATGTAAATACTTGTGTAAATCCTTTTGTAACTCTTGTGTAAATCCTTGTGTAACCCCCCTTTTCTATTTTGGGAAGATTCCTTGGCTCGTGTGACACCTCACCTTACTAATTTTGTGTTGGGTTGAGTGGCTTGGAGTCATTCTCCTTGGAATTTGAATTGCTTGGGTTGTATTAGAGTTACCCTCTTGTGGTAGAATTACCCCCCTTGAATTGACTCAAGTTGGCTTACCATGGTTTGATTTTGACCCATTGAGTTAGAATTACCTTCTTTGGTCTATAAATACATGTTTGATATCCTTGGTGAGGGGGTTGTTTTTCATGGTTATTTTAGAAGGTTGTTGATTATGCTTGTTGATACCTTTGATGTTCCTTTGTTTCCACTAATTGGATTTTTCCTTGACCTATACATAAATCCTTATGGTGAATGGCGATATCTCGATGGCCTAGGGGGCCTGGATTACCATTGCACCTGGTAGTGGGGTGGAAGAGGAAGTATGTGGTGAGGAATAGAGTTTTGGATTCTCAAGTTGATACCAGTGCACCTCTATTGTGGATCTGTGACCTGATCTTGGGGGTGGCCTGTCAAAGTGAGATCTGGATTGGCAGTGCCAAAGGTTGGGTGGAATGTGGTCTGGATGATGCCAGTTGCGCATTGATAAGATAAGTGATTTATCTCATGTTTATTTAATTTACTTGGATCTGATATGATTTATTTATAGATTCACATGAAATGTTTGATGAAACGTATGAGTTATTTGTGGAAGAAATTTCTCATAGAATTCAATCTATTTATGCAAGTAAATTTTATGAAGGAATTGGAAACTAGTTTTTGGGATTTTGTGCACAAATTGTTTGAGAAAATAATTATTTGGTACCTATTCTACAAAACTGATATTTATTTCCCTTTTCATTATATACTATGTATTTTTATGGTGTAGTATCCTCGAAATGGTTTAAGACACTTCTCTTTGATGCTTCTACCTTTTATTCGAAAACTAGTTCTTTGATCAGACTGTTTGGCATAGTTTGGAGAATTATCACATGAAGTGCTTCTAAAAATTACTGAGTGTTACTTTTATGTTTATATCTGATAAATAATATTGAAATGTGTGTGAGAATGTGATGATAAATCTTCTTGGTAGTGTTGGGGAAATGTTTACCGAAATTCTAGATCACTTTACAATTTCTAGCTCCTTCAATGGAATTGTTTGGAGTAGATTTGTGACTTTGCATATGAAGTGTTTGAAAAAATGTTAGAATGAGATATACCTCTATTATGAATTATTAAACATGTTATTTATAGTTGGAATTGCATTTTATTTATTCTACGAGTCGTGGATTTAAATATTCTAGTGATTCCTACAATTACTAGTCAATTCGGATGAGGAGAATTAACTTATTTTGTGGATTGTTTAATGGAATGTATATGGGTGGAAATATACAGCCATATGACTGTAAGTGATCCCTGATATGCTTTCCATGAGCTACAATAGTCATATATCTCTCTTTGTTTGGAGTAGATTTGTGACTTTGCATATGAAGTGTTTGACAAAATGTTAGAATGAGATATACCTCTGTTAAGACTGATAAAACATGTTTATTAGAGTTGGAATTGAATTTGAATTATTCTACGAGCTGTGGATTTAAATATTCTAGTGATTCCTAGAATTACTAGTCAATTCGGATGAGTAGAATTAACTTATTTTGTGAATTGTTTAATGGAATGTATATGGGTGGAAAGCTACAACCATATGACTTTAACTAATCCCTGATATGCTTTCCATGAGCTAAAATAGTCATATATATCTCTTTATTTGGCATTAGTACATTTTTTTTCCTAGTATTCCTCTTATAATCGAACTGTTTTACTGTACTATTGGGTAAAATTTTACACTAGAACATACAATAAATATAATTTAGAGACATTTATAAAAGAATGCTATGGAAATAATAGGGCCATTAAAGTACGCCATAGTTTTATAACATTCATTATTAGTCACATTCATCACAGAAACGTATCTGTCATGCAAAGAGTTGACCTAGAGCACCAGGGTGTTGCTCATACTTTTTTCATATAATACTTGGATATAAGAACTATGTGTTCAAGTCCAAGTCAATCAAATACAAACTTGTGGACTCAATTTAGTCACTTTCATTTTAGAAATAGGTAGCATAATAACAATGAGTAATATTGCAACTCATTAACAACTCGAGAATGGTCCTTTAAAGTATTCAAGTCTCTTGTAATTATTTTTGGGGTATACTATTAAAGTTTAGGGTTAGTTCAGATTTGACATAGGTAAATAAATATACTTCAATACATAAACATAAATATAAAACAAGATTCAGAATGATACTTCTCCAATCATTTTAAACTATAATAAAATCACAAATAATTTTCATATCTTTCAACTTTAACACTCCATTGGTCACTATGTAAAAGTTAGTCCTCGAGGTGTCATCAAATGCCCTGTATAGGAACAAAATGATAAAATAATGTGCAGGAGATACAACAATAAAGAATCATAACCATTATTTTGAATCAACCTTATATTCAGATACTTTTAGGTTTGATGCGTATCCCATATATTCGTTAGATGAAAGTCATCATGCCAGACACCAATTTCATTTATGTAGACCACAAAGGTACATCACTTATGTGTGTCAACTTCCTGCATCCTTTGAATGTTTGTTAGGTTGTTATGTGGGTAAGGTGATTTTGTATTCCACTTAGTTGGGTCAGTTGCTTAGGTGTGTTGGGCGCTTATGTGTGTTAGGTATGTTTCATTTTTGTGAATAAAATTTAACATTGTATATGAAATTGGATCATGGTAAATATCAATTTAAATGTACATTGTTGTCATTAAAGAATGTTGTAATTATGCATTGTTCTCAAATTTAAAACTGATATCTCCATGCAATCGTAAAATCTATCAAAAATTGGGAACATTACACAGAAAAAATCTTGGCCACACATGTATGATCACACATAAGATTGAACTGTGAATATATCAAGAGCCAATATGAAATATTTTTTATATCATGAAATTTATAATAAAAAATAGAAGGCCCTTAGATGGCTTGTCAATGTACATGTATCAAAAACATCATTCATGTGCATGCAAACAAAAGTACAGTTGTCCTATACCGTGAACTAAAATCTATCTTCCTCATGTACACAAAAGCCTAGATATTTGTCCTGGACTAACACATCAAAACTCTAACTTCCTGTTTTTTCCCGACTTGGATGCTTGTTGCCTCTGTCCAAGACCATTGTCCATCTCAGGTGACTGCAAATTAAGGATAGTATTTCTTGATCAGGTAACTGAACTAATACTAGCTAGAAGTAACAAAGTTTGAAAATTTAGAATACAACTCAATTTACATAAAACAAAAATTCACTGAATCCATATGGGGTATAGATGCCTCTGGTGTCCTCATCCTTGTAGAGAGTCTCTCTACAATGCTTCTCTGTGAATTAAAAAACTATGTCAATTATCTTAGAAATTATCAACATGTACATGCATGAGAAAGTACTAGCCAATTATGTAAATAATGAACATCTCATCGAAAAAAATTGTTCTAGGGCATGACACTAGGTTTCTTCAGTAGAAAGAGGAGTTGTAGGTTGAATATCAACCTTGGTGGCGTGCACTAATGGACTAGGGTGTGGCTACATTCAACAAATGCTAAAATAGTTAGACATCGTGCATGTCCATACACAATACAAATGAACTTTACAAGTACAAATGTTCAAGTAGATACCTTTGTGTGACTTATCCCCATTGTAGATGCAACATTAACTGCAACATCAACAACCCTGCTAAGTTCTGGAATGAAGGAGTATACATCTTGATGTTGTAAACATGAGAAAATAACATTAAGAAAAACTAGTTGTGAAGTGAATTGAAGGATAACCAACAATTTTCATTGGAGGCTATGTGTACATTACCACGGAATCAGTAGGTTCATCACCATGAAAGCCCTCTCTTTTTATGGAAATATCGTCTTTTGTAGACAACACGCTTATCTACATTTGGACTAAGGGGAGATCCAAACCAAAGAGGTGGTGCACGGATTTGAGTTGATGTATGCAGTCATAAAGTGTTACCATAGTTATACATGGACATGAATGGATGGAATAACATGTATTGAAAAACTAACATGTTGTAATATAATTAGCTTTTCCTAAGACATATCTTCCCCATGGGAGGGATCACTTCTAGTAGTTTCTTTCCCCTCTGAAGAGCCAGATAACACCTGCAAGTTTAAAAATTATAAATATTAGCAATCTATAAAGGAGTGTACAATAATAAATAAATAATTTGAACAACATTCAGTCATTAACCATGTACTTAAATTCATGAGGTAATCATAGAATCCACATGGGGGGAATTCACTAAGATCAATGTCTCTGACATCCTGTTCAAAATGTGGTTCCTGCAACTTCAAAAATTGTAAATATTAGACGATTTAACAAATTAATTAACTAACACATGTATTGAAAAAATGAATGTATTGGTTGAAATATTAAAACATGTTGAAAAATTACCTCAGTGTTGGTTGTTTGGGCCTCAGATACAACAACACCCAGTATACTACCGCCCCCCTTAGAGGCATCAAGCTCCCGCAAGATTAAAAATTGCATATATTAAGAATCTTTTAATATGTGTACAATATGGAAAAATTAAATTGAACAACAATAGAGTTTTTACAATGTCCTTACCAAACCACTAGTCCGGTGTAGAGGTACCATGTGTTGGTCCTCGACCATAATTGGATTGACCACACGTCGTGCACATGTGTGGCATGATCAGGGGCACATGGGATGTCACTCTATCCCCACTAATAGATGGTCCTCTACCACCAGAAGCTGATAGTTGTGCCCCACGAGAGGAAGAGGCCCTGCTTGGTTAATAGTTGTGGTGTGGAGGGAAATCATCTCAGCTAGCATAAGAAATGCCTCTTATGTCTGGGTAATCATATCATGTGCAAGAGGGATGTCTAGTCTCAGTAGCTGGACACGGGGTGAAGGAATATGTCAATCAACATCTCTATGCTTAACATTGAGATGGTTTTGGGGCATCCCCCTACCAATGGCCTGGAACCCCAACATGTCAAAATAGTTGACATATTTTCATGTCACAAACTATGCATAAATTTTTTGGAGGAACTACAATGGTACATCCCTGTTGTTGTGCGGGGGAATATCAAAAACCATGTACCATTTGTCCATCCAATAGTCTCTAATTGGTTGATAGATGCACCACTCAATGAAAATATGTGGTCTGCTCCTCTCTAGAATGTCATCCATCCCAAGAACTCTAAATAGTGTATATATATGCTATTTTGTTAGTTTGAGCTTCGTAATATCTTTGTATCTCAAATCCATCAACACAGTCTTGTCGTTTTGTCTCTCTATACGATGCTATGCTATACAAAGCATTGTTAGATCTATTGATGGTATCCACTATGGTTAGCAATGATGCTCATAGGAGTGACAGAGTTCATTTCCACCCCTCCAAGCTGAACCGATATCTCTCAAATGACCAATAGATCTCAAAATCTCTACATTGTGGTCCATAGTAGCCACTAAAATCATAAATACAAATAAAATATCATTAGAAAAACAAACACATGGTATAATGACATCTCTAAGAAATGAAAAGTGTTAAACTAATGTACAACAAATAATAACATAAACTATTTATAATTTAAATTTTAAAATTGATCTTGAATTTTTTACTAAAGAATAAACATTTAACATTTTTTCATCTTAAATTTATGTCGTAAATTTGTATTAATTCTAGTTTCCAGATGCATACATTAAATATCATGTGTGCATATGTTTATTGGGAAGCTCCTCTACCTTATTTTAAGGCTGGTATTATGAAGTTTCATCGAAATTGTGAGGTGTTGACTAATTCCCTTACAGGACCAACTCCCAGATTACGAACAAAGGCAAGGGCTAGAGCCTAGAAGGTGATATTGATGAATAAGATCCCAATATAGGTAAGGATTTTGATAGACATGTAATTATTTGTTGTAGCATGAATGTTTTTGGACTCCATAGGAAATTTAGCATCTTGTTTATATTTAATTTGGGGCATGTATGGATTCCACTTGATGTTATTTTAGTTGTATGCACTCTTTCTATATACCCATGAGAGAATGTGCATATTTGTGTATAGTGGTTTTTATGATTTCAAGGTTTCCACTGGATTCTATGATGTATGAGAGTGTGATTGGCATGTAATCAAACATATCAACCTCCCTATGTATCTTCATGTTTGTAGAGCCTATTGTTGAACTCTGCTGTCTTGACCTTAACCAAAATGTACCCTTCAGTCAAGGGGAAATATTTTTTAAGCATGGGAAGCTTCTATACCTCATTTTAACACTTGGATTAGGAAATTTAATCTAAACTATAAGGTGTTGATTAATGTTCTTGGATGACCAATTTCGATATTTTGGGTAGAGGAAAGGGATTTACCATGTTTGTTTATGTATTTTAGGGAAGATATAAATTCTACTTGATTTTTTTTTAGTTTTATGTAACCTTGCAATATACTTGAGAAACTGCATATTTGTGAATTTTGGTTTGGATTGACAAGGATGCTTGTGAATATACATATGCAAAAAATGAAATTTATTTGTACTTTATGAGTAAATTAGGGTTTTTGTTTCCATTGGGATTTAAATTTCTTATGCAACCTTGCAATATACTTGAAAAACTTTGCATATTTGTGAATTTTGGTTTGGATTCACAAGGATGCTTATGAATATAGATATGCAAATAATGAAATTGATTTTTTTATGAGTAAATTCGGGTTTTGGATTCCATTGGGCATGTAAATTTGTTATGCAACCTTGTAAATTTGTTATGCAACCTTGCAATATACTTGAGAAATTTTGCATATTTGTCAATTTTGGTTTGGATTGACAAGGATGCTTGTGAATATACATATGAAAAATAGTGAAAATGATTTGTTTCTTATGAGTAAATTGGGGTTTTGGTTTTTATTGGGCATATACATTAGATAATTTCTTGTTTCAATTCATATTAGGGAATAAAATTTATTGAAAATAGGGAAATTAGCATGCGAGGAATTGGTGTAAATACCCCACAATGAATACATTGATCCCCAAGGTGTAGTTTGTTTTCCTTTTATCACCCAAATCACATTTACTCTTGCTTGTTTTGGTCATCCTGAACACATTGTTGCTCGTGGTTGTAGAGAAAATGACAGGCTCGACCTGTTTTAAGCATACATCATGTTTTACATAATGCGTGCGTGTTTTAGAGAAACATAACATGCACATATTTTACTTAACTATCCTAATTGACAAGCATGTTGGAAGGCTTGGCAGGGTTGACATTGCTTGGGATGATTTATGTTTTATGGTTCTTGAATTATTGGCTTCAATCTACCATTGCATCTAAAAGGTCCCTCAACTTTGTTCACTCACCCAAAATCAAATTTCTTATGTGACTATACTAGATGTCAATATCATATTATTTAATTTTGAATATTAAATTTCATACTCTTTTCACCAATTCCAAAGTCGCAAGGAACAAAGTAAAGACCTTTTTCTTTCTTTGGACTTATCATGCAAAGAATACTTTCAGAAGGTACTATGATGTGAGAAGGTTACTCTAATTTTACTCTTATTTAAGATCTTCAGTACTCTATTTCTAGTACTTTAAATTTATCAAACTCTGATGATGGTTTTAGAAAAGTCATTGTTTATTTGTTTTTTACTAGTACCTTAAATGTATCATACTCTAATGACGGTTTTAGAAAAGTCATTGTTTATTTGTTTTTTACACTTTTTCTCGATGACATTCATTACCTAATTTTTAGTGCATCCAATACCTTCAAATACTTTATAGAGAAATCATTGATTATTTGTTTTTTACACTTCTTTTCGATGGCATTCATTACCTAAATTTTAGTGTAGCAAGTACCAGCTTCAAATACTTTACATAGGTACTAAATCTCTTGTTCAATGTCCCCATTACAGATTTTTTTTAATCTAGCAACTAAGGTGTTTATACTACCTACTTTTTAGCACGATGATAGTGAGAATCTACTAGTGAGTTCTTGTTAATGTGAGTTTTAGTGTCTTTATGCATTTTTAATAATTTATCATATTAAAAAAAGTTAATATGAATTTTGGTGTCTTTATGTATTTTTAATAATTTATTATAATAATAAAATGTTACTAGCTTAGCTTGTGCACTTTCTCTCAATTCCACATGTCCTCCAAATGCAAGCATGGTAATCTTGATGAATAAGTGAACACAGATACAACAAAGAATCCCAACAATCACCGTATCACCGATTCACCATGGACAGGTTTCGACGACACGCCGGAGGATAGCCGCATCACACGTGACCTAAATTCTTTTACAACGATTAGCCCATCACATGTGTCTCTCTCGTCGAGCCATCGCCTTGATAATATCGCCCTCGGCATCCTATAATTACAGCAAATAATATCAACATTATATAGTAATGTATTGTTATTAGGAAGGGAGAAAAAGACCCCTCGTGGTCACAGTAGGCCACGGAGGACGTCGTTCAATCAAGATTGTATTTCCCATCAAGGTCAACATGATCTACAAGTATTTCCCATGTGAACCAACTCCATATAAACTCATAAAAGAATTAAGATATTTTTTTTTATTGTAGTCCATTCTGAAATGCAAGATTGATAGATGTTTTCTCTTACGCCAAGTGGTAAATTTATGCCATGTAAGTACAATCAACTTCTAATATCAAATTCATCTCATTTTCTTATATGTATACACATTGTTCATGCATCATTGCATACAAAGTTAACATTTCATTGGGTGGTAGTGTATGGCTTGTTTATAAGCTATACAAATTACATGGCTATTTTACAATTTTAATTGAAAATTCCATCACCATGATTTATATATCTACATTTTTTTTTTGCTTCCATGGTGTGAAAATGAGTGTGGTAAAGTTTCATAATTCTGTTTACATATACACCGTTTGATGTTCCCATGTTGTGAAATTTTTGTTTATATATGGAAGGTTTTTCTTTCATGATTAATATGTTGTTAAATAAACTATATTAATAATTAATCTAATCAATATTTAAATATTATAAAAATACTAGTTAATTTTTTTTATTAATAATAATAAATAAATGATTAGTAATAACTAAATAATCAATAATATTTAAATCAACAAAAATAATGATATAATCAATAATTCTAATTAATAAAACAAATAAATACCACAGTGGCAAGTGTAGGGGGTGGTGGCGTTGTTTTCTATATGACCCCAACAGAAATTCAAAGGATGGGTATTCCTCAGAATAGGAATAACATTGAACAATGAAGTAAAGGAATATGCTCTATACCAACGATTATTATTTCTTCATTTCATCTAAATTAAAATAGTATTAATCTTTGGGGATTCCCTCATAATAATGACCTTGGTTAAAAAAAGAAATGTGAAGGGAGGAGAGAGACTAGGTAAAATAATCCAAAGGATTATTTGGAAATTGGACACCATTGATGAGGTAAATATATTCCACATACATTCTGATAACAACAAAATATTTGATCAAATGTCAAATAAATCCACCTACTTGGGTAAGGGGGTCCTCATAAAAAATGAAGACCCTTGAGGAATCAATTAGATATCATAATCTACCTCCATGAGAAAAAACAAAGTGCTCAGGGAATTAGGTCTAAATACCAACTCTTAAGGATTAATACAGAAACCATGTGGAACTACAACATGTTAAAAGGATGTGCATGCTCACTTCATTTTCATGAGTGATATTTCAAGTCTCATAGTGCTCGCAGACCCTTTACCTATGGTGAGATATATTAGGTACATGATTTTAAACTTTATTTAACCTTCTCTAGTGTGAAGGTGCAATACATCCTAACTATAGGATGTCATAGTTCAGAGCTAACAACAAATGTTCATCGGAAGAAGGCAATTAATGGACCTATATAAATCAATTGGGGCTTGTCTTCCTAAAGGTAAGAGGGACATGTCCTTGTGGATCATTCACCCTAGTCTAAGCATTTCTATCTTGGAATCTACAATACTCTTTCTAGGCATTTTTGTGTGTCCTTGGACAAAAGTTTTTGCGAAGTAGTGTTGAATTTCCCTATTCTTAATAATTGTTTAGGTATGATTGAACCTGTGCTATGTTGGGATATATATTTCTATTTCAAAGAGGTAGTCTAGGAGGTTTTCCTAGCATTGAGAGGTATGCTTTTTAATGAAATTAGAGTAGCGAAATTTGTGTATTCTAGTTTCACAACTATCTTCTATGAAAAATTAAACAGTGACAATATAAATGCTATATTCCCATGTTTTAGAGACCCTAAGGCTAACAATATTTCTAACCTAAAGAAAATATTAAGGAGATTACACAAGCAAATAGATGGCATTATATAAGACAATGGTTATTTGACAAAAAAATAAAATTACTAGAGTTGGAAACCAAATTGCAGCAGAAAAGAAGTAGGTTGAATAAAATGACAGAGGAAATGGATATGCACTACAACATGATCCTTGGATTTGTTTGAGGAACCCAATTAGTAGTAGGAAACTAATTTTTTAAAATATTCAATAACGGAAAATGCAAAGGAAGAGGTCGCAATGTAGTAGACATGCATATAAATAATTGGGCAAGATCAACTTCAAAGAGATGGAAAACAAGAGACGTAGCAGGATGTTCAGATGGAGGAAGTCCACAATGGTAGTCATTTTTCTTAAGTTTTGCATTAGGTATTTATTTGTATTTTGATTTCGGGTGTCGTTGTATGCGAGTAGATTTATAGTAGCAATATGCAAGCTCATAGTTATGGCTCTTTTAGTAGTTTAGTGAAGGGATGCAACTTGAATTTCTAGCTCAAGAGAGCCTTATTGTACAAAATATTTGGACTATAATGTATTTTCTAGCTAGATTGGTATGCCATAGGCCCTTTATTATATACAATAATAATAATTGCATTAATGAAAATAATCACATCATTAATAATATTTATGTGAGTCATGTTCAACCATACTTGATTGCATGAAGGAATGTATAGACACTAGTACAAAATGAGTGATATAAGTGACTAAAATAATGACTAAAAATCAAAGATAAATTACTAAGATTGAGGCGATAACTATTGTTCATAAATTTATTCATCACTTATCACCTGAACAAATTGGTCATTTGTCACTTAGTCATAAATTGCTTGATTGCTTTGTGGGTTGGCCATATATTTAGTCATTACTTTCACCATTTGGTTGTTTATTTTGTTATTAATTATTTCTATGTAGTAATATATTTAGTCATTTATTTGGTAGTGCATTTAGTCATTTATTTTGTCATTAGCCATGATTGTCTTAGTAATATATTCTTAATTTAGTTAGCCATCAATAGTCATCAGTTTGTAAGTGGATTTAGTCATTTGTTGCTCATTATAAGATGCCAACATTTTAATATATTAGTACATTTTCTATTGTAGTACATTTAGTAAAATTATTCACACCATACAATATCAATTATGATCTATTAATATCAATGAAACAAATTAAATATTCATAATATTTTCTAAACAAATACATAACATTTAAACCATTAAAGATACAAACAAGCAACTTATTGATGGCCTCAAGGACCAACTTAATCCAAAGACTTCAATTTACAAGATGAATTCCTACTTGAAATATTCTTTCCACAATACTGCGGGTTGCGGGATGCGGAATCCACAAATATTTTATTTCTGTTTTGTCGCTCCGCAACTCCCTTTCCGGAACTCCTTTTCCACAACTTGCGGGTTGCAAGATGCGGGATTACAACTTTTAATTTTTAATTTCTACAACTAATTGCTGCCACAATGGTCCATTCCACATGTGGGTTGCGAGTTACAGAACTCGATTTATTGAAACTGAGTTCCCGTAATTTCCATTTTCCGCAATTGCGAATTCTTCAGCACCATTGATTCTTGCGGGTTAATTCTCGACCCTTTATCTGTTTCTAGATGCGGAACATATTTTCACCATTGATTTTTGTCATGATATTTCCTCATCATTTGATCTTCTTTGAGATCTGTTTTCGTAGCCCGCCAATTGATCACTAAAAGTATCAATTTCTCTGTAACTCAGAAAATAAGAATTTATACGAATAATTATTTATGGAGTGAACACAGGATGCATTCATATATCTACAAAAAAATTGGGAATCCACCAAAACACAAATGGAACACGATCCTCTGTTCTTTATTCAATTTGATCAGAATTCTAATTACAGAGAATTTAGTTCACTCCCACTGTGTATATTCTTTTCTTTGACACACTCACTATCATCCACTCTCGTCACTCTTATTCACCCCCATATCTATTATACTCAAATCAATTTATAACACTTAGAAAACCTGTCAGATCTGACTAAGTTGGATCTAAAGACCTAATAAAAGAAAAACCTATCGACAAAGATCAATCCTTGAGAAATTTACGCAGGGATCAAGGAGAACAAAGGAAAAATGGCCACTTATTACAAATTTAAAACTAATTCTATCTACTTGTCATTGAACTAGCTAGAATTTGATTACAGGGAAAGTTGATTCATCAGTCAATGAACTTTGAGCTAGGTGGTAAGTTCATTCATCAGTCAATGAAATTTGAGCTGGATGGTCTTGCATCATACTCCTAGGAAAGAAAAGAACTTTTCATTAAGTCTTCAGGAAGTACATTGTACTTGGAATTTTTTTTCTCTGTCATCGAGGTTGCATCTTCAGTAGGCTGATTTCTCAATTTGACCAGGTATTGAAATAAGGTTTTGTTGATGATATTCCTTAAGATTCTTTTTTCAAGGATGGCTTTAATATGAGGTTGTTGTTTTTGTGGAATTTGTCCTTGACAATATATAGATGGATCATCTTTATCTGAAGTTACACCATTTAGTTGGATACCTGCATCTCTAAAAGGAGATAAATCCGAAACATTAAAAATTGGTGAAATATGAAGGTCGAAGGAAATTTCAATTTCATAAGCATTTGCAAAAAACTTCCTTAAAAATTTACAAGGTCCAATCTTTTTAATCTTAAACTTGTTATAAGTTCCTTTAGGGAACCTTTCCTTTTTAAGATATGCCACTACTAAATCCCCAATCTGAAAATTTACTTCTCTCCTCTTCAGATCTGCTCTCTTTTTATACTTCTCTGCACTTTCCTGTAATCTCTTCTTGATGGTTTGTTGTAGCTCATGCATACTAACTGCAAAGTCTTCACCCTCTGCACTTCTGTTTTCCCGTTTTCCAAAATCTCTAAGGTCATATACACCTCTTGGATGCATCCCATAGACAATTTGAAAAGGACTCATACATGTACTTCTATTGGGTGAATCATTGTATGCGAACTCAACCTGATCTAAATCTAAGTCCCACTATTTTGGATGTTCATACACCAGAATTCTCAGTATATTTCCCAAGCTCCTATTTACCACTTCAGTCTGTCCATCAGTCTGAGGGTGATAAGCAAAACTAAAACTGAGATTAGTCCCCAATTTCTTCCATAGAGTTCTCCAAAAATGACCAACAAATTTTGTATCTCTGTCAGACACAATACTCAAGGGAAAACCATGCGACTTTACAATTTATAAAAATAATAGATTAGCAATTTTTGTTGCATCATTAGTCTTTTTGCATGCAATGAAATGAGCCATAAAAAAAATATATCCACTACAACATAAATGGGTGCATTCATGGAGGTGGGTTACAATTTTTGGCAAGGCATTTTTGGAAAAATGTAAAAAATGCACCCTCAATTGAGGTTTTCATACCTCGCTTGAGGGTTTAACAAGCGCTCGATCGAGATTTTGTTAAACCCTCGAACAAGTTCCTGGTAAACCCTCGATCGAGGTATGAAAACCTCGATCGAGGGTTTACCAAGAGCTCGATCGAGGGTTTAACAAACACTTGATCGAGGTCCTTGCCTCGATTGAGATACAGACCTCGATCGAGCTTTAGACCTCGATTGAGGTTCCTGTTTAAAAAAAATATATAAAAAGGGTCGCAAGCACCTGCAGCCATTCTTCATTTCTGCACAAACGACCCTCAATCGACCAAGTACCTCGACCGAGCATCTACGTTCCCGAACACCTCAATGATACAACTGCTCCCCCAGAGACCTCGACCGAGCTACCATGCAAGCCATGCCCCCTTCCACCATGATGTCAGAGCAGAGAGGTAACCCCCAATCCTTGTTTTTTTAAATTTAAATGGAATTTTAGTTGTTGTTTAAGTTTTAAAATGTTAGGTTAAAATTGAAAAAAACATTGTTATAGATGTTTTTAGGTTTTTTTTTTCCTAGTATGTTTGCAATGTGTGTCGGGAAGCAGAAATGCTGCCGGTAACGTTTCAAATATGTTTAAAATTGATTTTTTATTTATTTAAAATTTAATTTTTTGTTTTATATATATTTTTGTCAACCTGTAGCGTTTATATTGCTAGTTTAATTTTTAAATGTGTGCCCAACAAGCAGAAATGTTGCTCAATTTTTTTCAATCCTCCGAGAATACATGGAGGATTGAAAAAATTCAAATTTGTTAAATTTCAAATTAAAATTTATAGTTTGTATAAATATTTCTATCATCCGACAACCGTTTATGCTGTTGGTTTAATTTTGAAATGTGTGTGGGGAAAGCAGAAATGCTGCCCAATTTTTTTCAATCCTTCGAGAATCCACGGAGGATTGAAAAAAATCCAAACCCTAGACGCGAGACAATCATGAACATTAAACTGACGTAGGAATTTACCTAAACAACCCATTTTAAAATTATAATTGTAATTAAAATATTATATTAATTCATATGAACATATTTTTTATAAATATTGTTTTCATAATAAAATATGAAAGGTATGTTTTGACTTATTAGTCCACATATTTTGATTTTAGTTTATTGAAAAGTGTATTTATGTATTTTAGTTTATTTTTTAAGCTCAAACAAAAGTATGGTGAAAATGTGGATCTGTTTTTTTTGTTTTTTTAAGGAAAAAAAATTAATAAATAAGTGTGTAAATTTGAAAAAAAAATCAAATTTAAAAATTAATAGAAATTCATGATTTAGATTTTTTTAAAGAATATCAAATTAAAAAATTAATAGAAATCCATAATTTAAGATAAAACTATATTTTTGATATTTTTTAGAAAAAATATATAGATTTATATTCAACATTTTGAAAATTATAATTATAAATTTAGAATATTTTAAAATAATAGTAATATATACTAATAAAATATAGAAATTTATACATTAAATTATGGAAAACTGGAATTGTAATTTAATTTTTTTAAAATGGATGAAAAATTTACATAATTATAATTTTGAAAATTAGTTTAAAATTATAAATATCTATAGGAATTAGTTTAAAATCCCAAGTATTTGTAACTCATTTCCACCCCATCGAAAACTCACAAAGCATTCCCTATAACCCGAAAAACCTTTAGTGACTAGAATTCAACTCGTATTTTAGGAAGCTTCACCCAAATAAGTACCATGTCCATAATATCAAATTGAACAAGAAATACAGGAGTACTCAAAATTATGAAAAGAAATCATAACCCCGATCACACCACATATTCGATAGTCTTCTTCACACCACCTTCAAAGCAAAAACAAAAAACTCGTCAATCCATTTTGTTTTGTAAACTTTTGGGTGGTTTTTTGAGTAAGAGTTTTTTTATTTGTATCCATATATGGAGTTACTTACAATGATTTATTTACAAAAAATAATTTACTATGCCTTATTTCATGCAGATGCATCTCTATAGTGGGGTTCTTCGGTTTGTCGAAGGCAGAGCACTGGAAATTCTACGGCAATTCCTCACCCCAGAGGATGGAAGAGGACTCGTAAGTATACAATTGTGCATGATGTACTCTTTGTTGTTAGTTACATCAAATTAAATTGTTTCACATGTGTATATTTAATTATCAATTTGTATGTCTCTATTTTCAAAGGTTCACCTAGGAGTTCTATGCCGACACATGCTCCTGTTGGGGAGATGAGTGGCGGCCGCTTTGTGCATGTGAGTGGCGAGGATCAAGATACTGTTAGTGTCGGTGGGGTGGTTCCCCATGAGACAGGTACATTAAATGCACATATATATTTCTTTCAGCTATCAGTATCTTTAATTTATATTGATTTCAAATTCACCTACAGTTGATGCATGTATTTTTACTAACATTTATGTTTTCATCTAATTTTTAGGTGCTGCACAACAAGGTGTCGACCCTCCTGAGGAAGCACCATGGGAGGATGAGATCACACGTATCATGATGCAAGACATTATCAGTCAGCATGAGTGTTTGCAGGAAAGCGTCCTCTCCATTCCAAAAAACTCTCCTGCATCACGTTCGATGCACATAATGTTAGAGGCAGTAGAAAATCTACTAAAGGTCTACAGGTTCATCATACCATTGAGTTCTCTTTGGGCCTCTGCATGTCACAGAAGAAGGGCTGTTGTGAAGCGTCCTGATAACTGGGCCATGTTGAGAGATGCAACAGTTGGCCATGATGTGAAGGGAGAATTATTTGATATCCCTCCTGACTGCGCCCCTGGTCAACCGTTTAGACTCAAGGAGTCCAAGCTAGAGGCTGTAGGGCCTTATGTATATGGCAGGCTCATTGGAGCATGGGGCATGTTTCCCCACCATGACCAGGTCCCACTATACTTTGAAAAACATCTCTATGCATAGTTTGGTGTGGATATGCACCCAAATTACACTAGCACACCATCGAGCTTCTATGGTACTGGTGGGGGACGCAGTCATGCGCGTCCTGGGGCTAGGAGAGACCCTAGACCTCTGCTAGAGCCAAAGACTTTGGTAGGTTACCCTGCCAGGACCATGCTTAGGAAAAATGATGTAGCTGAGTCATCTCAGCTAGTGACTGAGGAGTTTAATGCATTGGCGGAGGCGACACGCATGATAATGCATTGTACCATGATGGTTGTGTAGGCAGAGAGACGTGGAGCACCCACTGCACTTGCAGAGCCTGAGTTACAGTGGGTGGCTGATTATGTTCTCAACATTATTGATCACGACACTATGCTGCAGTATGCTATCATGGCCCGCGTTGCATATTTTGGACTGCATCATAGATGCAGGCATCGACCGACGGGACATGCATATCTTTATTGTCATCATTTGATTGTCATCATTATAATGTATCCTCAAATGAATCATTTTTTTTAAATAATACTTTGATTTGTGTTAGACCGCCATGCAGGAGCGTGATTTCATGGAGGTCTTATTTGGCAATGATGCATCTGTTCGAGGTCCCACTCCAGTTCCATCTGCCCATGTCGATGAGGTATGTGTTAACTATCATCCTAACTTTGAATTTATAAAGTCAAGTCAATTGTTGAACACGTAATATTTTTGTTTGCTCCAACTTTCCTCATTTATCTTATTCATATTGTACAATATAGAGGCAAGGGCATTGCACATGATTCTATATAGCCTCGCTTGAGTCCTATTCATGACACACAAATCGAAGAGGTACTAGTTATTTATGTTCAAATTGTTTACATATTTATGTTCAGATTATAATTTACATGTTCAAATTGTAATTCTCAAGTTCAAATTGTAATTCATTAATATAACTATGTTCATGTCATGGAAATAGATACAGACACATGAAGCTGCAAATGAGGGCGTTGAAGCCACCGTGATGTTTATGGATGAGTGGGATGTCGCTCATCAACCGGGTCCTGATGAAGGCTCGTCTTGTCAAATACCTAGCCTCCCAAACCTGACACTCAACTCGAGCGAGGTGAGTTCATAGATTTGTGTTTCATATATATATTTAATTTTTTCTCTCATTGTACATGTAATTTAAATATGTGGTATGTAACTGACTTGCAGAGTTCACGGTTTTAACTTCTGCAGTTCTCAGACCTAGGAAATTTTCTTTTTGATGTGGATGAGCAAGACTAGGGGCATAGTGTATCTAGCGGTAGTGTCCATGATGGTCGATCTATCGATCAATGGCGTAGGACTGATTTGTAGACTGTTATTTGTGGACATTATTATTTTGTACTTTATGATTATCGATATATATATATATATATACTTTTTTTGAACATGATTGTCTGTTAAATGTTTTAATTATTTGCAGTTATAGTTTAAAGTTATTTATGTTTTACAATCTTATGAAATTGTACAATTTTTCAATTTAATAAATTACAAGTTTACAAAATTTACAATGTTTACAAACTTTACAAGTTTACATGTTTGCAAAATTGTCAATCGAACGCAACTTACAATTTTTAACATAACTTACAATTATAATGTTACAAAATTTACAACTTTACAATATAAGATATACTAGGTGCAAATTACAACTACAATGTCAAATTTGATTTCATATTTCAGAAGAAATTTTGATTTGCTACACTTCAAAAGCATGTCAACTATGTCAATGTATCAAAAGTGGTATATAAATTTCATTCATCCGGCCAATGGGTTATAGGAATGCACGTCTCCATAATACGATCATGGTTAGCTACTGACATCTTCCATCTATTTAGTTCACCCCTCTTCACCTTGATTTCAATGAGATGTATCCGAGCTTCCACCACCAAATGACTGTATTGACAAGATATATATTAGGCATGAAATCTCTGTAAACAATATAGTCACCTTGTCTTCTCACCTTTTCAAAAACATGGCCCATCACAACTAGGTCACCAACTTGGTACGTGAACTCTCCATCGACATAGGGTCACACCAACCTACTTTTGATTTGTGTACACTGCATCAAAAAGTATGCCACATGCTCATCATTTCTTGATGGTGCAATTACAACAAATACATCACCTGCATCAAGATTTTCAAATATTAAACAAATCTTATATATATATATATATATATATATATATATATATANCAAGACTAGAGGTTTAAACATTCAATAAACTATCATGTACCTTGCTTAACCAAATCAGAAACCTGATCATGATCAAGTGAAACCACTTTCTTGTTAGTGTGCATCTCTTGCCACGTCAGAATTGGATGTGGCCCCTTTGGATTAAGAGGGACATAATTCCATTGTTTGACATGTGCATCGTTCACACAAACATCAACCCCCAGTCCATTGGCATCAATGCAGAACTCACAGAAACATGCATACTTCCTTGTTTCAATGGAAAATATGTCGCCCATCTATTTACTACAAACTGAATGTAGTTCTCTCGTACCAACTATGGTCTCGCAATACCATGGCATGGATCTATTTACATCACTAAGGGCACCATCCCACAAAAACATGCATTGAATAAAAAACATCATATATATATATAATACAAACACATATATTAAATTCCAATTAAGTTGTTGTTCCTACTTGCACATCGGCCTTTCTTATTCATGACCTTGGTGACCCAAATTTTACGTGCACCAATCAATTACTTATGTTGAGCACTTGAGTCGAGATGCACTATGACTCATTTCTTACCTCCGAAGTGCTCGTTTCATGCATGCACCTGTGCCATCATGTTCACCCTTTCCGTGTCCCATTTCAAAAAAGATCCAGGTGTGTCAAATACCTGTCTCTTTGTGAAGACGACTCAACCAATAAAATGAGCGTGCTGATTTGAACTTCCTCGTACACCCATCTGACCAAATCCAGTGTTTTGTAAATGACACCCCATTCTTTTTGAATGAATCATAAATCAACCCAAAGTAGTATTGAAAAAACAACGTGTCATGTTCACGATCATCACTGACATAAAAATGGTATTCCTTGATCACATCGTGTCACTGAGGAGTGATATCCCTACCATCAATGCTCGCCTAAGCATGTCTATACAATACATGTACGAATATGGACACCTGGTTGGAGTGATAATACTCACTTTGTATCTCTCTCTAAGGAGAAAATGTGTAATTCTTAGAAAAGTTTACCACTGATAGGATTGTTCCTCACTCAAAAACCTCACAAGAATGCTTAAATTATAAATCTTGCCACCTAAACCTGTGAGAGTGTTTAATGTATTTGTAAATCTGACTTTGAAACTTGTCCATGAAGTATGAAATAGGAATATCATCCTCGAGCAAGTCCATCCTCTTAGATGGAACATGTGAAGAAGATGATGGATTCATGGAGACATACTCATATCTCTTCCACTTAACTGTGATATCTGACAATCCAGGGTGTGTTGGATCGATAGGAAAATTCCTATGGAACAATTCCAAATCACCACATTCATGGCACCTTCTCCCACCTACACACCTTTTAATGAAAAACACATTTTCAAGATTCCTATTGCATAGTATCATAGAAATAAAATCTCGCACTGTGTGAGGAGCTGGTTCACCATCCCAATGTTTTTTGCAAAAATCCACAAATGTGTCATAGTATAACTAGAGTTCAACATGGTATCAACAACAACAAGTGTCCCGAATCGTATTCGGCCTAATATACCACTGTTTCAACTTACTGAACATGGTAAATGAGATCTGGACACCAGGATTTGATTCTTTGAATTCCTTGAACAAAGCAACTCCTGTCATCTCCATAACATGCTTAGAATGCTCCTTATAAATGCCTCTAGCAGAACGTTGTCATAGGACATGTTTTCGATCTGGTATAGCATGAGAATGGTTGTCCCAATACTCTATAACCTTCTCTCTGATGCCCTCTTCCATCCTGTCTTTATATGTTTCTTTGCATATAAGGGCCCAATAAACAGCTTCATCATTTTCATCTATCTTTACCCTAAATTTAGTGTATTTGTGCAATGTTTTTCTTGAAAGGTGGAGAAACTTTGACATTGTTGCGACCATTCAATTTCTTGAGGTGCTTTGTGCCACAATAGCAGTTGTAATTTCCCTACATGCAGTGCTGATATTAGTTTTTCTTGAATTTCCAAATGTAGATAGTGCAGTTGTTACATTTTCTGTTACATTCTCACATGCATTTTTATTTTTAACATCCTTAAAACCCAACAACTTTGTGGCACATTTAAATTTTTTGTGTTTTATCAATCCATGTAGGATTTGAGCATGTGTAATCACTTATTGTTTTTCAAAATACAACTTGATTATGTTACTAACATGCTCTTTGATTATCTGATCAGGGGTCGGGCTCCCAAAATCTTCTTGAGTGGCATCATCCAACCCTCTTAAACAATTAGAATCCATTCCAACATCATTGAAGCTGCCAATTACTCTTGAGAAATCAGAGGGTGCACGATCCTGTGATGACTGGTCAAGATCTACCAATAAATAAATACAAACTCAAAAGCAAATACAAGCTCTTGGAATAAATACAAATAAATGCAAGCTCAAGAATAACATTTTATTTTACTTATCATATTGTCATTTTTAGTTAAAAAATTAAAAAATAAATTATATAAGCTTGAATATGGAGCAATGATGGTTGTTGTGGTAACTGGAAATGAATATGGACCACGGTTTAAATCAGCTTCCTAATGGTTCAAAGGTAGTCACTCGACCACCAAGGATGTCTCAGGCTTGAGTATTGGGGCAATACCCCTCACTTCACGGTGCAGGTAAAACTGCTAACTGCTTGGCCACAAACGACAACTCTTTGGTTTTCCTCACAGGTGGGAATATAGTCAATCTGGTAGGGATCGTTTCCCTTTTCGCTTGGCAGGTCCTCTCAATGTACAGCTACTTCAGGGTTCCTGTGGCACTCCTCATAATGAGTTTTAGGGAAAATCCCAAGTACTTCCCACAGTTGTTGCAGATGAGACTTATGTCCCAAACCTGATTAAGTAAAATATGTTACTCTAACTTACCTTAAGTAAATTGTCATGTGATTGTAATTGTTTTTATGATTGTAATTGTAATTGTTGATTTTCTTTGAGATCATCATTGTCATTAATGCTTAAAACGATATGATTCCTAGTCATTTGTACATGATTGTATTTTAATTGTTGATTTTCTTTAAGATCATCATTGTCGTCAATTCTTAAAGCCATATGATTCCTAGTTATTTGTACATGATTGTAATGTAATGTAATTATCATCATTATCATAATGTAATGTAAAATTGTAATTTGAAGACTATGAAAATGCTCATATATTAATATGAAATTAAAATCATATTAAAATCGATGAAAGGAGAGATAAGGCTATAGAAAAGATGAAGAAAATAAGTGCAATGATAAGGCTATATATGCATATTCATTTAGAACTAGATATTATGCTAGAATATTATGCACTATATAATTATATATATTCATCAACCATTCTCTAATTTCATTGGACAACTCTGGAACTACTCATACTATAATACACTTACCATGCATGTATGTAATTTAGTGTAATGGTCAAACATTTTTTTCAATTGTTTCACAAGATATACCATTATTTCACATGTACACATAAGTGGTTTTAGAAGGTTGTATATATACATGCACATACCATGTATATAAGTTTATGAATTAATTACAAAATTATAATTTTACAAAATTATAATTAAATTCTAAATAATTTAATATATATATATATATATATATATATATATATATATATAT
>LPNX011184397.1:564806-587140 GCA_001517045.1 Pseudotsuga menziesii
TAATTAAATTCTAAACAACTTAACATGTATATATATAAAAATTATGAACTAGAACACTATGAAACTGAATATATGAATATGCAATTTATGAAATTATATGAATAAGTGAATATGAAATTATACAATTTACATACAATTATGAACACACACACACACACACACATATATGAATTCATACATGCACATATAACATGTGTATACGTTTATGAATTAATTACAAAATTATAATTACAAAATTATATTTACATTCTAAACAATTTAACATGTATATATATATAAATTATGAACTAGAACACTATGAAATTGAATATATTATGCAATATGAAATTATATGAATATATGAATATGAAATTATATGAACTAGTTCACTAGGAAAATGAAATTATATATATGAATATGAAATTGCATAACTTAAAAATAAATCATACCAATATTGTTAGAAATGACATTTAATTCTCCAATTATAGGTTGATTTGCAACTTCTTCTCCTCTCAAGATTGCTCTTTTTTTCCTTTTTTTCTCTATCTTTCTCTCTTATTTCTTCGGTGTTGCTTTGATTCCTAGAAGATATTTTACTTCGATGCTTTTTGCTTCCCATTGTGATCAATATCAACAATCCAAATTCATACCTACAACAATATCTAAACAAAATACACAATTGTTTCAAATAGGATAGTCAATTGTGAAAGATAAAATTAGTAACATGTTTATGTATTATGTTTTATGTTTATATAGAATTTTGTTTAGAAATTCGGGTGGGAAATGAGGTTAGGAGGGTGGTTTGAATGACATTAATGCCATCAATTCCTAAGTCCATTCTTGCACATTTTTGTATAATTTTTTTACAAAGGCCGGACCTCGATCAAGGTAAAAGCTCGATCTAGGTTTTGTTGGAAGCTTTATCGAGGGTTTAACAAACCCACGATCTAGCTTCCGATAAAACCTCGATCAAGATATTTAAATACCTCGATCAAGGGTCTGAAAAATAGAGATTTATTCCTCTTACAAGAAAATCAATGTTTCTCTATGTCTTCTAGGGGTGTAAACCCTGCCATTCATGGCACACAACTGAGCGGGGTTCATACTGATAGATTCATCACCGGATCCTCTATCCATTGAGATACCATGCATGGTTTTGGAATTCATATGGGTTTTTTTTAATTAGTTCTAAAACTTACACTTAGAAAACTAGACAACAACTTTGAAGCATCTCAAAGAAAAATCCGCAGGGTAAAATATACACATCCAAAATTTTCTTAAAAATGCATAGCCCACACATCGACGTGTCCTCTTGAAAAGATACCTGGTTTTTCAATTTTTCAAAACAGTGAAAAAAAAGCTGGGATGGACACACATGTGTATAAAATGATGTTGAAATCAGATGTGGTCACTTTCGAAAAACAATTAATAATTGTATATTGTGAAATAAATTAACAAAAAAATATGCAGACTACAGTGAATTTTGTGTAGATCATGCTCATATATATATATATATATACATATTAAATTATTAATGTAAGATTGAATTATTGGGGTTGGACACGAGCCACTTATTAAATTCTTCAAATTTTTAAGGTCACACAGTTCATTAAATGCAAATTTTCACACATTAAATGACATCGGAATATTAAAAAAAAAATATCATTAAGGAGCCAACATAATATTGTACAAAACAAAATTCACTACAAGTTGAAATTCACATGGCATATATGTGTTTCGAGGGATTCTATCTAGAACATGAGTAAAAAATCAGGTTTTCATCGCCAAATTTGGCCAAAAAGTGTTTCCCACCTCCATGCATTTACCCAAATTGAATCATGACCTCTATGAGTTCTAGGTAAATCTAAAACAAAATCCATGCTTATTGAATCCCAAAGCCTAGCTGGAATAGGTAATAGTTGATACAATCATGTGTTCTGACTTCTTCCTTTTGGATGTTGACAGAATCTACATATTTCAACAAATCTCTTCACATCATGCTGCATCTTTGGCCAAAAATAAAAACTAATCACCAGAGCAAAAGTCTTGTCTTGCCCAAAAGGTCCTGAGAGACCCCCACTATGTTTTTCTTGAATTAAATTTTCCCTCATTGAACATCTAAGAATACACAACTTGTTGTCCTTGAACAACAATCCTTCTTGTATCATATAATCTAACCACTGGCTTCTGTTATGGGTAACTGGATTTTCACAGGCAGCATAAATATCCTTGAAATCTACATTTTCTTTATACATAGCAATCAAATTTTCAAATCCCAAAGTGTTGACATTAACTTTATGCATTACCAAACTTATTCTGCTCAAAGCATCAACAAGTTTATTAGACTTACCACTTGTATGTTTGATAATGAAGGTAAATTTCTACCCATTTAGCATGCCTCTGATTTAATTTAGGATGGTTGTTGATGAACTGCAAAGCATGATTGTTAGAATACTAAACAAATTCCCTATGCATCAAATAACGTCTCCACTTTTTAAGAGCTTGCACAACAACATATAATTCTTTATCATATGAAGAGTACTTTTGTTTAGCTTCATTCAACTTTTAACTAAAATATGCTACTGGCATCTGTTCTTGACTTAAAACTGCTCCCACTGATGTTCCACTGGCATCTGTCTCCACTTGAAACACTTTATCAAAACTGGGCAAAGCCAAAATAGGCTTCTCAGTTATTTTCTTCTTCAACAATCATTAGAGGAAATTTCAACTCAAAATGGGCCTCCTAAAAAAATTTAATAAAATAATAAAATAATATTTATTAATTTTGGAGGAAGAAAATAAAAAAAATTACTTGTCTGTTTGTATATTCGACATATATCCCTGTGTTTTTACTCAAATTTCGATCGAGAGAGCTCGTTGGATGCGGAATTTAATTATGCATCCAACGAGCTCTCCTGAACGAAATTTGAGTAAAAACAAACGGAGATATGTCGAATATACAAACAAAAAAGTAGTTTTTTTTATGATACCTATCCCCAAATTTATATTAAAAAAGTGTTTAAGACCTATACGGTATTTCAAATTTAAAGCAATTTCATTGGCTAACACATGATGACATGGAATTTTAATTAGAGTTAAAAGGTCCATTTTGAGTTGAAATTTCCTCTAATGTTAAAATTTCTATCAGCTGCTTCGGTCCATTTGAAAGGCTGTTTACTTCCCCTAAAAGTATCTATCAAAGGTGCACAAATCTGACTGAAATTCTTAGTGAACTTCCTATAAAAACTAGCAAGTCCATGAAAACTTCTTACCTCATAAGCATTCCTTAGAATTGACCAACTTAAAATACCTTGAACTTTATCAGAATCCATTTTTAGTCCTTCTTCTGAAACCACGAACCCCAAGTAGGCCAATTATTTCTTTAGGAATCTACATTTCTTCAAATTTATCAGCAAATTATCCTTCTTCAAATTCCTCAACACCAACTTAAGGTGTCGTAAATGCTCTTCTCTGTTCTGACTGAAAATCAAAATGTCATCTAGATATACTATCACAAATTTTCCAGTAAATTCTTTCAGAACCTCATTCATCAATCTCATGAAAGTATTGGGTGCATTTCTAAGACCAAATGGAATCACTAACCACTTGTATAGACCATCATTAGTTTTAAATGTTGTTTTCCATTCATCCCCTTCCCTTATTCTAATATGATGATATCCACTTTTCAAACTATTTTGGAAAAACATTTTGAACCACTTAAACAGTCCATCAGATCATCAATTCTGGGTAAAGGAAATCTATACGTGATAGTGATATTGTTGAATTCCTTGGAATCAGTACACATTCTCCATCCACCATCTTTCTTTGGACTTAGCATAGTAGGTACGACACAAGGACTCAAGCTCTCTTTCACCAATCCCTTCTCCAACCGCTCCTGTACTTGCTATTTGATTTCTTCATTTTCTAGAGGGGTTCATCTGTAATCTACTTTGTTAGGTAAACTTGGATCAGGTATTAAGTCAATGTGATTACTAATACTTCTTACAGGAGGTAATTCATTTGGAAATTCATTCACAATGATGTCAACATACTCATCAAGTAAATTTTTAACTTCATATGGTAAATCATCCAAATTTGTAGAAGTTAAAATTACCTTTGGCTTACCAATAAGAGAAAATGTAGATCCTTTTCTTTCTGAACTTGTTGTAACAGTTCGTTTCTAGACATCGGCATAATGCTTGATCCTAAACTTTCTTGAATTGCTTCATCGTCCAAGGGTGACAAGGTATGTCTCTTCCCATCTTTCTCCATAGAATAAGTATTCTTCCTCCCATCATGAACAACTTTCCTGACATACTGCCATGGCCTCCTTAAGAGTATATGGCACACATCCATAGGAATTATGTCACACAATATTTCATCCTTGTAAGTACCAATATGGAACTCCACATTACACTTCTCATTCACCAAGAGCTGATGTCCTTTCTGTAACCAGGACACTTTGTAAGGAGTGGGATGCTTCATCCTCTTCAATCCCAGCTTCTCTATCATATATATGGAAACCAAATTATCAGTACTACCACTATCAATAGATATTTTACAACACTTACCTTGTGACTTACACCTTGTTCTGAACAAAATTTTCCATTGAACTAGTTCATGTACCTGTTTCTCTATATTCACCAAGGCTCCCTTCAACATAAGAGCCTCTCATCCTCTGGAGGATTATTCACCTTTGTTTCTTCTTTTGACTCTTCCTGAGCCTCTGCACCATTCACATTTCTATGACCTGTAGATTTATTTCTTGGACAATCCCAAGACATATGTCCAATCTCTCCACAAGTATAACATCTTACTTCTCTATTTATACCTCTTCCTCTACCTCCTATGAATCCTCTTCTCTAGAATGATTGACTGGTACTGTTAGAACTTTCAAATTCATCTTTATAATTTATACCTCCTCTGTTTGGAACACCTCTTACTCTTACCATGTTCTTTCCTTTGTTCCTCTGGTTTTGCTTTCTTAGCAATTTCTCTTCTACCTTTAAAGATACCCGATATGCATCTTCTATAGTTTTCAAATTTAATAGACTTATTTCATCCTGTATATCATATCTCAACCCATTGATATACCTAGATACTCTTTCTAGACCTCCCTCTGTGTGTCTAGATCTAATATTCAGTCTAAAAAACACTTCTCTATATTCCTTTATTGTCATAGCCTTATGTCTGAGGTTCTGTAATTGTCTAAGAAGATTTAACTGATAGTCCTTAGGCATAAATTGACTTTTAATATTATACAACATCTTATCCCAAGGGTTATTTTTTTTCTTACCTCTTCTTTCTCAATGGATCTCGAGCTCATCCCACCAGATAGCTGCATGTCCCTTGAATATGGTTGCTGCATATTTTAATTTCTTCTTGTCTTCTATTTCTTCAAAATCAAAGTATTTACTTAGAGCATTAATCCAATCCATAATTTCTTCAACATTTAAGTTACCTAAATCCATAGGTACTTCTATTCTTAGTCTGCCACTGGTTTTCATCAACATCTTCAAGATCTTAACTTCATCAGGATATTCTGCTTCTTCCTCATAGGATTCATATTCGACTTCTTCATCACTGTCATATGAATTATCCGAGTGGTTCTTTCTTTCCATATATTCTAACCTTTCTTCCATTCTTCTCATCTTTCTTTCCATTTCTGTTTTTGCAGGTTGTCTTCCTCGACCACGTCCTACAGGAACTCCATGTACGCGTCCTCTTCTTGTTGGCATCTTTCTTCATAGACTCAACTGATCAATCTAAGAAACTACGCAAAATATTTACTCTACTCTGGTACCAAAACTGATGGCCTCAAGGACCAACTTAATCCAAAGACTTCAAATTACAGGATGACTTCCTGCTTGAAATCTTCTTTCCGCAACACTATGGGTTGCGAGATGCGGAATCCACAAATATTTTATTTATGTTTCATCATTCCGCAACTCCCTTTCTACAACTCCTTTCCCGCAACTTGCGGGTTGCGGGATGTGGGATTACAACTTTTAATTTTGAGTTTCTGCAACTAATTGCTACTGCAACAGTCCATTCTGCAAGTGGGTTGCGGGTTGCGAAACTCGACTTATTGAAACTGAGTTCTCGTAATTTCCATGTTCCAGAATTCCAAATTCTTCAGCACAGTTGATTCTTGTGGGTTAATTCTTGACCCTTGATCTCTTTCTAGATGCGAAACAAATTTTCACAATTGATTTCTGTCGTGATCTTTCCTCGCCATTCAATCTTCTCCGAGATCTATTTTCGTAGCCCGCCAATTGATCACTGAAAGGATCAAATTCTCTGGAAGTAAAAAACTAAGAATTTATACACAAAATTATTTATGGAGTGAACAGAGGATGAATTCATATCTCTACAAAACAATCAGGAATCCATCGAAACACACACAGAACACAATCCTCTGTTCTTTATTCAATTTGATCATAGTTCTAATTACATAGAATTTAGTTCACTCCCACTGTGCATATTCTTTTCTTTTGCACACTCACTATCATCCACTCTCTTCATTCTTATTCACCCCCCATATCTATTATACTCAAATCAATTTATAACACTCAGAAAACCTGTTAGATCCGACTAAGCTGGATTTGAAGACCTAATAAAATAAAACCCTAGCGACAAAGATCAATACTTGAGAAATTTACGCAGGGATCAAGGAGAACAAAGGCACAATTGCCACTTATTACAAATTTAAAACTAATTTTATCCACATGGATATCGGTGGCCACCCACCTATTCCACTGGCTCAAAAAAATTGTCCATTGTGGTAGTTTCCTAGATATTTTTCTACATTTTTTCGAGTCCTAAACTTTCGAAGCCGTTTTGAGGACCTAAACGACATTTTTTGGTGATTTTGGAGACTAATAGTTACCATTGGAATGCATTTGGCTGACCAAAAGTTATAAATATGAGATGGACCTTTCCAACGAGCTATCAAACACACAAATCGGAGATCGTATGCAAATGTTATGACTTCAGAAAGTTGACTGTTCAACATACCACCTTGGGGCCACAAACTTTATGACGGTTCATCTTCTAGGGATACAGTTTGGACCTTTGGGGTTCTCACCCTCATTATTATTATAAATAGGCCCATTTGGCCTCATTTTGTATTCATCTTGGCATGGATGATCATAGCATCCACATCTCTTCTTAGAGATAGCTACTACCATTCTAGCAATTGTATTACAGTCTGTTCTATTTCTGCCATTTAATAGAATATGTGTTTACTGTATCTCTGTTATCTTTGCAAAATGTCTGTGATTATGATTATGTATATTTTCTTTCATTTCATTCACGCATAAATCTGGATCAATGGTATCAGAGCAATTTGCTCTTTGATTGTTTCTCGGCGCATGTCCCTGACGAGGTCCGAGTATAGAGAGTTTGGTCTCGAACTAGTTTCACATTAGAGGAAATTTGAGGTCTAAAATGGGCCTCCTAAGGAAAATAGTAAAATAATAGTTGAAATAATAAAATAATAGTTAAAATAATAAAATAATAGTTTTTAATTTTGGAGGAAGAATGAAAAAAACTATTTTTTGTGTTCGTATTTTCAACATATCTCCCTGTGTTTTTACTCAAATTCTGAGTGGGAGAGCTCGTTGGATGCAGAATTTGATTCCGCATCCAACGAGTACCCACAATGCATACTTTTTATGGATCCCTCTACCCCAAAAACAAGAAAAACCTGAAAAAACGTGACGATGACATCGCTACCCCAAAAACAAGAAAAACTTGAAAAAATGTGATGATGATGTCATCATCATGTTTTTTCAGGTTTTTCTTGTTTTTGGAGTAGCGAGGTCTATCAAAAGTATGCATTGTGGGTACTCGTTGGATGCATAATTTAATTCCGCATCCAACGAGCTCTCCCGCTCAGAATTTGAGTAAAAACATAGGGAGATATGTCGAAAATACGAACAAAAAAGTAGTTTTCTTTTATGACAAATATGTCAATTCAATCATTATGGTTGACTCATTTTACTGAAATTCTATTGGTTCTTGAATTCCAACTCACAAAATTTATTGTTGGCACGATTTCTTATAAGGCCCATTTTAGACCCCAAATTTCCTCTAATGCTTGGTCATTCTCGCCGTGCCAAACGACCTCCCATGGCGGAAGAAAAGAGAGATGATGGAGCAGGAGATCCTATCAAATCATTGCTCAAGGAAGCCCTTGAGCCAGAGATGATTTTAAGGAACCATACTTATTTAAAAGTGTATAAATGTTGGCGAATATTGACAATTCTTAAAACACCAACTATAAAATGATTGGTGATATTTTTCAAAAAATATTTTAATTTCCAAGGATTTTATATCGTTTATATAATAATTTAGCGATTAGGGTGAAAAAAATTTACCCCATCAAATTTGGTAAAATTTGGGAGAAAAACATGGAAAAATAGCCCATTGGGCTAAAATTTGCCCCTAAAATTATCCCTGCCTCGAGCGACAGAGAAACGAGATGATGGATAGTTTCACCCAAATCCTTCTACGAATGCCAGCAGCGGCAAGTGCATCTTCAACGAGTAGCTAGTTCGAGGATGCAACTCCCTTCAAGGTACAAGTTAACATTGATATTCCTTTATTTGAAGGCAAAATCGATGCAGATGCCTGAGATAATTGGTTGAATGTTCTAGAAGGGTATTTCTCTGTCCACAATTTTTTCGACAGGGAAAAGATCACCTTTGCACTCCTTAAGGCAGTCCTCCATGTCCAAAATTGGTGGGGTACTTATTGTGAGCAAAACTCATCCCACTTGGGCCTCTTTCATAGATGTCCTCATGGAATAGTATTACCCTATGGGAAACTATGATGACTAGTACACAAAATGGACCATTCTGCGTCAAGAAATGGACCAGATGGTGTCAGAGTACACCAACAACTTTCATACCTTGCGCACAAAGTTGGGTATCAAGGAATCCGAGCGGTACCTAATTCAGAAATATCGTAGTGGTCTACATCGGTAAATCCGAATTGAGATGGACTTCCTCGACATCTCTTCACTTGGATCTACCTATCGGTATGTTGTCGAAATCAAGGAGAAATTTCGACAAAAGAACAAGCAAGAGTCTGGACCTACAAATCCACCTCATAAACAAGGCAAGGGAAACCCTGGCCCGCAGAACACAACAAAAGGAAACGACAACCAGTCCCCACCACAAGAAAAGAAGGGGGATGGAAAAACAAAGAAGGAAACCGGTAAGTGGTGCAAATTTCATAAAAACCCTTGGCACAACACTGATGAATGTCGCTCAAAGTAGTCATTAGTGGATGAGATCAAATATTCAGAATCAGATCTTGATTCTGATTCTAAACCCAATGCCACAACCACATACAATGGGAGGCAGATCATTGATGCATACCCCACTGCCACTGTTGCTACCGCACAGATTCAACTAGAGGATCCTAAAGAGTCAGAGGCAAAGGAGCGCCTCTTCCACTCGTAGATGTGGGTGAAGGGAATCCCACTACATTTCATTTTTGACAATGGCATCCAAAAGAACCTGATCTCAGTAGAAGTCGTCAAGAGATTGGAGCTTCTGACAACACCACACTCGCAACCCTACAACATCGGTTGGCTAAGCCAAGGACGAGGTATCTGCATTACTCAACAATGCCTCCTACCATATGGCATCAAGCCTTTCAAAGATGAGGTATTGTGTGATGTGACCCCACTTGAAGTCTGTGATGTTCTTTTAGATCAACCATATATGTGGAAGCGTCATGTTGTATATGAGTCATGGCCTCGCGGCGTCATTGTTACTTTGGGAGGAAAAATCTATCGAATACCAGAGACCATTGCACCTAACAAAGTCTTGAAAGGTAGGAATATAAGCTCCCACATTAGAAAATTATTCCTCTTAACAATTGCGTCTCAAGGAGAACATAAGATCACAGAGACCTCCACACCCTCTACACAGGGTGTCTCTGCTCATTAGACACAAGAAGAAGATAGAGCCATTGTTTCCTCAACTATCCGAGTACCTCTACAATGTAAGGCCATGCATTCAAGGTGCTCATCCAGAAACAAATCATCCACACAACAATTACAACCCTCTTGGGATGCCAAAGAAAAACAACATCTTAACTTCAGCAAATGTCGCACCAGGAGATCACAGTTCGAGATATATTACGAGATTCAATGCAATGGATACCATTGCTTCCTAAGGAGGGAGGATTGATCCAGATGGATATTAGTGGCCACCCACCTATTCCACTGGGTCAAAACAATTGTCCATTGTGGCAGCTTCCTAGTTATTTTTCTACCGTTTTTCGAGTCCTAAACTTTTAGAGTCATTTTGAGGCCCTAAACGACATTTTTTTTGCAATTCGGGGACCAAATGGATTCCATTGGCATGTATTTGGATGAAAAAAATTTGTAAATAATAGATAGACCTTTCCAACGAACTATCGAATTCCCAAATCGGAGATCGTATGCAAAAGTTATGACCCCGGAAAGTTGACTGTTCAACTTACCACCTTGGGGCCACAAAATTTATGACGATTCATCTTCTAGCGCTACGTTTTGGACTTTTGGGGTTCTCACCCTCATTATTATTATAAATATGCCCCTTTGGCCTCATTTTGTATTTAGCTTGGCATGGATGAGCGTAGCAGCCACATCTCTTCTCAGAGATAGCTATGACCATTCTAGCAATTGTATTACAGTCTGTTCTATTTCGGCCATTTAATAGGATATGTGTTTACTATATATCTGTTATCTTTGCAAAATGTCTATGATTATGATTCTTTATATGTTCTTTCATTTCGTTCATGCATAAATTCAAATCAGTGGTATCAGAGCAATTTACTCTATGATTGTTTCTCAGCGCATGTTCCCAACGAGATCTGAGTATAGAGAGTTTGGTATCAAACTAGTTTCACTTGATCATTCTCGCCGTCCCAAATGACCTCCCATGGAAGAAGAAAAGAGAGATGATGAAGCAAGAGATCCTATCAAATCACTGCTCAAGGAAGCCCTCGAGTGACAGAGGAATGAGATGATGGATAGTTTCGCCCAAATCCTTCTACGAATGCCGACAGCGGCAAGTGCATCTTTAACGAGCAGTCGGTTCGGGGATGCAACTCCCTTCAAGGTACAAGTTAACTTTGATATTCCTTTGTTTGAAGGAAAAATCGATGCAGATGCCCTAGATAATTGGTTGAATGTTCTAGAAGGGTATTTCTCTATCCGCAATTTTTTCGACAAGGAAAAAATCACCTTTGCGCTCCTTAAGGCAGTCCCCCATGTCGAAAATTGGTGGGGTACTTATTGTGAGTAAAACTCATCAGACGAGTCTAGAATGTTTGAAACAAATCCCACTTGGGCCTCTTTCATATATGTCGTGAGGGAACAGTATTACCTTGTGGGAAATGATGATGACCAGTACACAAATTGACCATTCTACGTCAAGAAGGGGACCAAATGGTGTCGGAGTACACCAAAAAATTTCATACCTTGCACACAAAGCTGGGTATCAACGACTCCGAGCGGCACCTAATTCTGAAATATCGTAGTGGTCTACATTGGTACATCCGAACTGAGATGGAATTCCTCGACATCTCTTCACTTGGATCTTCCTATCGGTATGTTGTCAAAATCGAGGAGAAATTTGGACAAAAAAACAAGCGAGACTCTGGACCTGCGAATCCACCGCAGAAACAAGGAAAGGGAAACCCTGGCCCATAGCACACAGCAAAAGGAAACAACAACCAGTCCTCTCCATAAGCAAAGAAAGGGGATGGAAAGACAAAGAAGGACACCGATAAGTGGTGCAAATTTCATAAAATCCCTTGGCACAACACTGATGAATGTCTCTCAAAGAAATCATTAGTGGTCGAGATCAAATATTAAGAATTAGATCCTAATTCTGATTCTGAACCCAATTCCACAACCACATACAATGGGAGGCAGATCATTGATGCAAACCCCACTGCCACTGTTGCTACTGCACAGATTCAACTAGATGATCCTGAACAGTCAGAGGTAGAGGAGCTCCTCTTCCACTCACAGATGTGGGTGAAGGGAATCCCACTACATTTTGTTGTTAACAATGGCAGCTAAAAGAACTTGATCTCAACAGAATAAGTCAAGATATTGGAGCTTTCGACAACACCACACTTGCAACCCTACAACATTGGTTGGCTAAGCCAAGGATGAGGTATCCGCATTACTCAACAATGCCTTCTACCATATGGAATCAAGCCTTTCAAAGACGAGGTATTGTGTGATGTGGCCCCACTTGAAGTCTGTGATGTTATTTTACGACAACCATATATGTGGAAGCGTCATGTTGTATATGAGTCACGACCTCGCAACGTCATTGTTACTTTGGGAGGAAAACTCTATCGAATACCAGAGATCGTTGCACCTAACAAAGTCTCGCAAGGTAGGAAGATAAGCTCCTACATCAGAAAATGATTCCTCTTAACAATTGTGTCTCAAGGAGAACATAAGATCACATAGACCTCCACACCCTCTACATAGGGTGTCTTTGCTCATCAGACACAAGAAGAAGATATAGCCATTGTTTCATCAAATATCTGAGTACCTCTACTATGAAAAGCCACACATTCAAGGTGCTCATCCAGAAACAAATCATCCACACATAAATTACAACCCTCTCGGGATGCCAAAGAAAAGTAGCATCTTCAGTTCATCAAATGTCGCACTGGGAGATCAACTCAACACACAGTTCAAGATATGATATGGGATTAAACGCAATGGAGACCATTGCTTCCTAAGGAGGGAGGATTGATCCAGATGGATATCGATGTCCAACCACCTATTCCACTGGCTCAAAATAATTGTCTAGTGTGGCAGTTTCCTAGTTATTGTTCTACATTTTTTCGGGTCCTAAACGTTTGGAGCCGTTTTGATGCCCTAAACGACATTTTTTGGTGATTTGGGGGCAAAATGGTATCCATTGTCATGTATTCAGCCAACCAAAAGTTTTAAATCTTATATAGACCTTTCCAACGAGCTATCGAACGCCCAAATCGAAGATCGTATGCAAAAGTTATGACCTCGGGAAGTTGACTGTTCAACTTACCACCTTGGGGCCGCAAACTTTATGACGGTTCATCTTCTAGGGCTATGTTTTGGAATTTTGGGGTTCTCACCCTCATTATTATTATAAATAGGCCCCTTGTCCCTCATTTTGTATTCATCTTGGCATGGATGAACATAAAAGCCACATCTCTTCTCAGAGATAGCTACCACCATTCTAGCAATTGTATTACAGTCTATTCTATTTCCGCCATTTAATAGAATATGTGTTTACTGTATCTCTGTTATCTTTGCAAAATGTCTGTGATTATGATTCTGTATATGTTCTTTCATTTTGTTCACGCATAAATCCGGATCATAATTCTATCTACTTGTCATCGAACCCTATCCATCTAGAATTTGATTACAAGGCAAGTTGATTCATCATTCAATGAACTACGAGCTGGATGCTAAGATGTTTCATCAGTCAATGAACTTCGAACTGGATGCTCCTGCATCATTTACACTTCACAAAACAAGAATATATCAAGAATGATTTTTTATAATTATCATTATTACATCTTAATACAATCATTGGTACATCAAATATTTTTGTCTTCCATGTGGGAACATTAAGATTATTGTTCTCCCACTAGTCTATATAGCCAAAGAAGTGGATGGGAAATCACAACTAAGAATTCCTTTGTACTATCTTGTAATCTAGAAAAAGTATGAAAGCTATGTCCACTAGGTCTCCAACCTTATCAACTATTCCTTTAAACAAATTTCCTCTACATTGAATCCTTATTCCTGTAAAATTAGCATGAAAACAAAATCAGGTTGTACAAGTCGAATGAATCAATATAAAATTGAAATTCAATAGTACTAAATTGAATAGACTAGAATAACTTGCATTCACTTCAAATCTTTGAAAAGTATGAAATTTTCCACATATGGTATCCAAAAAATGATTGTACCCTCATCAAGTTCTAGGAATTTTTTATTTTTATTTTTTCCTTTGGGTCTAGTTTAGTTTCTACAAAATAAATTTAAAAATTGAGGTGCTTATTTTGAAACTTATCTACACTTTAGAGTAATGGATGTTAGATCGGTCGAATTTGGGTCAAAGCTACAACCTCTTTACTTGCTGCTATAGAAATTTCACATAGTTAATAATTTCATAGGTTTTGTCTATTTGCGTACAATAATAATCAGTTTGGTTATGTTTCTACTTGTGTATTGAATAGTTGTGAATCCATATTACACATATACTAAAAGCACCATCCTATGACTAGCAACTAGATTATCAATATTACAAAAATATACATGTACTATTAAAAAAAGTTTCACTCTCAAATCAAGTAACTCTTCTAGATGTTTTGGTGCACACTAGTACATAATGACAGACAAGTGACAAAAAATGGCCAAAATCCACTTATAAATGATCACTTTTTATTTGGCGATTGCTAATGGCCAATTTTCGGTCTCTTATCACACAACAAAAAATGTGGTCATATATAGTTTGGTCGTTTATAGCTTGTTGGCTGGTCATTAATTTGATTTCATATTTGGTCATTACATGGTCATATGTTTGGTCATTAATCTGGTCATATGTTTGGTGATAAGAGACCCAAAATTAGCCACCAAAACTGTAATTTGGTCATTTATATGCGAATTTTGGTCATTTGTTTGGTTGCTTATCTCCTATTTGTTGGTCACTTATCTCTCATTTTTTGGCCACACATTTAGTCATTTTATATGAAAATATTCATTGATTTTTGTAGATAGCTTATAGAGGAATCGAACCACCAATCTTCTTCCTATAAGGAAGGTGCTCTTCCATCGAGCTAGTACCCTTGAAGTCTCCACAATACTTGCAGAAGTACCAAGCTTATTCATGTACTTTAGACATCATATATATATTATAAAAGGAAACACGAATTAACAATAATATCTACTATAGTTTGATCATGCACTCCATAAATCCGAGTTCTACAAAAAAATATTGTCCTTCTGTATATTCATTCAAAAAAGGAATGCATTAACACATTCAAAGTTCAAAGAGAGGTCCACTTATTTTTTCCATTGCTTGAACATATTGCTCAACTAATTTACCAATTATCTCACCCAGATCCACAGCTAGCTTATGTTCCTTTGCACCTAGTTCATATGGGGCAACATTCCCATAACCTTCACCTCTTTCAACTTTAACACTCTCAGAGGCACCTGTGTTAAATATGAAAAGAATACAAAGACAAAGACAATAAATAACAACAATAGTAAATTACACTAAAATTATCTCCTTAAAAAAGTGAAATGCTTCATGCAAGAAAATGATTAGGTAGAAATCAAAATCAAACCTCAACAAAACAACAACAATATTTGGAAAATATTGATTGCTTGGGCCAAGAAGTTGAGGATCAGATTTGCAGTTAGGAAGCAGTTAACACATGAACAATAGAGTTAGCTCAAACAAAACAAAATATACTCACATAAAAACTAAAACCAATAGAACCAACATCAAGTTAACTACAACGTTTTCTAAGCATACTTCTCTACCATTGAGAATAGCAGTTCATGTAAAACTTTTGATTCAACTAGGTTATACTTTATAGGCAGAAAGTTCAACCAGGATGGAACAACCTGCAATTACAGACCCAATTGAACAATGGAGGACAATTTTTTCATAAAATAAAAACATTTTCATTCTATATCATAATAGATATCAAATCAAATAATTCCATTCCCCACACATAGTAGTCATATTAATGTGGAACCAATTCCTCAACAAGGAAATATTAAATAAGAAAATAATGAATACCTCGGATGCATCAATGCAATATCTTTGATGTTCACAAATCTTTTGAAGTGTAGATATTACATTATATGTTGCCATTCTATAGTTAGGAAGAACAACTGATGGATGACTAATTACATCATTCAACTTTGATAGAGCTTATGTTGTCATCGAACCAAATGAATCAATAACACACTCAATATGGAAATTTGGAAATACTTAACACAAGAGTTTTATTTTTGATCCTCCATGTTCATTACACACTCCAATTCCATAAACTGTTGACTGTAGAGAAACATAATTAATCGAAAAAATGCAGAAGGATAAGAAAACCGATAAATTCCACCTAAAAATCAAAATGCACATCTAGGATGATTGCATTACCTCCCAGACATCAACATCTTCATCTTTGAAAGCTTCAAGAAGAAATGGAAAACAAGTGTCATAATACATGTACCAAAGGCAATATAAAATCAGTGATTATTCTATATAAGAAGCAAAATAATCTATATGCTTACATCTACCAAGTTTGGGTAAATTACTTTGTAGCGACCACACTCCACTTTTATACAACATAATAGAAATTGAATATTGCCACACGTATATCTTCTTTAGTTTGGTATTTTCCCTACAAAAGATGTAGAAGGAACAAATAACAAGCCTTCAGAACACACCCCACAATTTGGTAGTAGTAGATCTCGAGGTACCAATAGTGTTGTTTGATTTATAATTGATTACATACAAAACAACTAGTTGGATCTTGATGCATCTCTTTATCATAACATGAATAAAAAAGAATTTACTCATTATCACGTGTATTCTTACCAGCATCAAAGTGATGAAGGAAACAAATTCATCAAAATAGGGTAAAAATGATGATTTGAACCTTTTTAAGAGTGTTACAAGGAATTCTCCAATTTGGGTAATCACTTGAATGCATTCATTTAGCGAGGTTAACATATTTGTAATGACCTTTGTTTCTGGTTTCTGGTAAGCCAGATACACTATGTTAGCTCTGATCAAGTGAAAATAGATGTTATTTAGAGGCAAATAAATCATATTTCTTTAAGTTGTTGACTACATAAATAATGAAAAGTTAAAAAATTTAAAATGAGAGCTTGTCTTCTATTTCTCTCATTTACATCTATTAAACTCATCCCTAAAACATCAAATTGCATGGTAGGTTTGCCCTATTTTGTGGTTGGGAATTACCCTCTAGAAATCTGCTTTGTAGCGCTGATTAAATCTGGTCTAAAACAGAATTAAAGGTTGATTTGCAAGGTTGAAAACTTCAGATTAATAAGTGAAATTCCTATATCTTCCCTAGTTTTAGCCTCATGTGTACCTTATTTCAAATCTAACTAAAGGTTAAAACATTCTGTTGTCACAAATCTTGGTTGCTGGTTGGAAAAGACATATCATTTGCTAGTTTGTAGCAGCATTTAATTTATTAATTCAGATCTCAAATTTGAGGATATTTTCACATATACACTAATAAATTCTCAAGCCCTGATTCTTCACTACTAAAATCCCTTGTAGCATCAACTAGTCCAATGATCGTATCAATCCATTTAACATTTTATTCTGGAACTAAATCTTGTAATTGCAAATAATGCATCTCAATAGAAGCTAGAGTGTTACGGAGAGAAATTCCTATGGCTTGGGGTACCACAACAGACAGCTAGACTCCAGAAATCAATCTTCTCCAATATGCAATAGAAATAAAAACATCTAACCCTAAAGGATCGAACCTCGTACCTTATTCCGGACGGTTGAAGTAGATCCCCATTGAGCTTTCCAATCTTCAGCTTGAATTGTTATAGCACGTCCTCAACAACAAGTAAACAATACAAGCATACTATATTTCATGGTGTTAGATCTATTCTATCATATATAATCAATAATGTATAAGCATTTGACATATTCCAATGGATGCAACATTAATTCAAATACACATTACTGGACAGGAAAAGATATTTCTATTAATATGAATCAGAGATTACAAGTGACAACCTCTGACGGCACGTCTGCGAACCGGAGAAACTGAATCCCCCACTTGGGCCTCCATCACTCCGATAGCAAGCTCACTAACAAAGGTAAGCTTGGGAAGAACACAACAGTGCTCCAAAGGGAAAAAGGGATGCAGACTCAAGTATAGTTCTGGCAACAATGGACTATAGTTTAGGTACTCTCAATTCTCTCTTATGCTTTCAATGTCTCAATGGTTCCTTATATAGCTTTCCAAAGTGATACTGAAAGGTCGAATCCGTGCGATCTCAAGGCATATGGAAGGCCAGGAGTCATATGAGTCGGATTCAAGGCAAGGAACAGTCCAATAGTTTTGGATTATGCACACATCCCGATGTACGCGACTATAGAGGGAATATCCGTGTATGTACGCGGTTATCGGGGAAAAGGCCGCGTATATCATTTTTGTAATGTTGTTAGGGATGGTCAATGATACATCAAAAGATAATAAATGGTCCATAGGGAATAATGAGTCTGCAGCGGGATAGGGGAAGGCCATACAATGTGTGATTCACCTAGTGTGGTGAAATCCGCTATAACAGATGCCCCCTAATGTATGAGATCAGAGGGGTTATACGATGGCCGAAATACATTATAAGTCCATCCCAGAAGTGAAGTGATGAAGGTACCCAAATGGAAGACCAGCCACCCAATCAGCATAATAACATAATACAATTCTGCATATAACTGCAAGTACATAGAGTAGTCTCGGATACATAAGAGTACAATGGCCATGAATAGGCATGAAACATGATAGAACATATGTGGTCATCGCCATGTACAATATACATAGATCAGAATCTCCATGATGAAGATATACAAAGTACAATGATCTCCACATAGGCTGAAGATATATAACAAATCAAGATCTCCATAGTGGCTGGAAATATCTGACATATACTGGAACAAGTCACGAGAGCTGAAATCTCATGAACACTGGCACGATCAAGGATGTAGCATATAGTGGATGCCACCAATCTGGAAGGTCTTCTACACAAACCGCTACGAGTACATGTCCTACTATGCGAATAGAGGTGTCGAGGTCGAACATAGTAGTCCATCGTCTGATTACCGGTCATTGATGTATACCGTTAACAGACGCGAGATCACCCACCGATAATGAAAATGGGAATCAAGGTACTAGAGTGCAAACTAACAAGTGTGAATAAATGTGTTGAGGTCGAACACTTGAGAGGATCCATCGATCAGGGGACATTGATGTATTCCCAAAACTGTCCATGGCGAGAGAACCTGCCACTGATGACTGCAAGTCTCAAGGCACTCAAAATGACTCTAGACTCCAATCCCAGAATAAATGATCTGAAGTCGATGGGATGAAATCCGCTGGAAGGATGGCATTGAGGCATCCCCCATCATCCAACATGAGGTACTCAGCAAGGCTGTATAATATGGAAGAACTCAATCATAAGGTGCACGAACCAGTAACTGTACCGGGAATGGCCGACATGCAAAGTCAAGATAACTGAGGAATGGCCGACTCAGGTTTCAACTTCCTTCGAACAAGAGCATAACGGCGTATGGTGACTGAATGAAGGCAGCATAGACTCGATATACAAACTGGGACATCTCTATGACGCAGGAGGCATCAATAGAGGCTCCATAGGGACTGGAAGCGTAACCAGTCGGTGGAGATAAAACTCAGATAACGAGTACAGCTCCTAAATTCAAACTATAACCCAACCAATGGATGTGATATATAGTGCTCTGTTCGAAGGCGACACAACTCGACAGCTGCCAAAGATAATATCTTTTCTTGTCCGGCTTTTTGGTTTTTTGATTTTTTTGGTCTTTTTCAGTTATTTGAAAAGCTTGAAAAAAGAATAAACTAGCTTTATAGTTGCAAACTAGGAGGAGACGAGTGTCATAAAGGCAAACAAACTAGTTCCAAGAAGTGGAACATACCTATGCTCAATGCAAGGATACATGTGTAGGATATCGACACTCGGGGGAAAATACCCTCCCGGTAAAAAGGGAATCAAGCTACGAAAGATATAAATACAGGCTCTGCATGGCTAGACATGAGACAAGCTCGGGCTATATGGCTGAAACGCAATGTCAGGGGAGCCGGCATAAAGCTCAATAAGACAGGCAAAGCTCATGATAATGCATTCACAACTTGATATAAGGGGAGTCTGGGGGATACAGGCCAGCATAAGATCAAGAGGAGTATGAGGCTCTTGCTAAATGTCATGGAAAATACTATACAACGGACTCCCACACCCTAAAGGGGAAAACATCGGCATGGGCACCAAATGCAAATAAGGCGCTAACTAGGGTACCCATGTAAGGTGAGTCTCTACCACTCACATCATGCGACTTCTATAGCAGCAAGAAGGTTCCGTGACATAATAGAGTGGGTTCGTACCTAAGGATATAGTGACATGGTCATAAGGTCTTGCAAAATGCAAATGGTGGTGAACCTAACCTATATTCCAGTATAGACGTTATACCTGAGATCAGTACGAACGGGTCAATCCAAAGGCTGAAACATCGCTGAAAACGGTCTTCTACATCACAAATTAGGTCAGAAATGGTCCAAAAAGGTTAGAAACGGTCAAAACTATAGAAAAGGGGGTAAAAATTTTCAAATATTTGAAAATTTTTCTATAAATAGTAAAAAATATAAATCATTTGAAAACTTTACCCATTGGAGCTCTGATATTCAACTGCAAATTCCAGGAGATTCAGCCGACGGAATTCACAACCGATTCTTCCAGGTACTTACTCATGTTCCCAGCTTGCATTTCAATACAAATTTTATAATTTTTCATGGTCAAATGAGTTTTTAATGGCCAAAATTACATGAGCGCCACGGCCCACGCGGATATCGAGGTTTTTTCCGCGTATAGGGCTGTCTATACGCGGAAAAGGGGCCTGAAACCACGTACATACGCGGCTGTTTTGAAAACAACCGCGTATGACGCTGCGCACTAAGATTTCTATGAATCTAATAGACATTTTGGTCAATTTCTCATGCAGGATGGTGCTAGAGTGGCGAGAACGCGAGCATGGTGATGTAGAAGAGGCAGTAAGAGCTGACAGAATGGCTCAAGAGGCTCTAAGAAGATGCGGACTCTACAAGTTTTGGTGCCTAGGAGGCTTGAGGGCCAAACCAGGACTACTACAGATGCTTGTAGACTATTGGGATCCGGACTCAGAGTCCTTCCGGCTAGACGGCATGTCCCTGACCATTGAGGTGGAGGATATCGATTTTATCATAGGTCTATCATGGCGGGGTGAGACGGTGAACCTTCGTGCCCGCGGAGGGCCAAGTCATGGGATGACTATAGATGAGTACATCGCAGTATACTGCTATCCAGAGACAGAGAAGGTGGGGAGCCAAGTCCCCACCAACGCTATACAGGTACTGGGCCTAAAGGCCATCTTACTGACGCTGGGCAGGATAGCAGGCTTAGCATCACTCCATCAGGCCTCGCGGCCATTGATTTTCTATGCAGTAGAGTGCATGACACCGACCATATATGACTGGAGCACATCATTGTTGAGCAACATGAAACATTAGCTCAGTGAGTACAAGGCAGGTAGGATACGGAACTTCGGGTTCAGTAGTATCTTGAGCACTTTCTTCTTCGAGCGGGTTCCAGGATTGAGCCCTAGAGTGGATGTTCCTCTCCATGGGGTTCGAGATCCGGCCCAATGACGTTGGGCAGACGCTATGCGCAGACTGGGGGGCGGTAGGGTGGCCAACCCTTATCCAGCAGAGTTTTTTCCTTGGTGGCGACGACAGATTATTTCCATAGAGGACTACCCTTATGCAGGGATAGACTTCCGGGGAGACCCGGACATGCCATTACCACCAGGGTCAGCATATGGAGACATAGGTAACGAATATCGACCCTAACTCTTTTTAAATTTTTTTGAAGTATTTAATTTTTTTTGTGTGTTTTCTTGATTAATGGAATCAAAAAGACATGTTTTTGGGTGACAATACATAGTGACATCCACTATTGATGTGCAGATGTGGGACCACGGTAACCAGAGGGCTTCCCACGTCATAGACGGAGGGGAAGAGGAGACAATATCACCGGTGTGGATGCGGAGCGAACGCTCCAAAGAATCCATACCAACTTTGTGCGACTGACTCACAGGATTCCCATGGCGCAAGTCGAGGACTTTCCTGAGGCTATGCAGAGACAGGTGGTTGGTGTACCACGTGCATGGGTTCATTTATTCCGACGGCTAGCTAGAGCCGTGGTTACATATCATGATCACAACCCTCATCCACCTCCACAGGAGTAGACACCTGGGAGTGTACCTATTTTGTATTACCGTGTATATGATGGTGGCTTTCCAAAGCCCCAATTTTGTATTATGACACTATGTATTACCACATTTTGATGTATATAAAAAAGTTTTATAGTGATCGGTTTATTTAATTACATGTGTAAACATTGCGTTTATGATTAATTTATGATGAATGAAACAAATGCCAATCTAACACATAGTTAGCATATGAGTCAGCAATTTGATTAAAAT
>LPNX011184406.1:4057-59304 GCA_001517045.1 Pseudotsuga menziesii
TGTTATGTCGCATTATGATGCTTATCAAGGTTTACGTTTCATTGCAACATTATCAAGGGTTATATCACATTATGACATTAAACCATTGTTTGTTACAATGTTTGGTTGGTATATGTCAACACAACCAAAGATGTGACACATTAATATTGCGAGAGTGGGCGTTTAATATGCGTTATGTCGCATTCTGATGTTTATCCCAGTTATGTTATAGTATCGACATTAATCAAGGGTTTTGTCACATTGTGATATGTCTTACTAATTGTAATATTGCGACAAATTATTTAAATGATATCATGTAATTAATTACAAATCGATATTAAAATAAGTAATTGTGAGACACATTAATAATGTGATAGTGGACGTTTAATAAGCGTTATGTCGCAATGTGACGTTTAACACAGTTTATGTTACATATCATATTGTTATGTCGCATTATGATGTTTATCAAGGTTTACGTTTCACTGCGACGTTATCAAGGGTTATATCATATTACGACATTAAACCATGGCTTGTTACAGTGTTTGGTTGGTATATGTCAACACAACCAAAGATGTGACACATTAATAATGCGAGAGTGGGCGTTTAATAAGCGTTTTGTCGTATTGTGACTTTTATCACAGTTATGTTGCATTAGCGACATTAATCAACGGTTTTGTTACATTTTGATATGTCTTACTAATTGTAATAGTGCGACAAATTATTTAAATGATATCATGTAATTAATTACAAATTGATATTAAAATAAGTAATTGTGAAGGTATTAAATAATAAAGTATGCTTAACATATAAAATAAATAATATTGGATATAATTAACTTCCTGATATATTTTTCATATATATTATAGGGAAAAACATTGTATTAATAATATTTTACCTATGTTATGTTTTATTTAATGTTTTATATTAATTAAATAATGTGTTAATAAATAAATGATATTATTTATTAAAATTAATTTAACATTTTATTATTTCTATCAATACTTTATGTATGTCGAAATAGAACATGAAAACCATTGCATACATAGCTAGACCCAACTATGAAATAAACTTACAATCCAACATTGCAATGAATTACTTAATCTCACATAACCGATTAGGGAACGATTTGATAATGCAAGATGACAATTAGACAGCTTCTGCACTATTAGAATCTAATAAAACCTTTCACCAACATATTATTCTTTGATTTAAAAATCCTAACGTTGTGATGTGACAAACCTTTCACCAACATATTATTCTTTGATTAAAAATCCTAACGTTGTGATGTGACAAACCTCTCAACAACATATTTTCCTTTGATTAAAAATGCTAACATTGCGATGTGTAGTAAAGACCCATAAACCATCATGAACATTGCATCCCAGCATAATCAGAACTATAGTTGTTTCCAATGTGACGAATAATGTAATTTATCCTAACCCTTTGTGAACCTCCTACATAGTATTTGAATGCTTGCGTTCCCCAATGTATTTGTCACGTTCTGAAATTAAACAAAGGCTATGTCACATTGTCACAGTTTGCGAGGGTTTCATGTCACATCTTTGTATGTTTTGCGACACAATACATACTATAGAGAAAAATGTTGGTTATGTCACATTGTGACGTCGATAATCTTCATTCTAATAATAATGAACATATGTTCATTTGGTACATCAATAACATGGTATGGAACATTATGGCTAGGTTGCATTATGAATTTGTGATCATATCTATTATTATGTTAGTTTATAACATGTGAATAATAGATATTGGATATAATTAACTTCATGATATGTTTTTCATATATACTATACAGAAAAACATTGTATTAATAATATTTTAAGTATATTATGTTTTATATTAATTAAATAATATGGTAATTAATATATTTAATATTATTTATTATATATTATAATTAAATAAACAATATTATTTCTATTAATACTTTGTAGATATGTCTATGCGTGCACCCGTTACTAGCAACAACCACATTAAATTAATAATGTGTTTGAATATGTCGATAGGCGTAAATTTAAGCACATACTATAGGGAAAAACATTAATATAAAAAGTATGTGCCTAAATTTACGTCTATAGGCGTATTCAGACACATTATTAATTTAATGTGGTTGTTGTTAGTGATTATACCATATACATTACCATTTTAACAATTTTACTCTCTTCAGTACTCCTTAAACGCCTTGATTATACAATTTTTATAGTATATTGCAATTCTAATAACGTGATTATGCAATTCCAATCATATATATATTAAGATTTTAACAATTTAAGCATAATTTTATCTGAAAACTAAATAGATTCTAAGAATTTTGGCAGAAAACTGAAAAATAAAATAAAATAAAAAATTAACAATCTTATCCCTTTTTACAGTCAGTGACTCAGTAGTAAGTATATTCGAGGTAAGTTTGGTAATTAAGTCGTCCTGAACTTCTAGAAGCAATAAAGACTTTCTAGATGGTAATTATTGTATGACACCTCATTAAAGACTTTCTAGATGGTAATTATTGTATGACACTCGTTACAATTAATGTTGTACGGTTAGGTGATGGCACGAACATAAACATGTGAAGTATGATGTAAACTTGTAAAGTACGTACAATCTGGCTGGCGGAACCGTTGGGATCGGGAGTGGGATTAAAATCCTGCCAAAACTATGGTTTAAAGGGTAGTTTTCAGTAATTGAAATTGTATAAATTTAGTGCTATAAAGGTGATAAAAAGTGTTGAATCTATTTTGGCAATAAAAATTATAAATTAATTTGTAAATTTAATAACAAATTAATGTTGCAGCCAAACTTATTTAAAAAGTGCAAATAATCTAGAAATTAACCAACTCCAAAATTATTCAGCTGGCTAAGTTAGCTGCAAGCCATTTAATATGGCCATCAAATGGCCATAGCAGACATGCTGTGGGTTAGATTTGATAGTCAAACTTTATATGATTTGTATTTTCTTACATTGTTTTTGTGTAAATTTGATTATGAAAAAATCGTCAAAATTATAAATTGGATTGTTGAAATTATAGTTTAATTGTAAGAATAGATTTTAATTACACCAAATATCTTAAGGCACAGAAAGTGGCCGGCACAGTTTTGTTTTTTCGAGACTCGTATGTAGATCCTGGAAACAACAATTTAATTCCCACGCTAATCAAGAGAAATTTCCCACCCTATGGCACCAATTTCCTCGCACGCAATCCCACTGGGAGATTCTCCGATGGAAAAATTCTTCCTGACTATTTGGGTAAGCACTCTACACTCAGGCAATTACTAATATATATAACTCTTTTTATTCAGACAGATTATATCTAAATTTTATGTTCCTAATTCGGTACTGTTCAAATAAATAAATATACAGCTGCAGGGCTTGGCATCAAAGAGCTGCTGCCGACATATCTTGATTCGAAACTCCAAGAACAAGAGTTGATCACAGGTGTCAGCTTTGCCTCATCGGGGATCATCGGGGACGGGATTAGACAATCTCACCGCTGCCACTTTAGTAATTCAATGACTATAGTCTACATACCTATCCTCTATATGCATTCACTTAGTTTCTATCCTTCATCATCAAATCTCATTTGTAGAATATTTTTGTGCTCCAACCATTTTTTCGACATAGTTTTCATTCAAACAGTCTGTATTCGCCATGTAATTAGATCTGCTATGACTTTTACTAAACAATGGCAAATGTAAAAACTGACTAAATAATTATTGCACGATGTGAATTGGACAGTCGGTGATTCCATTTTGGAAAGAAGTCGAATATTTCCAAGAATATCGAACTCGGCTGCCCACGCTGGTGGGAGGTATAGAGAAGGCTGTCATGGTGTTGAATAAAGCGGTGACGTTTATCAGCATTGGCACCAACGACTTTATTGCAAATTATTTTCTGGAACCAATTCGTTCGTCGCGGTTTACAGTTTCCCAATACATTGATTTCCTATTGCACACACAGGGATAAAATTTGAAGGGCAGGGTCCCATTTCACTTTGAAGGGCTGTGAGATATTGAACCCTTCGTAGTTGTCATGTAAAAATAAATCCTTCTTTTCATTTGAAAATGTAAAAGTACATCAAAATTTCAGTTCCTTTAGACACCTGACAGAGTTCAAAGAGTTCTCTGACTTGAAGCACTGTGGTAACACCTGAGTTATCAAGGCCTGGTCTATGCAAGTAGTTTCAGAAAGGTACATAAGATTACAAGAAAAAAGGTACATAAGATTACAAGAAGAGAGGCCCATAGCAACAATACTATCTGATAATCAACTGGGCATCCTTGTCATTGACATGGCCAACCTATCAGGAGATCTACAGAAAGAACAAGAGATGGCTAAGATCGACCAGGCTTGTGAAGAATGGGAATTCTTTTAGGTAAATACGTATTATTTAATGCCTAATGCCCATGAATCAAGCTAGTAGATAAATCTATCAATTTAGTATGACCAAGTGTACTAATAGATGACATAAACTAGAATTGGAAAGAAGTTTTTTCAACTTCCTGCTGAGGAGAAAGAAAAGTATGCAGTTAGAGACTATCAAGGTTACCGGAAGATCTTCGTTGTGTCTGAAGAGCAAAAGCTAGATTGGGGTGACTTGCTGGGTTTGATAATATCTCCCCTGCCATCCAGGAATTTGAGTGTGTGGCCATCAGTTTCTTCTCATTTCAGGTATGCCCAATATTACATGGTATATAATAAGGACATTCGTATTAAAAATCAATGGATCTGAGTTCAATTAGATCCTAAGGACATTCATATTAAAAATCAATGGATCTGAGTTCAATTAGATCCTGGTTAAAAAATTGTTGAGGCTTTGTAAATGCTTTGTAAATATGAGAGTCATTTCTTAAAAAAAGAGATCAAATATTAACAGGCAATCATGAATCAGCCTTGCAATAACCGATTTGTAAATAATCATGTGGCCTTTTCTTGCTGTAAAAGATTTTAAATTTAATTGCCAAGAATTTACCACTGAACCCTCACTACTTTTAGTAGTCCTTTGGAAACACGTATCAAAATATGCGAACAAATTACTATCCAGCATGCCCAAGACCAGATCTTATTCTTGGCCTCAGCCCACATGCAGATTGAAGTGGCATTACATTGTTACTGCAGGACAAAGAAGTGGAAGGATTGCACGCCAACAAAGATGACAAATGGGTGGTTGTCCAACCCATTCCTTATGCTCTAGTCATCGACATTGACAATTTGTTAGAGGTAAGGTCTTTATGGTTAAATTCAAGAAACCCAAATTCATCTGGTAATCAGCTCATTAAATTCAAGAAACATATTATTTTGATGTTTATGTGGTTAAATTCAAAAAACTCAAATTTTGAGGTTTATGAGATTTATATTGATATAGGTAGGTGATGACAAATGGGAGATACAAGAGCATACATCATAGAGCAGTGACAAACAAAGACAAATCCATACTATCCAGAGACTGTGTAATTTATTTACAGCTCAAGTCTGGACATGACAATAAAAAGGTCGAGGCAGTATACATATTTACAATTTGTCAAACAGACCTTTTGCTAGCTTTTCTTTAACAATCAATTTTTATCATATGTACTTGAGACCATTATTAGTGCAAAGTTTCTATTAGCAAGGGCATAAGTAATAGGCATTAAAAAAACAAAGGGCTTTATCTATTTTATTCTACTAAGCTCAAAGATCTAAACACAGAAGTTCAATCAAGTATACAAGTAAGACACCATCACCTATTTCATTTATTAAAGATGCAATATTCATTTGCCTGTTTTACAATCAGCCATAAAATATGCCGACGTTGATGCCTAAACAACACATTGTACCTGTCCATGAAATTTGAATGCCACAGAGAATTCCCTAAACCCTTGGAGGTTTAATTATAGCAGCAAAAATGCACAATATATTCAACTGGTAAAAACTCTAAAGGCTGGGAGGGAAGTTAAATCAATCCAGGAAAAAAGTCGTATAACTAAAACAAATTCAAACTCGAGAGATTCCTCACTTCTTTGTAGCCAAAAACAAGTGACTTATAGCAAGGATTCAAGGTGTGCGAACCAAAGCTACAAATTGCCAGTGAAAACCATTTTTCCCTCGTTTTCTTTAGAACAAACACGTTCACTTGGGCATACCTTGTATGGAAGCATTCATATATCAACACAAACAAACCCTATAAAAAAAAATTCACTCCATGCATACTCGCCACATGCATATGAATACTGAATTCAGCGATTTCGAACCTACATTATCAGCCAACAAACAAAGGAAGAAGGCACACCTGAGATAGTAACAACGAAAGAAGCAAACACAAATCTAGAACCAACCACCGCTAATCAAATCCTTGTTTTTTCACACGCCTTCCTCTCCGACAACAGCTATAAATGACAACAAACCACAAATACACACCTGAAACAAAGAAATGAAATTATGAAACTGCACCCTGCCAAAAAGAAGTTTCAACAAACAACCTTCCAAGCTAGATAAGCACATGCAAAAACACAATCCCTACCCTGGAAAAAAGAAGTCTCAACTAACAATGATGCAAACCACAGCAAAGCACCTGCAGCGGTGTAGCTCTGGTCAGGTCATCCCTTCACCAACTTGTTCTTTGATAGAGGACACTGGCCGTAAATGAAGCATGTTAAGGGTTGTTATGGTGTAGAGGACTTTGTAAATGAAACCTTGTATGGTGTGGCCAGGTAAGATGCATTTGGGATGATTCACACCTAATCACTTCTTATCACAAGTATGCTCAGCTTGAAAAAATAAAAAATAAAATAAAGGCAAAAACACCCCTACCATAATATGAAACTATGCTAAGCCTGAAAAGAAATTAAAAAAATTAAAGACAAAAACACTTGCTGCAACATATCTACAATATCTAGAAAGACAAATTTTCAAAAAAATCTAACATACAATAGCAAAAAAAAAATGAAACTATGCTTAGCATGAAAAAAAATTAGAAAAATAAAGGCAAAAACACATGCGACAACATATCTGCAATATCAAGACAAGAAAGGAGAAATTTAAGAAAAATCTAACATACAATAGAAAAAACCAACATGAAATTATGCTAAGCCTGGAAAAAAAAATAGAAAAATAAAGGAAAAAACACCTACAACATGAGGACTCCGGAAAGGAAAATTTTCAAAAAAATCTAACAGTCAATAGCAAAAAAATACACATTAATGACCACACATATTTTTGAAAGCAAATAAATAGAGGAAAACATGAATGTCTTCATCTGAAATAGCATATCAAATGAAACCTGAATCATAACTAGAAAAAGAGAAAAAATTCTTAAATTTAAATTTAATGAAAAAAACTGCGACATAAACCCGTAAAACCCATTTACCCAAAATCATAAATTCAGGCCACAAGTAAAACCCATTAAAAAGTAATTCAAATCCACAAAAATCCCAAAGTATCTATCTCTCAGAGAGTATTTGTAAGATGCAATGGAAAAAAAAGCAACACAAAAGCCCAGGCCTTGAGAAAAATAAAAGATGGGAAATCAATAGACAAATTTGCAGTGTGAGATATATAAAGTGTAAGAAGTTACGATGATTCTTCTGCGTTCGGCAGCTACAGTAAACCCGATTGCAATGAGATGCAGCCCTACAAGAAGCAGTAACACCAGTGAAGATGGCTTGCTGTCGGCCATTTCTGCACCAGATCTCACAGTGGCTGCAAATGAGATGAACACCAGGACTGACAAGTAACCAGAATGAATGGTCACTATAAACTTCTTCCTTCTTCCTTATTTTCAGTGGGGACTATGAAAGACAATAAACGAGTGCTCGCCGCTTTTTCTTTGTCTTACTTTCCACCTATTAGCTGGCACTTCACACTTCTTTAATACTGCCCAATCACATACGAAAGAAAACACTCATGCAAAACCAGAATGAGAAGACTACCATTAAATGATAATGCAAGAGCAATCAATGCTCGTCCTACAGTGGTGCCAACACAAAGAACATTTAAACAGCAATAACGCCAGCCCGCGGCCTCCTCAAAAAACCGAGAACTTTGTTAGTGGCGTGGAGCCTAGTTGGCAGTGGCCCACCGTGGTTAATTTGAGCCTCACCCCTGGTCTTGGACGGGTAAATTTGAGAGCGGCCCTTCTATTGTAATTTTACACCAGTCTCTTCAATTTCATTACTGACGCGATGAATATAAAATTAGATTTTTTTTCATGTTAAAACTTTTTACAGTCTTCTATGACGGCCAAAATGGCCTTTGACGGGCTCTGCAGCCTTCAAATTTGAAGCCTGTATTAAGGGAAAAGAAAGCCAGTCAAAACACGACACGCAAAAGCCAGTCAGTCAAAACACGAAGTTGAAAGACTTGCGTTGTTTGCGTAGAAGAAAACAGGCAGCAATGTGCTCTGAACTCTGAAACGATCAGGCCGTTTTGGGTAATTTAGATTTTATTTGAAAACTGAAGCGATCAGGCCATCATGGAGGATTTGAAAAGCCTGAAGCTCGAGTTTGACGCGCAGACGGGAGTCGCTCACATTATCATCAACCGCCCGTCGCAGAGAAATGCCCTCGACGATCATTTCTTCAAAGAGTTGCCTCCACTTTTGTCGACTCTGGACGACAACCCCTCCGTTAGAATCGTCATTCTCAAGGGCTCCGGCAACCATTTCTGCTCCGGCGTCGACCTCTCCTTCTTGAGTTCCTTCGTGGGCTGCGATGATCATGTCGACGGTGATAAAGCTAGAGAAAAGCTGAGGCTAAACATAAAGCACTCACAGGCGGCCCTGTCCGCCGTCGAGAAATGTCGGAAGCCGGTCATCGCCGCCATCCACGGGGGCTGCATAGGTGTTGGTGTCGACTTGATTACGGCCTGCGACATTCGGTATTGCAGCGAGGACGCCTTCTTTTCCGTGAAAGAAGTCGACCTGGGCATCCCGCCCGACCTCGGGACTCTTCTGCGCTTGCCCAGATTGGTCGGTGACGGCAACGCCAGGGAATTGGCTTTCACGGCGAGGAGGGTCGACGCCCTCGAAGCCAAGCAAATGGGGCTTGTCCAGAGAGTGTATCCGACAATGTCGGATATGAACCAAAATGTCGGCAAGATTGCGATGGATATTGCTGGAAAATCTCCGCTTTCAGTAATCGGAACGAAAGACATTCTGTTGAATATTAGGGATATGTCCGTGGCCAACGGTTTGGATTACGTTGCTGCTTGGGTTGCTCCGATGTTTTTGTCGACTAATTTTAAGGAGGCCTTAGCTGCGAAGATGGAAAAGCGACAGCCCGTATTTTCCAAGCTTTGATGTTTATTTCTGATTAGATCAATAGATTTATGTTTCCAACTGATTAGATTAATTAGTTTCCAACTGTAACAAATCCAAATTCCTCATTACTCTTTGGGAAATGGAGAATTTGATTCTTTTAGATTACATCTAGATAATCTAAATATGTTAGTCTCTTTTATTACATGATATGACAGATCTATATTCTTACACATAAGAAGACATATTGATTATGTCTGATAACTTTAATCATTTAATGATTTAAGATTTATAGGACCTTGAAGACTTCTTGGTTAAACTCACTCAATTATAACGTCTTGTCAATATAATCCATGGCATAATACGATTTAATGTATTCTTACACATAAGAAGACATATAGATTTTCTCTAATAACTTTAAGAATTGAATGACTTAAGATTCATAGGACCTTGAAGACTTCTTGGGTTAAACTTACTCAATTATAACGTCTTGTCAATGTAATGCATGGCATAATATGATATCATTAAATTATATTTCTCCTTTTGAATATTTAAGAGTATGGCTATTTCAATTATAATGTCTTGTCAATATAATCCATGGCATAATAGGATATCATTAAATTATATTTGTCCTTTTGAATATTTAAGGGTATGGCTATTTCTTCACTATAATAGTTCTCTACAAAATATAAACAACTTCTATTTACTTTCATGTTCATGCTCTATTATATTAATGTAATTTAAGTATCTTGTGGCTTTGTTTTCAACATACAATAATGAGCATTGTGTAATATATGCTTCATAACATATTGAACATTTCAATCACCCACCATATTTGTGCCTTACCCACGTTAATAACTTTATCCGTATCATATGAGAAGATAGATGCAACTCTTACTAGTAGTATGATCATCTTTCTGAATATGAAGACTATTTTCCTATACTACAAACATTCAACAAGTAATGAAATTTTCTCTTCAAAAAATAATCTAAACTACAATGATAAGATCCATAACATTCATTTAGAACATTTTAGCCAAATGCATTAATCCCAAGTTCATTGTCATTCATATATAACTCATTAATCCTTAAAAAAACATAAATTTAAACATTACCATATTGCTTTCATTCCAAACGTTACTATGTGATTTAAGTTTAACAATATTTATTTATATGGAAAAACATATAGATTAAGATTTCATTTTAAATTTTAAAAAATTTTAAAATATGAAAGTATTTAGTGTTGGTACTATGTTGAATATTCATAAAATTTATAAATTGGATTATGGTTTTATTAAAAAAACTCTTGATAAAGTGTTTGAGACAATGTTGATTTTATTTTTATCTTAATTAAAAAGATGAATAATTTAGTCTTTTAAATTAGTGTTTATCACCTTATCACTTTCTGTTTTAACCAGTTCAAATAAAAAAACTAATATAGCTAAGATACGAATGAACTCTCACATAGTGAAACAGGTCGTTCAGTTCCTAAAACACCATGGGTGGAAAGGATATGCCATCTCTCTAAGAATAGGAACATTGAAGATGAAAATCACTTCCTCTTAAAGTATCCTGCGTACACCCACATTAGATCTCATTTCATAATCTTTGTTGCAACACCGACCTTCCTAGTCTTTTAACTTGTCAAAATTATAGTCAGCTCGGGAAGCTTCTCACCAAGCTCTTTGAGCATAGGAATACAATTTTAAAACAAACTAATTAATTGGTTTCTTTAGGTCCGATAAACCAAATTTGGTCTTAGTGGATGTTAACCATCATCATCATCTTCACTATCTTAATTTTCTTTTATCTTGTAATTATTTATGGCAACACAATTTATCATTAAATTTATATAAATAATATTTATAATATTATTATTATTTTGCAAAATGACTTCTTCTTAGGTTAAGTTTTTTGTATCCCATGTATATACAAACTGAAATGTCTATAATAAGTTATGATTAGTAAAAAAAAATTTAACAAATAAAATTAAGAACAAAAATATTTAATATATGCATTTATACTTATACAAATGAAATTTTTATAATAATAAGTTATGGTTAGTAAAAATAATTTTAACAAGTAAACTTAAGAACAAAGATGCTTAATATATACATAAATTCTCATACAAATAGATGATTAACATAAATATGTTTAGGTATTTAAAAACACCTAAATCATACAAATTAATAAAGATGTATAGAGCTTGTCCTATAAAAGTTTCCACTAAGCTTTGTAGTCGGCCATGTTCACCAATGTTCCTAGATACTTGCTTTACGTGCATAACTGGTGATTCTCTTTCTTTATATCTTGGGATTTTTGTGATATTTATATTTGTTGGTTTTAAGGTAGGATATTCCCTAGTTTTCTTCTCAAATATTTTTGGGATGATGGACACCACAAAGCATTGTTTGAATGGTTTCTTTTCTACTTTTTGAATGGTCCAGCATCCTCTTGCTTTTGTTTCATAGTTTTCAACCTCCCAATCATACAGTTCTGCGTGTGAATTGTATCCTACTGAGTCTTGGTTGCCTAAGTAAAGTTTCACCATATCTATTAGGTTCTGTGTAATCTTCATTATTCTGTAGCTGATATAGTTGTCGGATGTCAACTTCTTCATCAATTGGTTCTGTACAAGGTTCTCCTTGGGATGGATGAATAGGTACAATGCCTTTTTGTCCATTCCCTTTTAATTTTATTCTTTCTTTGTCTAAGGATATCGAGGCTTTCATTTTCTCCCCCAAGGTCGACCTACTAACGCTGAGAAGGAGATGGATCCTTCCTTAGGGTCAATAATTTCAAAGTCGACTTTGGTCGATATTCCTTTTTTCGTTGTGTCGACATTTTTCCATACTCCAATAGGTTCAATTAGGCCTTGGTCGGCTAGTTTCACGTATATGCCTGACTCATATAATCGAGGTTTGCCTAACTATTTCCATGTGCCTCGAGTCATAATATTTACCTGTGATCCGAAATCGAGCACGACTTGTCGGGCATGGTATCCTTCGATTTCCAGGTCGACAAGTGGGTCGTCATCACTTTTATCTTTTTGGTTTAGACTACAAATACTCTTTGTTTATTTTTCGGTGTTGTTGTTGCGTTTTATTTTATAGAGTAAATCGATGAATTGAGATACTGTTTTATCTTTTTGTACTAAGTGTATTAACTCTTTTACTGTGTTATGTCGGTTGTCATTAGCTTCTTCTTGTCGGGCAAATTCTTGAAATACATTTGTTGCATCTTTATATATTTGTTTTTCTTTAACTGGGTCAGGATAAACATTCTTTTATTTTATTTTGCTTATTCGTGGGTTATCATTCCCAATTTTTGTCCATTGTCAGGTTACTATATACAAATTCTTTGTATTAATTATATCATGTTTTTGCACACACGACAAGACATTAACATTTTTCTTCTTATTTATTTTTTCAAGCATAGTAGGGAAATCCTCTAATGAGTAATCCCCTACTCCACAACTAGTATATAATTTTAGGTCAGTCATGTCCTTGTATGGACAGTCTGCATATTGGTGTCCTTCCTTGTAACATGTGAAACATTGTATGGGCCGATGTGGTCGGTTGTCTACATATATTGAGGTTCCAATATTTTGAGGTTAGAAATGACATTATTGTAACAATTATTTTGAAATTGAGTTTTAATGTGGATGTAGTCAATATATTTTATGAGATGGTGATTACCTTTTCAACCCTTTTAGTATTACAAATACTACAAATTCTTTCATCCCATGATGTTTTAGGATTTATCTAACACCATGTTCACTATGAAGCTCGTAAGAGTTTATTCTTATTTTAACATTGTTGATTTTCTTATTTATGCTAGTTAAAATGTAGAAAGATACTTTTGATCTTCTAAATTAAAGGGTATCACTTTTTAATATTATCACTTCTAGGTGAAATCATGAATCTGGGTATCTATTTTGGGGGGTTATGTGAAAAGCAGTGTTGTTTTTCCAAGTTTGTCAACTTCGAGCAAAGAAAAATTAGATTTGTACTTACAATGAAATTATGATAAATAGTCATATTTTTACACCGGTTTATTCATTATTCAACTATTGTTCATTAAAAACAAAATATGTTATGATGATATAGACAGATTGTACTAAAGGATATCTATAAGTTTGTATCCAACAACCGCATGCAATAATTATTAGAATTTTTTTGAAATGGACCAATCTGAAAAACTACCATAAAACTGACATGTTTAGTTTGGCACAGCATCTTCCCTAATTTCCAATTCAAAAAAAAAAACTAAAAGTACCCTTTTGAAGACAACACATCTATGTTGGGCACCATGATTTTTCCAAAAATATTTTATCGTGTATTTAAGAAGTTATTGATTTTCATTTCAATGAATTCTATTAAATTTTGAAGCAATCCACACACCTTCTAAGAAATATAATAAATAAAATTAGTGGATCACACCAATTTCAACAAAATTCGCATCTATAGAAAGTAAATTGAATTATGCAACTAATGATATTATTTGTGAAGAGAAATTGTAAGAATTTGATATGATCCGATCTCTCCGAAATTGGAAGAAGAGTCAGATATGGGATGGAATTCTATTTTTGAAATATTACAGGTTTTCGGCCGAAAGTTAGATTTACGGGCGGAAAAAAATTCAGTCGAACTAATTTGAGCTGAAAATATCCTCCGGCCGGAAAAAAAAAACTTGAAACGTTTTTTCCAAACACCGTTTCGTTACATGAACTTAAAACGTTTTTACATTTTTTTGAAACATTGTTTCAATTATTTATATATATGAATGAAGGCTCAACATATTTGATCAACATTTTACACAGTTATAGAAGAACGAAGGCTCTCTTTTCTGGTAAGTATTCTTAAAACTTATCTTTTAAGGTGAAGGCTATTTTTATTTGATACCAAACATTATTTTGAAAATTTTTTGTCTTTTTTTCTTTACGGAATATGTTTCTAGAAAATATTTTATGTTACATTTTTTCTTAAAAATTCTGCACCAATTTAGTCTATGGTACATTTTTAAAAAATATTTTGAACAATATTTTATGTACATATTTACTTTTTATAACCTTGCCTTAAACAGGTTAATTATCAATTTTTAGTAGTCATATTTTGTCCTTTTAACTCGTAATTTATATTTAGTGAACACGGCTTTATACTCGTTAATTATGCTTTTATAACATTTAAATAAATTGTAATTTTTTTGTAATTCACGTGGCCTAGAAGTGCCAAATTTGGTTGATAACCTTCCTTGTAGCCATTATCACTACTTTTTGTAGTCATATTGTTTTAGGTGGATGACTTTTACTTTTATTGTATTTTCAAAGGTGAATTTTGTTCTTTGATGATTAAGATTCTCTCGAGGGCAATTTATTCTAAGTTGAAGGTATATATTGAATAATCATGGGCAACAAAAAAACGCGAAAGAGGAAATGTGATCGCACTCAAGATGATACCTTACATAATAAAAAGCAAAAACTCAGATACCATGAAAAAAAGAAACAAAAGAACACAAATATTGAAGACATTGCTAATGATGGTGTAACTAGAGACTTGGATCAAAATGTTGATGATATGAATGTTCAAAATCAAACTCAAGAAGAAATTGAACCAGGTATGTACAAATATTGTAAATTTGTTTAAAATGCAGTAATAGGTTTTTGTAAATGATGTATTTTTTAATATAATTTCCAAATGCAGATACAAATGCTGAAGATGTTGAAGACATTGAAGAATCACAAAACAATGCAAATATTCAATTCAATAGAGGTAATATATATATATATATATTTGTTATTGAAAGATTTTAAAGCATGTAATTATAATTATAATTACGAGTCATATTTTTATGATTCAAGTTAAGTATATTTGAAATATTCTAAATAAAAATTGAAATTGAAATATATATATGTGGCTTCATCATTGACGACGACATGTTACAAAATGTTGATAAAGAAAAATTTGGAAACACGAAACCTGACCATATTGTACGATATTGTGCTCAAAAGATGCATAAGCAATTTGTGGAAAAAGAATTAGTGGCAACACAAGCTCAAATTTTGAAGTGTTTGTTAGTCTCCAAGAAGTTGAAGGAAGCTTGGTCATTATTGGGTATTCAAAAGAAGACAAAAGATTCAAAGGTGAAGCAAAATGTGTTTGAAAATAATCCAATGCAATAAAAATGATTGAAAAATCTAGAAAGAAAGATACTAGTGATGCACATAGAATATTACAAACAACGATTATTTCATCTAGTACTAGACAAAAACGTTTGACAACGTAGATCAAAAAGGTTATTGGAACTTCATAGAAAACATTGTACAAATATAACAAATTTCAATTACAAATAGATGCAAATGATGAGCTTGCTTGTTGGGAAATTATTTGTAGACAACCCTATAAATATAGGGTCGGTGAAAGTGTTAAAGCTATGATGCATGAATATTGGGTGGCAAATTCTCGTGTTTCACCAAATGCAAGAGACGTGATACGATGCAGAATATCTCGAAATCAGTATGAAATACATCTAAACATATATTGGACATGACTCAAATACAATTGTTTAATAAATTCAAAGATGAACACAGTGAATTGAATCTGTCAATCAATACATTTGTACAACAGAAGCCATGGTATGTTAGACCTATCACTATTCGTGACACATGTTGTTGTCACTATCATGTTGAGTTTGAATTATATTATGACAAATTCCTTCGGTTTGGTAAAATATTTTGGTCGAATTCACCTCCTTCCACAATTCGTGCTTTTATATCTGAGATTCTATGTGAAAGAGATAGTCACAATATTTTTTACAACAAAAGATGTGTTGTTGGAAAGAAATGTGATAATTGTGGAACTCTAGCTTTATTCCACCATAAATATCCTATTGATATTAACGATCAGTCATTGTAAAATATCATAGTTGATTGGAAGAGATATGAATATGTCACGTATTCCCACAATTCTACAAGTTCTTCAAACGCTCTTTCGAAAAGAATAGATTTACAAGAATATAAAATCAATGTTATAGGGTTTTTGAAGAAGTTTGAAAAAGAAATTTATAAATACATAAAACATTCACATAGAGCACAATGGCAAGACTTGCAATTAAAAAAATCACGTGATGTTTTTTCACAGGGGACTATTTTTTCCTGTGGTTGACTTCGCAGAGAATTACACATTTGAAGCACAAACAGAAATACAGAGTGAATATTATCATTCTAACCAAGTTTCTAGATTTGTCCATGTTCTATATAGACATGCTCAACAAAATGTTGATTATATACAAAGCATGAATGACAATTGACATGTGATCAAGGAATACCATTTCTATATCAGCAATGACCGCACGCATGATACACATTATGTACAACATTGTTTTGGTATTATTTATGGTTCATTGGAAACACGTGGAGTTGTAATGAATGAACATTGGATATGGTCAGATGGATGTGCAGGGAAATTTAAATCTTCACAATCATTCTTCTGGCTATGTCGTCTTCATAAAAAAAACAAATATGAAACATCGTTGGAATTTTTTTGAAACTGGTCATGGAAAAGGGGAGCACGATGGTGCCAGGGTGTGTGTAAAACAAGCACTTTGAAGATATCAAATGAACCATTCTGCCGATCGATTTGTGTGTGCTAATCAAGCTGTTCAATGGTGTCATTTAAATCTCAGCCATGATTACAATCAACAATCAAAAGATGTGTGCAGGTATGAACTTTGTTTTCAAAACAGGTTTATTCAACTTAGAATGACTTTAATATGTACATCTACTAACATTTTATTCAAATGTACATGTAAAATTGTTTATGTTGGACAGGTTTTTTTGGCATATTGGAATCCAAGATATAGATAGATCAATCCCATATGATGCTAGCACTATTCATGGAACTCAAGATTTACACTCAATCAAAAGAAAAAGCTTCCAAAATGTGTTTCCATTTGATAGTAGGAAGCTAACATGCTTTTGTCCTATTTGCATGGAGGACACAGAATCAATAGAGAATTGTGAAAACATCAATGACAATTATGTTAAACCTTGGAAACACAACGAAATTATTTTAAAAGGAAAAATGCCACTCGCAAGCTTTGAAGAGTTGGAATCAGAGGACATTGCAATATCAACTGATGGTGATTGAATTTCTGATTTGGTTAGAGAAGGTAATTTTATGTATATATACTAAATACTAAATTTTTGTATTTTTATTTTAAAGTTTTTTTGACAAATTCAATGTTCTTAATTATGTGTAAGAGATGTATTTGTTGTGGTTGCACCCATAGACAACAATGAAAATGTGAGATATTATTTGATGCAATGCACAGAGAGAAAGATGAAATGATTGGAGGACTATGATGACAGAGGTTTTAAATATGAAAGAGGGCCAATTCTATTAAAATTTTATTTTTTTCAAGAAACATATCAAACGGAAAGGGACGATCACTTTAAAGGCTATCAACCTGATGTTAGATGCTGCCAATATAGTCATTTGGTATGTGCAACTCGCATAAAGTTGATAGAAGTTAAATCAAATAAAAAATTGAAAGCTAGAAGATGGAAGATGTCAAAAGTTGATCATGAAATAATAATTGAAGACATGATTCCTTTAAGATCTTGTTTCTAATTTGAATCATGTTGAACATGATACATACTTTTTATATGAAGGGCTTCTTCATTGGTTTTATAATTGTGACACTCAAATAGAGTGATTATTGATAAGTTCTGAGCTATGTTGTTTTGATGAATTTTTAAGCACATTCGTTATGAAATTGTCAAATTATGAGATCTGTGCCTTTTTTAAACTTAAATATGATATACTAATAGATTAGATTGTCAAACTTATGTACATGTCAAATTGATTAATTTTACTTAAATATGATATCAAGTTCTTACATTGTTGAGCTTATGTCCATCAAATTGAGGAAACTTATAAAATAGTGTTGTTGCATTGTTGAGCTTATAGCTCATTGTTCTTAGATTGTTTAGCGTATGTATATATCAAATTGATGTAAATTATATTATATATTTTTCTTGGATTGTTCAACATATGTACATCAAAATGATCTATATTAATTTTATAACGAACTTGATATGTACAATTGTATAAATTCATAACATACAAACATTCAATATTAACATTACTAAATATTAAAAATCATTACTAATGATTAAAAATCTTGATTGAATTTGCACAAAAGGGGATTGTGAAATAAATTCATTTAAAGCCAAAATCATTTAAGATACTAATTAAACCATTTATGTAATTAAATTAAAGATACTAATTAGTATCTTAAGATACTAATTTAATCATCATGTAAGATACTAATTACATTGATCCTCCACCAAAACGAAAAAAAAAAAAAATTTAGAGTGAAGATCGCAATTACATGTATGCTAAGAGGGATTATAATTGAAAGGGTTGTGAATGAATTATCATGTTATCTCAATAGAATTCCTCATAATGCATAAATATCATGCAAAGTTCCCTAAGAAATGGATTGGATATCTTTTAGATATTTTTTATGGATCTAGATCTATCATAATGTTCACAACAAAGGCATGTGCTTCAATACAATAAAAGATCAGGGTAGTATATTGATTTCTCATACACCTTCACTTGGATTTATTCTTTTTTCTACTAGCCACATTTTATTGATCTTATAAACAAAACCATTACTTCATAAATCTAGTGAGCATCATCTATTATTTCCATAGATTAGGTAGAAGTACCTTCCCTTTTCTTCAGAAAAAATGTTTACTTCTCTTTCTCCAATGTTGCCATGCAAAAGTTCCTTCCATTTACCGAACAAACAAAGGAAAGGAATGGCCAAAATTGCAGAGGTTAGCTTTAGAATTCAATCCAAATATGCCAATGTAACTAAACATTTTTCTCAACAAAATATATTTGGACCATCAAGAAAACACAAATTTAGAGCATTTTTAAACACAAATGGTTGAATTTTTACTTTATTTATCATCTTCCATACATCCATTGTATCTAAACAGTCACAATTAAATATTAGATTTTCCAATTTTAAATCCATAACGTCCAAAATACCATAATACACTAGACCATTTTCTTGTCTATGATAGTTAACCGTTTGATCAACACTAAATATAGCCTCTTGGTATTCTTGGCCAACATTTACTTTAAGATTACAAACTTTGGGCACCTTCCTGAACATGAGCATGAATATCCATGAGTCTAATATATCATGTTGTATCAAAGGTCGAAAACTAGGTTGTAATGACAATTGCCCACCCAATGATGTCACTAAGATCCTTAAAGTCTTTGAAAATTTCATGCAAAACAAAATTGTACACTTAGAACTTACATTTATGGGACATTAAAATTGTTTGTTCATTAAAACTTGAAGTTGATCTAAACTTCACAAAAGTAAATTTTTCAGCAAGATAAAAAAAAAGTAGCTTGAACTTGGAATGCAAAAGGTTGAATTTTAGAAGAGATGGGACAAATAAAATTTTCCATCTCCATGATTGGTTTCAAAAAGGACTTCTAATGTAGGTAATACTACACCTTTTATAAAACAACATTGAATTAATTTTGAACAAATTAGATGGTCCAAAAGAAATGAAGAAACCATAGATCTTAGGGTTTTGACTCTAGGGATAAAGTTGATATAGGGATATTATATGTTTAAAGTTGATCTAGGGATATCATTAGGCATCCAAATGATGGTTTGGATGCTATAGGATTCATTTGTTGAAAGCTAAACAGGTTGCCCCATGATAATTTACACATTAGGAATACGTGGATAAACCCTTATTCTTGTTCAATAAATGTGTGTGCTCTGAGAAATTTAGTGTTCAATGAGCAAGTAAGAACCCTCCAAACACCATATTTCTTACTAGTCATTAATGTTGTTCATGTGATGTAAAACATATCCCTAAATAATCCAACTACTTTAGGTCTTCAAGCTGCCAAAGAATTACCAAAGAATTGTACGTAAGTGCTGATTTGTTTTGGCTAAAACAAATAATATTTCTTGGTACGATATACACCATAAAATTTTCCACCAAATAGGATAAATCATGATATTAATTATCTCAAGAATAATAAGAAACTTCATTGCTTGGATTTTGCTAGTGATTACTTCAAATCAAGCTCAAAATTGGAGTATGAATGCAGGTTCAAGGATATTGAACATTTCCCTATTGCCACTAATCAACAACTATACAACTTACCAAGATATGGTAAATTTCCTTTATTTTCATTTATTCTGGACTATGCATTTATGAGAATATTGCATCCATTATACCTGAAATTTTAATTTAAGATGCATTCACTATATTCCTAAAGATACAATAGAATCTTCACTAGTGTTTTATAACTTAATATCATGTATTTTGAGATTGCAATGACCACAAATCTATACCTAAAGGCTTCCCAAAATCTATGTCCCAAATATTGTACAGGGTTTGATAGATTCAACAAATAACATGCTAAATGCTACAAGTATATCATTGGTTATTCTACCAAAGTTTGCCTAGAATTAAACCATTGCAGTGGTCCTCCTTGGCCCATTTATGTTGTTAGATAAAGTTACATGAAAGAATAAGCTGTAACAACCTCCATAAGGTACACTTGTTCCACATTACAACTACCAATTGTTAACCATAACCACTAACATATAGGCTAGCACCACAATATCAAGCAAAACTCCAATATCAAATGCATCCCCTACTGTTGAAATTGTGAAAAAAAATCGCAAGTGAACACCCTTGCATGATGAGGGATAACACTTTGCATAGAAACATAAAAGTGCTAGGTGTAATCATACAACCAATGAAACCAATGCAGTCATTCTTGTACTTTATCAATTACATATATTTTTCCCTTGTGTTTGATGATCAAATAAAACAAAGCCACTTAAAAAATGAGATGGCAAATGGTGGAATGTCTATGAGTGCTATGTTGAAATATGGAGGAGTGCCATGAGAAAAAACCAAATATACCAAACCCATGCTAATTATTACATAAATCCATACAAGAAGGCTCTATCCATTGATGGACAAGGCTAATATAATTTTCTATCCATGAAATCCTACAAGCTTGACACGTGTGAAAATTTTCATAGGTGATGTGACTAAAATCACAATGCAGTAACATGTTGTAACATTGCAATTATGTTGAGAAATGAATTCTACAACCTAGGTGGGGGAATATATTCAACTCTTCATCCATATGTATAACATCAACACCAATCGGTTTAATGTATTCTTTATTTTTTAACAAATTAATGTTCACTGAGATTGACTGGATTTAAACAAATAAAAAATCTAGTATATATCTCATCAAACACATCTTAAGATACTAATGAAATTAAATCATTTAAAACCAAAAACTTCCGAAAACAATATATCTATGAACGGTCCAAAATTATAAAACCATATATATATATCAACGGTCCAAAATTATATATATGTTTAAAATATATAAGTTAAACTAATAAGTTTAAGTTTAAATTTTTGACATGGAATATGTCAAATCAACAAGTTCACATGTATAAAAACATATATAAGTATGTAAGATCCATTATATGTATATCACTCTCCACATTCTCCTGGCGATTGACCTATATAACACATGCAACATAAAATTAAGCTTCAATATATAAATTTTATACTGTAAATAAACTTAAAACATGTAATTTAAATGTAACTTAATTCAAATTTAAATAAAATGTCAATTGTTTTTAATGATTAAAAAAACATTTAATCATTACTAAAACATTTGAAAGGTGCTTGATTTACCTCCAAATCTTGGGAGACACTAGGAATGTCTCCCAAAATTGATGATGAGAGGGGCCCAATACCCATGGTCCTAGGCGACGAGATCAGAACCTATGAACAAAAACAAAATTTCAATCTTGAAAAACTGTGTCATGTCAATAATATGAACATATAAGTTTATAGATATTTATACAAATGTACCTCTTTCAATGGCCTTAGGTTAACACTAGAGTCGACCATAAAATCACATTCATCCAACATTTGGGTGAACTGCAATTCAAATGAGTTCATTATATATTTAGATAAACTAACAAAACATGATTTAACAATTATGAGGAAAACATAAAAGTTCTCACATACCTGCCCCCTCCCTCCTTCCTCGCGATGGAGTAAATCAAACAATCCATATCGACAATGTTTTGCATATTCCTTGGCATCTTCAAGGCTCATTGAATCTATCTCACTGTCTTTTTTATAAGAAAAATTTGCACGAGAACGAGCACGTGCTCTATTTCAATCCATGCCCACATCAACAACCATTAGAGCAGATGGTAAGTTGTCTCCTATGACGGTTCTGACCTCTAGACCAATCTGAGAGGGCGCCTCCATCTCTGATCCTAATGTAACAACTCTCTGTGGCCGAGGCACCAAATGAGGTGTAGGCTTAGGAAACAATGGATCGCGATAGGCTCCTTCTCATTCATACGTCCTACCTTTTCCAACCCCATAAAATTTGGACACATCTGTGTAATATGGCTTCATGTTTAAAAAAAAACTCCACATAAAAAAATCTCGCAAAATAATGTGGCACTTCATCATTCCATGGAAATCTACCATAGGCAACCAATAATCTATCATATAAATGGTGTGCAATCTTGGGGTGCTTGAAATATTGCACCTTTAACATCTTTCGCTTCGATCCCTCTTTAAAATTAAACGTTGAAATGGCATATGATTTTGATACCCTCTTCTCTACATCAACCCACTTGTCAAGACCCGTCACCTAAGCCCTCCGCATTCACATCAAAAGAATAAAACAATCTGTTGTTGACCCAATAGTTCTATAGGCACCAATAAACTTGCCTAAAGATTCCAAAAGTATTTGCAAGCTTTGCCGACTCTCTGTTGGGAGTTCCAAGCTAGCAAGATCATCCCTCTTTTTTTATGGTGGGATGTACATTGTTCAAGGGTGATAGAAACCTCTTCATTTTCCCAAGGAAGATCATCGGGTATATCTGAAGGATAAATGGTCATGTGTTAACAACCATGTGCTTGTTCAGTAGTAGCCCTTCACCGACCTTGACCCTTTCTCTGAGAATTTGCATGACCTTGCTCTTGGTCCCTTGCAACATCCTCAGCATCTCCACCCTCATTTTCTCCAAATCCATAACCCTCATTTTCTATGAAGGAATCATCACCCCCAGCCTCTCTGAATGCATCACCATAACCCTCAGTAGAACTATGATCCTCTACATTTACACATGTAATCATGTATAATTTAGTACATAAAGACACAAGCATATATATACACATGCAAATTAGTAATTTATTTAAATAGATTATATATATATGTAACATATTACCAATAAAATGTTGATGGTCCATTGGTTGTTCTCTAAAATAACGACCAGAAGAGGGAAAATAGTCACGAGATGATGAATCAAACAATCGACCACACACATAAGCTTGGCCACTCTCACGAGACAATCTATTACACCGTGTCTCTACAAATAAAATGCTAATGAAACTTAGTAAAATCAACGAACAAGACTTGAAACAAATATAAATATTCATGCATACTCATAAATTTTGCATGTGCATAAATTTCAAACACATACCTAATGTGTCTCGATATAATACGCTAGAATCTCTAGATGATTCAGACCATCTTCGAGAGCGAACATTTGAAGGTCCTTGTCTCAGATGTCTCTGTACATATTTGACTTGAAGAATGAGTGACCACCTTGTCTCAAACCATCTCTACCATATATCTCCTATAAACATCAAAATAAGCACCAATGAACTAATGTAGTTTAGCCCATAGAAATTTTTTGAGGACAAGAAAAAAATAATTGAATATACTTATTGTGTATAAAACATAATACAATCAATCCACATCAAGTTATTAATCTTGTGGAAATGGTGGTGAGGAAAAAAGAAAGAATTTAGAGCCTTTTTGTTGATGTAATTTGATTCATATGGAGTGTGTTACGCACCAGAGCTACTTCAGTGTTCCTACAAGGCTAAGGCTAGAGCAAGGGGTCAAAATTTCTGATTGTATAGACCAAAGTGGGATTTATTATATGGATATAATGTCTGAGATATTTTTACCCCTTGGGCTGAACATGGACAACACCTTTGGTTTTACTCTCAAAAGTACTTGGATTATTGGATTTGATAACTGTCCCTTTGGTGTGATGAAGTCTCCACCATCTATGGTTTTATGCCCATGGGATGGTGCTCTAGGGCACACCTTTGTTGGAACAACCTACTATGTAACATGAACAACCAACATAAATTGATAGAACATACAATTGAACAATAGAAAAAGATAATATCTTAGAATATTGAACCAAGCATATGCACAATATCATGATATCATTATTCTTAGTTTTCATGGTAGGAAATTATCCTTGACAAACCAAATAATCTACCCCCTTTGGTGTGATGAAGTCTCCACCATCTAGGGTTTTATGCCCATGGGTTGGTGCTCTAGGGCACACCTTTGTTGGAACAACCTACTATGTAACATGAAAAACCAACATAAATTGATAGAACATACAATTGAACAATAGAAAAAGATAAGATCTTAGAATATTGAATGCATATGCACAATATCGCGATATCATTATTCATAGTTGTCATGGTAGGAAATTATCCTTGACAAACCAAATAATATACCTCGAAGAAACTTCATGGAAATATGTCTCATTTGTAAACTAAAGCACACTAAATGTAAAGGAACATATAGTGGGAATTTTTGACAACCTAGGGGGGTAACAGATTCAAGCTCTTTATATGTATAGCCTCTAATGAAATTCTTAAGGTTTGGCTTGGCATCTACAAAGTTTTAAATAGCCACAAATATAAATAATAGATGATATCAACACTAGTATACTTTTGCGCATAGATGACAGTCTATATACTCTAGTTTACAGTTTTGTGCTCTCAGGGCAGATTACAGGTTTTGCTCGAAAGGGAAGTTTTACTTCAAATAGAATAGAGAATGCTCTAGTTTTTTGTATGGTTGTAATGAAACACCAAACTGAAGGTACTTGTGAAATTGGCCCCATGTGAAAAATCATTTCTAGAATTTTAATTAGGGAGCAGCAAGAGGGGTTAATTAGGGATTATAGTTCAATAACTGCATGTCATAACTTCTCATAGTTCAATAAAATAATTAACACTAACATACCACATATATATTTTTTTAAATTGTTGAAATATTTAACTAGATATTTTCCAAAACTGGCTCGACCTAGGATCTTTTAAATTAAAGAATTCATATAAAAAGGTTTAAGTTTTGCAAATTAGTAAGGGATTTAATAGACAAAGGAATATTATGCTCTTATTGTTGTTGAACTCTAGCTCAGTGTAGTTCTATGTGTTTGCACTAGAACTGTCCAAAACCCAATTTGTAGTTCTGTGTGTTTGCCTAAGATAAATTTGCAAAAAGTATTAACTTATGGTAAATGTTTAAAACAAAATCATATTGAAAGTTGTTGGTAGATGCTGATCTACTAATTTTAGCTAAGATAGATGTCTTAAATCTTTTCTATTCTAATTTTTAGACTTATTATAAGTTATATTCATATTTTATCTAATTACTATTTTTAATTCTTTACTAAATTTAATAGAAATGAAAACAAAATTAATTTCTACTTTTTAACGGAAAATTTAATGCAAATATAAAAAAATGATTCCCATTTGGCTCTATTCGGATCCATCCGAGTGACTTTTTATTGTACATCACAAACAATTTACTCTACATTTTAGGGCCACCTAAAAGCACGTAACAATTCAAAATTTAGTGAATGCTTCCAGAGGCTAGTGAAGTTTGAAGTTTGAATTATATATATATATATATATATATATAAGTTGGTTTGCATATGCATGAATAATAAAAACTCGGGAGAAAGATGCAAAATAAAGAATAATAATAATATCCCTATCAATCATCATAGTGTCAAATTATAGTGTGAGGTTCCAACTGAACAAAACATAGGTGCTAGCATGTATCAATCAATTTTGAAGAAGTATGAGCTTACCTTATCCTATTTTCCATGCAATGAAATGGAATGGAATGCAGCACCACCATGAAACCGTGAAGCACCACAAATGGATGCCAATAAGCCGCAAAGCACACCCACCACCACGAAGCCGCAAAGCACCACCACAAAGGCGAGAGGAACCACATACACTCCTCTAAAAGATAGGCGAGCCCCAACACACAAGCGAACCCCAACATAGGTGAGACCCAACACAGGAAAGCCCCAATACATAGGCGAGCCCCTAACACACAGGCGAGTCCAACAAGATACGAAGCACCACCAGACATACATCAACCACCACCATGAAGCACCACACAGGCAAAGTACCACCACCATGAAGCACCACACAGACGAGCTCCTAACGCAAAGGCGAGCCCCTAACACATAGGCGAGGCAGAGGCGAGGCATAATAGGAGAGGCATATCTAATGCCTAACAGGCGAGGTGAGCCAGAGCTGAGGCACAGGTGAGGAAGACAAGAAAAAATAGGAAACGACTAAACTGCAAACAATTGCGTCATTAAAAATATATATAACTTTTTTTTTCGGCCGAAAAATCTTTTGGCAGAAAAATGTTCGAATGAAAACAAATCTGTCGAACATTATTTTTCCAGTGATCCTTACAAACCCCACATAATGAGGTTCGCCATTATTTTTAACATTCGGATGAAAGAATAGTTCGGCCGAATTTTTTTTTAAATTGTTCGGCCGAAAAAAGTTAAATAATTCAGCCGAAAATGTTAAATAGTTCGGCCGGAAAAAAAAATAGTTAGGTCGAAAGTGTTTTAAATACGGATTCCGAAAGTTTATTCTCATGGAATAGACACCGAGGTTCATGATTTCACCCTTCTGCAAAGTGACCTCTTTCGACACTCTCCAATGATTACCCAAGAAATGACATCTTTATGCCAACCTCAATTACCTAGCATGCAGATTTGAAAAATATGCACTTCAATATTGAAGTTTAATTAAATTTGGAACTCCTCAAATTGATGGGCAACTTAAAAAATTGTTGGTATCCACGTTATACATACACACACTTTATAAATGATAATGATGATGATGACACACTCACACAGGTGCTTTATAAATGATAATGGTGGTGGCGGTGGTGATGATTAATGTCCACTAAGACCAATTCTATCTTCAACATTAAGGTTAATGACCTCCTTTGTATGGAGAGGAGCAAGTGTTACAAAAAAATAAAAGGCTATTAAAGGTTTGAAATGGATCTATGTAGGTAATATCTTACTTTCCTTTTATCCTCTAAATTTTCCTCACACCTTAGCTTCTATTTAAATTTTGAAGTAATAATCATTTAAATGCTATCTTTATAAACAATTTTAGGAAGTCTCCAGTCTCCTAGGCTATTTTCTATTTTTGGTTTTATGGCACATGGCATGGTTCGTTGATTTTACAATTGTTCACAATACCAAAGCAATCTTTCCACCCACCATTAATCATTTTCCCAAAGTTATATATGTGTGTGTGTGTGTGTGTGTGTGTGTGTGTGTGTGGGTAAAGGGAATAGATCATACTCTATCACAGATCATAGAATATCATTCCCATATCATCGATCATGTAAGAACTTGTTGAACTGTATGGGTCCCAATTTCTCATTACATATTACAAACATGCATGCACAATGAAACGGCAAATCTCTTAATGCACCTTAAAACATTCATGAGCTTGTGAGATTGACCAAATTATAGGGAAAAACATTAATCTTCATGATTACAGACACTAATTTTACGTATGGGTGAGTTCAATCAAATGAGGGTCACTTTTGGCACGTTAGATGTAATGGAAAACTGAAAAATCAGGCATCCCTCAACTTAATTGCATTTTTTGAGATACTTACACAAAATATATTGCTTTGAGTAAAAAATATTAAATGTAGGAAATTGAATCACGTTTCCGAATATATAAGTTCTATGTATTGAAAAATTATATAACTATATCAATTTTCATTTTTTCTAACATCCACTTTTTAGTTTTTAGGCAAATGATAAGGTATGTGTTTTTGTGGGTGCGGGCTTTGAGGGCCTAAATGATGGTTTCGGGATACAAAAAATGTAGGCACATGGATAACTTTAGCACTAGTACAACATTATTTTTCGAAAATAAAATTAGTATTTTTTATTTATTTTTTAATTATTTTAGTGATAATTCCTCTAAAATGGTGCGTCTTATGTGGTGCAGCCTTTGAAGGTCTTAATGAAATAATCATGAAATAGGTTTTTTTATAGAATGTAGAGGCCAGTGTCTTCTAGTGCACCATATAATTTCTTTTTAAAATGACTAAGAATTGAAAAAGTTATGGAAAAAACACTCACAACATGTTTTTTGAGTTAAGGAGTTAGGACAATAGAAATTTAAAAAAAAATAGGAAAATATAATATTTTTTAATAAAATTTCATATTTAGAATCTGCAAAAAAATGCTATTTATGTTTAAGATTTCGTCAAAAATGATTGTGTGTAGAATATTGTAGCGAGTGCGTAAACAACGACTTCTTCAGAACCTGGAAGAAATGCCCAATTAGGTATGGTTTATCATATACCATAGCACAGGTTCAGTATTACAAAAGCAAACTCCAAACCATACACATAGGACTATTGGTGACATGAAAGCAAGTGAATTGGCATGCTTAAATTCAAATTACATTTCCTGCCCTTATAGAACTACAAAACACGCACGCGTTATAGAACTACAAAATGTGTGCACGTTATAAAACTACAAAACATGTGTGTTATGTAGTTCTATAATGCATGCGCATTATGTAGAGAAAAAAATATAGCACTGTATCCAATAAATAAAATGTATGGTTAATAGTTTAGAGGAGTTGTGGAAGGGTCAAGCGCCTAGGAGGATGTTGGAAGTTCAAGTGGGGATGGTTAATAGTTGAGATGGGGTGGGAAAGGGTCAAGGGCCTAGGAGGATATTGGAAGTTCAAGTGGAGATGGTTAATAGTTGATAGGGGGTGAAGAAGGGTCAAAAGGGCCTAGGAGGATGTTGTAATTTTGAGTGAGTATGGTTAATAGTTGATAGGGGGTGGGGAAGGGTTAAGGTCCTAGAAGGCTGTTGTAAATTCAAGTGGAGAAATATGAATGGAATGGGAGCATTATGGGTTACAAGGTTGAAGGGGAGTGGGGACTGAGAGCACTATTAGGAGGAGAAGCGATGTTGAAGAAGTATAGGGTTAGAAGCAGTACACAAGACTTGAGTGATGAAGGGGGATAAGGTGGAGGGGAGGAAGTGGGTGATGGTTTGATGAGAGAGAGGATTGGTGAATGGAAATTTGGATATGGATTATTAGAGGAGGAATAAGATGTGTTGGAGGAGAGAGGTGAAGCAGGGGGAAGTTGAAGAGATGGGAATGAGATGTGATAAAACAAAGAATAGGGGTCATAATGAGGTAGGGGGTTGAGGAGAAGGGATAATTTGAAAACATAGAAGAAGGGAGTATGAGAGAGAGAGAGAGACAACAATGTAGAGAGAGAGTGAAAGAGAATAAGATAAAGAGGGAGGAGGGGCAATGAGGGAGGGAGGGATATAGAGTGAAGGAAAGAGATAGTGAGTGAGGGATAGAAAGTGTGTGGGTGGGGGGAGGCAATAAAATGAAGTGATTTAGAAATATCTCCTCAAATCATGTTTAAAGAGCATTTAATGTAGGGTCTAAATAAGAGGTAGTCCCCTAGTGCTAATTAAAATATGCATTTCTAATTCAATGTATCTCCCTATTACTTATTCAAAAGTATCGATAAGAGGCATTATAAGGCCATTATAGAAGATGTTTGAATGTTATTGAAAAATCTTCTATAATGGCCTTATAATGCCTCTTATCAACACTTTTGAATAACTGATAGGGAGATACCTTGAATTAGAAATGCATATTTTAATTAGCACTAGGGGACTACCTCTTATTTAGACCCTACCTTAAATTCTCTTTAAACATGATTTGAGGATATATTTCTAAATAATTTCATTTTATTTCCTATTGTACTTTTTTGGGGAGGGGGTAGACAAGAGGAGAGAAAGGGGGCAGAGACACACATGTATATATATATATATATATATATATATATATAGATATAGATAGATAGATAGATAGATAGATAGAGAGAGAGAGAGAGATGGTGTCAGAGACGGAGGGTGGAGGGTTGATCGATGGAGAGAGAGGGAGGTTGTGAAACAGAGGAACATGGAAAGGGAGGGTGAAAAGAGATAGGGAGAGGGAGATAAAATTTGAGAGAGAGAGAGAGAGGATATGGTAGAGGGATAATGGCAGGGAAGGATGGTAATTAAGGAAGAAGAGAGGGAGAGATTGATAAAGGCAGTTAAATAGAAGGTGGAGAAAGAGGGAGAGATAGAGGGAGTTTGTGAGAGAGGGGGACACACACACACACATATAGATATAGATAGAGGGAGTATTAAATTGAGCACATAGATCTGTGGACAAACACACAACTCACAAGATAGATCACACAATTTACTCAGCAATTGAAGAATGAAACAGTGCAAAAATGGCTTGCAACTGTGAATCTTTTATTAATAAAAAATTAATTAGATAATAATTACAATGAAGTACAATGGCTAAATAACCACAAGAAATTCGAATCCATGTGAGGAAATTCGAATTGATTAGAATCTACTTGACTGAATGGTTAATTGATCTTGTCTAAATCATTATCAGAGTTCATTCGAGATCTAAATCACAAATCAAGTGTCTAATTCAGTGTTAACTAAGCCTAACTAACTGTGGTAGGTGAGGAATACACCGCTCCTGCATGTATCCATGCAAACCTAGTGCTAACTAAATGTAGAGGACTAGAACTGAATGTAACTAACTCCTAACTGAGCTTGACTAGCCACCAACTCAACTCAACTGACCTTAGTTGTTATTGACACTCCCAGTGGCTCCTAAATTGTAGGTATTGATCTAGGAGGCTCCTAAACTGATGCATGCAAGTGCAATCAGTGGAAGTAGGCATAAATTAGTGTTCCCCACACTTTAGTAATTGAAACATATGCCCCAATTAAGCCAAGTGGACCCAATGGTGCTAGTGACTAAAAATAGACTGGATGGACTCATTTCTTCTTTCTTTTGTTCAAACCTGAAGGCTCATTTGACTACTCTTTATTCACAGGAGAATCATCCTTTTGCTTCCCTTTATGATTTTCTACCTTATTTCCTCCTGCAACCAGTGCTTGATCTATGGAATATCGAATGATCCCCATTTGGATCAACCTGTCATGCTCATGAGTGAGAGATTCAATGAAAGCACCAAGAGTGGGCATCTTCCAATTTGGAGTAGTGAGCCTAACTTATTGAAAAGTTGATACAAAGACTGAGTAGTATGCATTGAGTTTTGAGAGAATGGCAAGGATGAGTTGATCATCATCCTTCTCAACCTTGCATAGCTTCAACTGGAATACCAGGTTCTTGAATTTTGTGAAGAATTCATTTAGTGTTTCGAAGCTGGATGGATGAAGAGAGATCAACTCATTCTCTAGCTGATGGACTCTCAGTTCATCCTTCTTATCAAATAAGGAAGAAATATTATCCCAAATCTCCTTGGGAGTCTTCAATCCTTTGATGTGAAAGAGAATATCTCGATAGATTGAGAGGCACAGGCATCCAAAGGATTCATCAAGCCTATTCCGATATTTTTCTTTGTCATAATTAAGAACTGGCTCTGCCTCTAACTCCATTATGAGTATGTAGAGATTCTTGGTGCAAAGTACTGACTCCATGTCCTCCTTCCATTGGTGGTAGTTGAAGGAAGTGATTTGCTCCATTGGACTGGACATGAATGCAATGATGAAGACAGAGCTATTGTAGCGAATGCAGTGAGGAGAAAGAGCTGCTTGTAGTGAATGCAGTGAGAAGAGATGATAAACTGTAAATCACACAATCAAATAGAAAAATAAGGTCGGCAGTCTACACTTTTTGGATTTTTCATCACACCCAACATAGTTGATCGAGCAAGCTTGATCAACAATTCCTTTACTTGGGATATTAAGTGGTAAATTCTTTGCTTCTGGTGCAGTACTAGAAGGAGCAAATTTGCTCAAAAAATGATCCAGCTAGAGATCTGAGGAGGAGAAGTGCCTTGTATGCCAAGGCTCTGATACCATATTAAATTGAGCACATAGATCTGTGGACAAACACACAACTCACAAGATAGATCACACAATTTACTTAGCAATTGAAGAATGAAACAGTGCAAAAATGGCTTACAACTGTGAATGCTTTAATTAATTAAAAATTAATTATATAATAATTACAATTAAGTACAATGGCTAAAGAGCCACAAGCAATTCGAATCCATGTGAGGAAATTCAAATTGATTAGACTCTACTTGACTGAATGGTTAACTGACCTTGTCTAAATCTTTAATGGAGTTCATTGGAGTTCTAAATCACAACTCAAGTGTCTAATTCAGTGTTAACTAAGCCTAACTGACTATGGTAGGTGAGGAATGTGCCTCTCCTTATTGCATCCATGCAAACTTAGTGCTTACTAAATGTAGAGGACTAGAACTGAATGTAACTGACTCCTAGCTGAGCTTGACTAGTCACCAACTCAACTTAGCTGATCTTGGTTGGTATTGGCACTCCTAGTGGCTCCTATATTGTAGGGATTGATCTAGGAGGCTCTTAAACTGATGCATGCAAGTGAAATCAGTGGAATTAGGCCTCAATTAGTGTTCCCCACACTTTAGTAACTAAAACATATGCCCCAATTAGGCCAAGTGGACCCAACGGTGCTAATGACTAAAACTAGACTGGATGGACTCTCGATTTAGATGTGACTTTTGATTTAGACATATGACCAAATTGGAAAAGGGAGGATTAATAATCCTAACACGAAGGAGCCACATACGCATAGAGAGAGAGAGAGAGAGAGAGAGATTATGTGGTATAGATGGAGGGAGGGGCGAGTGACAAAGAGATACGGGGAGGGGTGAATGATAGAGCGCACAAACACACACACATAAAGAGAGAGAGAGAGAGAGAGAGAGAGACATTGTGTGGAAGAGAGAGAGGGAGGGGTGAGCGATAAAGAGAGAGGGGGATGGGTGAGCGATAGATAGGGAGGGGGGAGTGGTGAGTGATAGAGAGAGAGTGGTGGAGGGATGGATAGTGAGGGTGGTATAGAGAATGTGGAGATAGATTATGATAGAGGGGGAATGAGGGAGGGACACACACACACACACACATAGAGAGAGAGATATTGTGTGGGAGAGAGAGGGGGAGGGGGGAGAAATAGAGAGAGAGTGATGTAGGGAGGGATAGTGAGGTAGTTATAAAGAAGGTGGAGAGAGGTTCTGAGAGATGGGGGGTGAGGGAGGGACACACATAGACGTAGATATATAGAGAGAGAGGGGGGAAAGGCACACACACATACACATAGAGATAGAGAGAGATGGAAATACAAAGGCAGGGAGGTCTAGTGAGTAAGGAACATGCATAGCCATAGATGCCAAAAATATTCTTTAGGGATCAAGCCTTGGATTTCCTCCCATGACCATGTTGAGGCCTTAATACCCATATCTAATGATAAAAACATCTTAAAGGCATGTGCATATTTTCATAGAGACCAAGCATACCTTGAGTAGGTCATGTGTGGTGCTTCAAGGAATTGTTCATTAACATGGGTTCCTAAAATATTCCATTATGGCCTAAGGCACGAGAATATTCCCACAATCATGTTTCAGAGGTCCCATACCTGCTGCTCAAAACCACCTAATTCCAATAACATCCATATTCGTAGTCCAAATATACCTATGAGATTCCATATATGATTTTTTAAGGCATCCTTCCTATCCTTAGATGCCTAGAAGCTTTAGTTAGGGCCTAAGGACATAGTTTCCTCCCCTAACCATGTCCATGGCCTTGAGATGCATACCTAGTGCTCAACAAATGATGATGACATGCATATCCCCATTAAGATTCAAAGGATTCACTTTCAACGTCATGTGTTATGGTTGGAGGCATCAATTTTGGCCCTAAATGGTTAACAACTTCCTTTAAGTCCTAAATACCAAGTGTTTCCCCCCACCCATGTTAAGGGGCCTAATATCTATACTTAGTGATATAAATGTTCTAATGGAACTAGTATCCCCATTTCAAGGTAAATGATACCATGGAAAGCTCTATTGAGGTTGTTAAACACATCATTCTTGGCTCTAGATGGCTAAAAGTATCTTCTAGGGGCTAAGTCCTAGGTTTCCTGCTCTTATTATGCCTAAGGTCCTAATACACATATATAGTACTTAGAAACACCTAATGGTTCCCATATCCTCATTCAAAACAAAACTATCAACTTGAGAGGTCATTTATGGTGATTCAAGTTGTAGTTCATGGACCTTGAGCCCTAAAATCTGGTTTACAACCTAAAATTAAAGCTTTATGTACCAACCATGATTAACACCTTATCCTCCATATCTAATGCTAAAAATTCCTAATCATGTCCATATCCCAACTTAAAGGTTGATGATACCCTTAAGAGATCATGTGTGTTTTTTTGAGGTGTTTTTCTTTGCCTTATATGTCTATAGGATTCCTTTAGGGCCTAAGCACTAGGTTTCCTCCCTCAACCATGTCTATGGATATGTTTCTAGTGCTAAGTGAATTCTAATGCATTGCATATTCTCTTTTAGATGCAAAATATCACATACAGAGGTCCTATGTGCAAGTTCGATGCCTTGTTCATAGACCTCAAGCCTTAGAAACTACCTTTAGGGAATAATTATTGAGTTTCCTTCACAAAGCATGGTCAAGGGACTATGAACCATACTTAGTTCTTAAAGCCTCTTAATGGTGTCCATATTACAACCCAAAGAAAAACTATGCTCTTGGGAGGTTAGGCATGGTTGCTTGAGATGTTGTTCTTGATGATGCTAAAATATTACTATAGGTCCTAAGTCTTGATGATGCAAACTATTGTTTTTATTCATTTCCCTATCCATGCACCAAAACCATTTTTTGTGGTTCTCCATGACCTGTGCACATCTTGCTTCTCTAAAACACGTGCATGTTTTGCTTCTCCAAAATGCGTGCGCATTTTTCTTCTCCATAATCCATGCGTGTTTTGCTTCTCCATAATGTGTACATGTTTTGCAACTATAAAATGTGTGCATGTTTTGTAACTATAACATGTGTGTGTGTTTTTATTAGCTTAACCTACATGTCATATGACATGTCAGGCTTGAGCTTAACCAAACCAAGAATTACATAACGCAAGCGTGTTGTGTTTTTATGTATCATGAGCATGTTTCCTAAAAATAGGATTGCATCTAAAAGGTCCCTCATCTTCTTGCACACACCCATATGCATTATTGTTTCCAACATATATGTAAGTAGTGGTTGTGTTATAAATAGATAAAAAACCTCCATAAAATAAATGCCTATCATTTAGCTATCATTAGGTGCATTAAATGCCTTCGTGCTATTGTCACTAACATAGTTTGACTCATTAATGATGAAATGGGATATAACATATGAAATTTAGAAAAAAATTAAGCAAAGAAAATCATAAATATTTAAGGGTGCATCCATGAAGGTGGGTTACAATTTTTGGCAACGCAATTTCGGAAAAAACACAAAAATGTACCTTGATCGAGATTTTTCCAACCCTCGATTGAGGTGTTAAGACATCGATTGAGGTATTTTTAAACCCTCGATCGAGGTTTTCTTAAACCCTCGATCGAGGTACAAGTGCTCGATTGAGGGTTAGAAAAAAGCTCAATCGAGGGTTAAAAGAAGCTCGATCGAGCATCTTTAATTCTTTTTACTATAAATAGGCAACAAACCTTTGATATAATTCACTGCGTTTGTTGGATAGAAAATGGTCATTTATATTCATTTGTAGATATGGGTCATGGAGTAATTGGATTTATAGATATGATTGATCATCTATTAATCCAACATCTATAACTCCAATTACTCCACAACTAATATCTATAAATAAAACCTAGAGGAAGTGGCAATAGTAACACTTTTACTTGTTTCTTCTTCAAGGTATGTACTATTACCCACAAGTATTATTTTTCTAGTCGAAATTATGTTTTATTAAATTTTATTATTATATAATTCTATGTTTGATTTTAATTGAATTCCAAGACCTTGTTCCCATGAACAATACGAGATTTGAAAAACTTTGATTAAATAAATTTTTGGGTGTCCATATTTGTGTGCACACACGAATATGGGCACTCGAATATTTTTTTAGTTAAAGTTTTAAAAAGCTCGATCGAGCTTTTGATTTAATGAAGTCTTCCAAAAGATCCTTGGGCACCTTGTATTTTGAATCACCATTTGAATCCATGTCATTGAACATTTTCAATTCTTGTGGAAATGAGAATTAGTATCATGTTTAGTCACGTGTTATTGATGTAAATTCTAATGTCATTCAATAATTTATGAGCAAAATTAACTGCAAATGTGTGGCACAATAACAATTTTGAAGAGTAAATAATGGACATTGATATAACCCAAGGAAATGAGGTCATATTTGTTTTTCATGCTCACATTTTCATTTCTCTCAAGGTACTAAAAATACTTTGCTCCTTCGTATATAATTTTTAATTTTAAAAAACTACAATTATGTGATATGACTATGAATGTAACACTAACTTTTATCTTAATCATTCTGTTCTATTCCGCCCTGAGCTCTGGGCTTTAAATATCTATCCCGGATATCTATACCATAGGTAGATCGTAATCCTAAGAATCCAGGTTGAGTGGACACAACTCGCCTAAGTTCATCTCATCAATTGAATTGCATGCATCATTTTTCTCATTGGTTCAATGCAAAAACAATACTATGACAATGATGCATGCAATTCAGTTGATGAGTTGAACTTAGACGAGTTGTGTCCACTCGACCTGGACTCTTGGGACTACGATCTACCTATGGTATAGATCCTCGGGTTAAATATTTAAAGCTCAAAGCCCAAGGTAGAATAGGACATGAAGGTCCTATTAAGATAAAAATTAGTGTAAATTCAAAGTCATATCACATAATTGTAGTTTTTTAAAATTAAAAATTATATACAAAGGAGCAAAGGAGCAAAGTATATATTGCTGATAAGAATCGATGTTGAAATTCCTTACCAACCACTGGTGACATAAACAAGATAGATGTTGAATTCTAATGAAAACACACCATGATACTACTTGAATATAAGCATTGAAAAAATTAGATGCATGTAGCTCACAGGCTCTAAAATTATTGTTGAAGCCCCAAAATGAATCCCTAGCATCACCATCAAGGTTTCACAACTATTGGTTAAAGTTTTGAGTTATCATGCTAGGATGCATTGAAGGGTTTATTGTATCTACGTCATGGTCATTTTGCTACAAAAAATAGTTTGTCCACTTGGTCAATGCACACAATATTCATAATCAATGTCATCTATAGTGTTGTTCAAATCTGTGTCTCTTTTCAACATAGAGTTCAATGTTTTTGTTAATCTTTGGTCCAGAAAAAATTTAAACTTCATTAAATTTAGTTATAAGGAGGGTCACAAGGTCACATATATGGGGCGCAACATATTATTATCACTATGAAAAAACATTTTTTTTATGAGTTGAGCGAGTTGGCATGTCATGTTTATTTCATGAGTCTTATCCATTTGCTATATTCTTAATGTACTCGTGTCTAAATGAAACAGATTGGTAATAGGTTATAATTGTCAATTATGTTTATGTACACATTTATCTATACAATGAGAGAATTCTAATTATATGTTCTAGGTGAACTATGGAAAGAGATTTCTTGTTCCCTAAACTTTGATGCCTCTTTCATAGTTTCAAAAAACTAAATCTAAAAAACAAAGGGCAGCTTCCCTTGTTACTAGTATATTTCACTATGGTTATAAGTATTATATTATTGCTCCAATTCTTCTTCTTATGCATTTATATTCTTATCATTTATTCGGATATGAAAAATAAAAATAAAAATAAATCTTTATATTTATTACAATGTTGAGAATAAGTATCCTTCTTCTTATTCTTTTTTATTTTCTATTTCATTATTTTTTTATTTTTTTATTTTTTCACTTGTGTTTTTTTTTATTTTTACATTTACCAACTTTAAAAAATGATAATTTCCAATTTCCCCTTTATTCTTTTGTAATTTTTCTTTTAAATTCTCTTAGATGGGTCCTTGAAACCCATTTCTAAAATGTCCTACATGAACATAATATTATATATAATATATATAAGCTAAAGCTTATATACTGAAAAAATATGCTAGTATATTGATAGTCATGTACAAAGCTTTTTTTCAAGTGTTTAAGAGTATCTTGATCGAGGGTTTATCAAACCCTCGAATCGAGGTTCCGACAAACCCTCGATCGAGGTATTTAAATACCTCGATTGAGCTTAATACTTCGTTAGAGGGCTTGAAAAATAGAGATTTATCCCTCTTTCAAGAAAACCAATGTTTCTCTGTGTCTTCTAGGGGTGTAAACCCTGCCATTCATGGCACACAACTGAGCGGAGTTCATACCGATAGATTCGTCACCAAATCCTCTATCCATTGAGATATCATGCAAGCGTTTTGACATTCATATGGGGTTTTTTTTAATTAGTTCTAAAACTTACACTTAGAAAACTAGACAACAACTTCGAAGCAGCTCAAAAAAAAATACGCAGGGTAAAATATACACATCCAAAAATTTCGTAAAAATGCACGCCCACAGATCGCATGTCCTATTCAAAAGGGTGTCTTTGGTTTTTCAATTTTTGAAAACAGTGAAAAAATCTGGGAGGGACACACATGTGTATAAAATGATGTTGAAATCAGATGTGGTCACAGAGGAAGATTTGAAATGATGTTGAAATCAGATGTTGAAATCAGATGTGTATAAAATGATGTTAAAATGATGTTAACATAAGATTGAATTATTGGGGTTGGACATGAGCCACTTATTAACTTCTTCAAATTTTTAAGGTCACACAATTCATTAAAAGCAAAATTTCACACATTAAATGACATTGGAATATTTAAAAAAAAATATGATTGGGAATTCAACATAATATTCTACAATTTTTTTTTCACTGCAAGTCGAAATTCACATGGCATATATGTGGTTCAAGTGCTTCTATCTAGCACATGAGTAAAAAATCAGGTTTTCATCGTCAAATTTGACCAAAAAGTGTTACCCACCTTCATAAAACCACCCTTAAGAATTTTGTATTTTTCATGAAGTTTTCATGATGTTGTATTCCATATGATGTAAGACACATCCAATATTTAGATCCAATTTACCCAAAAATAAGTGGAATGCCTCATGACTTTTGGGCTTATCTATTGGAAGGACTTGGAATTATACAAAGTCTTTTTGTTTATATAACTTGTGTCTTTTGATAGCATTATGTTAAATGTAATTTCATAATAATATTGTGGTTTTAAAATTATGATAGTTATATTAAAATAAAGCAATTTTGATCATAATAGTAATTTCAAAATTCTCTTATATTAGCAACAAAATGAATTAAAATATATATAATAAATAATACTTTATTAAAAGACAAGAAAAAATTTACAAAAGCTTGTTATTTACAAATAAATTATATATTCTTTAATATTTACCTTCTAATTCAAACATCTAAGGTTTTCAATTTATTGAAAAACAAAAAAAACCCCAAAAAAATCCAAAACATTTCATATTTAAACTACTATTTTTTTTAATAATTTCAAAAAAATATATTGTAAACTAAATATTTGAAAATTAATTTTTTTTTATACTTTTAAAATATCATTTTGCTAATTTATAATTGAAATATATATAATTTTAATTAATATTATCTTCCTTACTACCACATACTTTTTTTTCAGAAGAAAAAATCTTGTCCTTGGTATTCATGATGAATCAAAGGGAATATTACATGACTGGTATAAGACCATATAGACATCAGCATATCAAGAGATACTGATCCAAGCAAACAACACAATATGTGCCAGACCACATAAAGCCAAAACTCAACATGAAAAGGAGAGACCCTAGGACTTCTCCTATGACATCCATACATATATCTAGAGAGCACAAAGAGTGACCAGAAGGCACCTCCAAGGAGGTCCAAGATCCCAAAACTAGAAAACAAAACAAGGTTCTGCTACAATATATAGTGCCCAAAAAAGAGAAAAAAGAAAAGAAAAGAAAAAGGATCCCAGCTCTGACACATAGCTCAAAAGAGCATAAAATCACCAACCTCAAAAACATAATCATCAGAAAACTTAGATATATGGCAAAGGCCTGGGTCCAATATCTGGGCCTCCTTGGATAGGCCATCTGCAGACTGGTTGTGCTCTTTGTGTATATGCTACATGTCTAGTCTGAGAAAGTTTGGCATCATTTGTGTGATGGCCTCACACCAATAATCTAAAAGCAAGGAAAGTCAGAGCTACCTTACCCAATGCCTAGTTGATGATCACTGAGCAATCACCAAAGATATATAGAGAGGGAAGTCCCAAAGCTTTTTCCCAATACAGAAGATCCGACAAGGCTAGCAATTCAATCCTCGTATTTGTACTCAAACCACACCCAATATTGATATGAAAAAAATTATCACTACTGATAGCGAGATAAACCCCAACCCCTCCTTTTCCTTCTGTTGCAACACCATAAAAAAAACTGTCCGGATAGACCAAAATAGGTGCAAGGACAATGATTCTAACTTTTTTTCTTTTTTTCTGGTACTAGGAATCTATGAATATAAGAATCCACCTTGTTGGTGAGAGCATTGAGAGTGATTCCTTTTTCCTAAAAAATGCCTTTATTTCGTGCATTCCAAATGCACCAGAAAATGAAAAAAGGGGTGTAGAAGTGAGTGGGATTGTGGATCACCCACTAGTCAAAGAAATCTACAAGGGATCCAGCTGAGACAGGGATCGTGAAATGATAGATATTTTCTAGTGCTTCAAAAATAGAAATAGTAAAGGGGAACTCCACAAATAAATGTTGAACAGATTCCTCCTCTGAGTGACAAAAACAACATCTACCATGTCCAGACCAACCTCTGCCCACCAGATTGTCCCATGTCAAAATTTTATTTTTAATGCTAGCCATACGAAGCATTTTATCTTCAATGGGAAGCTATGGCCCCATAGTTCAATCATGCGTTTTCCCTTGCTCGGAGCCATATGTGTGATGACAATCAAGTCATAAACCAGGGCTGCCATGACCATCCCATTTTTTGTTAGGTGACCAAAGCAAGGAGTCTGAATCGTTAGTCAGACGAATACCTCCATGTTGCAAACCCAAAATATAAGAGTCCCAAATAGACTTCAATTCACCCCCCAACTCTAGATCATCAGCAAACAACCAATACGACTAAGAATTATCCATGGGATTTCGAGCATGCTGAAGGGTCGTAATCCCATAGTCACAGAGATAAGATCTTAAGTCCTGTGCAAAATAGTGACACTCGCTTGTACCTAAGACTGGGTCAGAGCCAATAATAGCATCATGTCCATTACCTACCTTCCAGCTTAGGCATCTTCCAAGCCAAGAAAGGGTTTTTAAAAACCCATTCTAGATAATGGAGGTTCCTCTGATCACAAAAATTTTATTTCTCAACCAGACATTCATAGGTTGCTCCTTTAATTACTTTTCAGAGACGACATGGTGCCAAATTCCATAACCCTTAAGGGCCAACCAAAGACTCCTAAGTCTTAAGGAGAAGTTGAACCATAATAAGTTTTTTATGCCCCAGCCCCTAAAAACAAGTGGCCTGGCCAGAGACTGCCAATCCACTAGATGAAACCGAAATTTGTTCTTGCTGGAACCCCACAGAAAGGAGAATATCATTTGTCTCATCTTGTTGAGTATAAAAACCAGAATCGGAGCTAAAGAAAACCAATAGATAGGTAAGCTTGATAGTATAGCCTCGATAAGAACAAGCCTACCTCCCAGTGAAAGGAGCTTGAAAGTCCAATTTCCAATTATTTTTTCAAACCTCTTTAACACCCAGGGCCATTCCTTCACTTCATAGCCCAACGGTTTGATAAAATATCCCAAGTACTTAAACCCCACATGAATGGGCTTGGCATTGTATGGTATAAAGAGATGTATGCTATCCAATACACCCTCCCCTAGCTCATTAAAGAGAAAACCAAATTTGTTAATGCTTATACAAATGCCAGAAGCAGGACAAAAGGTCTCAAGGATAACTTCAAAAGCCATCCACTCCTCCAAAGAGCCTATACCAAATAGCACTACATCATCAATGAAAAGCAAGTGAGTAAGGGAAAGGGATGCAGAAATTTTGATGCCCCTCATCCTACCACCCCCTTTGGCATCTTCTATAAGCAAGCTGAGACCTTCAATGACCAGAATAAACAGTAAGGGCGACAAGGGACAGCCCTATCTGATTCCTCTCGAAGCAGTAAAGAAACCCAAAGGTTAGCCATTGATGAGCAAAGCAAAATTAACAGAAGTGATACAACCCATGATCCAGTTCACCCCCTTCAAAGAGATTCCAATATGAAGCAGAATTAGTCTCAAATATGTCCAATTTACCCTATCAAAATGTTTTACCAGGTCAATTTTAAGAACTAGGGCACATATTTTTTTGGTCTTTATAATATGTAGGGATTCTTGAGTAATTCCCACTAGTTCAATGATCTGCCTATTTTTTAGGAAGCCAAACTGTTCAGGAGAGATGTACTTATCCAGGAAGGGCTTAAGTATGAGAGCAATAATTTTAGATATCAACTTATATGACAAGTTACACAGGGAGATAGGTCAAAAGTCTGCAAAGGTGACTGGTTTTTCTTTTTTTGGTATTAAAGAGATAAAGGTAGAGTTAAGGGATGAGGAAACCATCCCCGCAGCCCATGAGTGTTCAACTACAGCCAGAAGATCATCTTTAACCAACTAAAAAATTCCCAAGTAGAACTCCATCGACCAGCCATCTGGGCCTAGGATTTTGTCTTTCTTGAATGATTTTAGGGCCCCCTCCACCTCACCTAAAGAAATCTCAGAAGCAAAGATATCAGCCTCTTCATTGGATAGAAAAGCAAGGAAAAGTTTGATAACCTTTAACTGATCTACAATATTAGTATGTTCATCATCCTTAAAGATTCCAGAGAAATGCTTAACACCCAGTGCTTTTAACTATTCATCACATTCAACCCAAGCCAAGTCTTCGTTCTACAAATCCCAAATGGAGTTGTAATTCTTGCGAGCTGATGCCATAGAGTGGAACAAATTTTTATTGACATCCCCTAGAGTGTCCCACTTAACCCTGCTTTTTAATTGACAAGTAAGAATCTCATGAGAAAGTATAAATTTCTTCCTATCTCTGTGGATCTTTAACAACCTAGAATTTTCCAAAGAAAGTATGCCCAAGGGGCAAGATGCAAGAAGTTCATGGATCTTCACAACTATCTCCATAGATTCCAATTTCAAAATCTTAGCCTTATCCTTAGTCCAACACTTTACCGTGGATTTTAAACATCGAATCTTGTAAGGCAGACAATTCATACCATACTAAACAGGAAAGGACATCAAGGAGGACCATTCATCCGAAATCAGCTGAGAGAAACCCTCCTCCATGAGCCATTCCCAATTAAACTTAAAGGGGAAAGTGACAACAACTAGGGAATTCCATTCCAAACAAACAGGATAGTGATCCAAGACATCTACTAGAGTTGACCATACTTTGTAACGCTGCAAAGAGGGCACAAGGGATGCCGAGAATAAGAATCTGTCAAGCCTCTTTCTTATCCCATCATCCCCAGCCCTACCATCTTTCCAAGTAGGCCCTGCACAAGGAGGAGCGAGGTCGACTAGGTTATAGTTTGAGAGAAGTTTAGTGAAGAAGTGGGAAAGAGGGTCTAGTCAAGAAGATTTCCCCAAAATCTCTCCTGCATGGAGGGTAAAGTTGAGATCACCAGCAAGGATAAGATTAGGGAGTGATAGAAGACCCCACACCATTACCCTACTCCAGAAAGCCTCCCAATTAGAGTAAGGCCCATAACAGTTAATAATTGAGAAGGTGGTGGGAGAACCCTGAAACTTGGATTTTGCCAAAATCCCCCCCACTGTCTCAAAAGCCTTGCACCACACAGTGAGAGGATTCCAACCAGTAAGGACCTTAGAAAAAGCAAGGAGTGCAGGAAAGTGATTGGACATTGTTTCTTATATCAAGATCATGTCCGGAGCCAGAGCCACGAATATTGAGAGACATGATCTTCATCAAACACCACCACGGGTGGGTGTCATTTCTCTAAGAACCCTAGGACTAGAACCAACTCAGCCTCTAGCAGAGTCTTTAATCCTAACAACAACAGAGAGATAGGAGTGTTTGCAGAGAATATAGAGAGTGTCTTCATGAGGTTCGGGTCCATGAAAGCTGGGCAAGAGAAAGGATTGATAAGAGGGCAGATAGGGAGATCAACAGGTTCAATCCCAACTAAGGGCGGGAAATCCTCTGGTGTGAAGAGAGGAGCATCGTCCTCCCAAGTGGTACCCTCCGGAGGAGGCGAAGAAGGTACTACTTGCTCCACAGATAGAGAAGGAAGAGGTACCGTACAAGGTAAAGGAACATAAGGACCCACAACCAAAGACTTTGATATAGAGGCACATGCCTCCACATCCTGGATGAACAACAGTTCGCCCTTGAAAATATCTTCAAAAATAAAGGGAGAGTGAGAATTACACTTACCATCTGGGGAATTCAGATGGACACGAGGAGGAGGGAGAGGTGGTCCTTCAAGAGTCTGATCACGACAACTTGGGGACCGCGACACATCAGATAAAGCCAAGGAGCTTGAGCCATGTAGAAGAACTGGGCATGAACGCCTAAGATGGCCAACAGCATGACAGCGATTGCATCTAAATGATACATTGAGATAGTCAAGTCTTTGACATATGGCCATCTCATTTCACTAGATCTCGATCTCCGCTGGTGTTCCCATAGAGATGTCCATTTCTACTAGTACACGTGCCATGCATTTATCATATATCAGCTGAAAGTCATCATCCACCGAGACAAAGAGACCAATGGTGTTCACCACCCTCACCAGGAAGTCCTTGCTCCATAGAGGAAAAGGCAGTGCTGGGAGTAGCACCTATAGATTCCTTTTTACCACTTGCTCCCACGGAGGGTTAAAGGCCGAGTGCCACCAATTTAAGACCAGAGAGCCTGTACCAATCTTCCATAACGAGTTCAAGATTAAGGATGCATGTGAGTCTTCTAAGAAAAAAAATACTAGCCATACTTTCACCAACAGACTAATGGTCGAGAGATAGGTCAGTAAGGGCTTCCAGTGGACCGTCGCCCACTCTATCCACTTTTTCTTCCCCAAGCTGCAATATTCCAATCTGTCGATCAAAGCTCGACGACACAAGGTTCCCACTCTATCCATATACACATCACGGCCTAGAACATAGCTAAGTTTTCCCTCCTAGGCCTTAATAGTCTTGTCATGACGCTTAGACCTGGCACGAGAAGTACCATCCATTGTCCTAAGTCTCAGCAACAAAAATAAGAGAAACACCACCCACCCGGATAGTCTGGTGTCAGTCCCTCCGAACCTGAGACTCCCACCACCCAAGCCAACAGGTACACAATGGGGTCAGATAGCCCCAGGACAAAACCCTATTCAACACCACAACAGCAGTCCACATAAAACAAGCAGCAAACCATCCCCCAACCACCCAAAGGACCACAAAAGCTAGGCAGAGAACCAAAGGTTGTGAGAAGTCAACCCTTGATAACCCACAACGTCACCTTGGGTTACAATACAACGACACAAACAGACAAAACCACAAGCCCGGAACCCTGCCTCACTGATGTAACAAATATAAAATTAAATATTAATTAGATTAGTAATTATTATATGAAAGGGCGTAACCCTTCACTATGTTGGCGATCTTATTGTACATTTTATCATCATCCAATATATTATTATTATTCATATTCAGATTCGACTAATAGAGTACCGGATTCGGTTGTTCCATTTGGTATCAGAGCTTTCTACTCCTTCCATTCAGAGCTCGGATTCCGCTCCTCATTCTGCTCTCTCCATCGATCATCCTTAACCATCATCATGCTTCCTTCATTCCACGTTGTCCGCATCGTGACTCCTCTCTCCTCCTCCGCTCCACCGTGACTCCTCTCTTCCTCTCGCCACGTTCTCTCATCACCTTCGCGTTTCCCTCCTTGTTCACTCGGCAGCCATCTTCTTCTGTCCTCTCGCCGGCTACAGTTCTCACCCACCTCCTCGCCTGAGCTCCCACCGACGCTCCTCTCCAGTCCCATCTCTCACACGTTCTCAACCTCCCACAGTTCCACCCAATCCAAACTCCACCCCTGCGCTCCAATTCCAGCTACTTCGACAACATCACTTCACGCGCCCAAGCATCAAGTCACCACCATCTGCTCCATTTCCATAGAACTCCCACCCTCTCCATTATTCTCTTCCCTGTTGCCGCTGCCCATTCTTCTCCTACGCACCTCCATTTCCCATTCTCCATCCTTGCTGCTCATATCTTGCCACTCATTTCCCACGCGCGCTTGCACATCTCCCTGCGCCATCCTTCATCCATCCACACTCGCCCTCTATTGCCTGCACATCTCCCCATGCCCTCGTCGATCTCCTCCCGTGCACATCCCTCTACATTGGTTCCACTCACCCTCAGCCACCACCTCCCTTCACCCTCGCGCACCACCACCCTCCTGCTGCGCGCTGCGTGCCAATCATCGCCGCATCATTCCTCCATCCCCATGGACTCCACGCCATGGCTCAGCCTCAGCCTCCAACTCCACGACCTGCACAAACCAAACAAAAAAATTAAATATTATAATATAATATTTCATTATAATATAATATTTCATAATATTTATTTCAAAATATTATAATATAAAATTATTATAATATTTAATTTTCTTTTATTATATTTAAAACAAAAGAATAATATAACGGTTTTATTATATAATAATTAATATATAATTAATTAATATTCTTTTAAAAGTCAGTTTAGAAAAAAACCAAAAAAACTATGTACAAAATATTATATAGTTTATGAAAATAATAATATTAATTAATTAATATATTATTATTCAAAATTTCACCTTAAAAAGGCCAAAATAGCTTTCTACAAACATCCATGGCATATTATAGTAAGAGTGACGAATTCATAAATCTCCTTAAGGACATAGATGAAATAACGAAAACTATGGACGAAACATTTAAAGTAAATGTAGAGGGAGGTGAAAATCACGTAGAAGAAACCACCCACGTCGATAAAAAAAAAGATGAACCTGACCAAGATTGTGATAAGAGACAAGCCAATGTTGCTAACAATAAAGATGATCAATGCTGCGGTAAAAATGTCACAATCACAAACACACAAAGGACAGATATCATCACAAAGACGGCTATAAAGATCATTAACGGAACTCACACAAAATGTGTTGGGGATAACAACACGAAAATAGTTAAGGTTGTAATGTATTTTGAGCATGTTCAATTGACGAAAAACATAGTTAAAAGAAGCAATTAGACAAGTAGAAAAAACGTAAACAAAACTTCACCAAGTTCATACTTATTGCAAATACCAAGACATAATAATCAAAATGAGGCAATGGTCGTAATCAAAATCGCACCTCTCAAGTCATCAGTGCAACATAGAGCCAGAATAAAAGATGACAATAGGAAATACTCAAGCTTTGAGGACAAAGCTTCCTTAAAGGGAGTGGCAATGTAACAAATATAAAATTAAATATTAATTAGATTAGTAATTATTATATGAAAGGGTGTAACCCTTCACTATGTTGGCTCAAGCCGTATAAAAGGTGAGCTTATTGTACATTTTATCATCATCCAATATATTATTATTATTCATATTCATTATTAAAATGATAGTCAGATTCGACTAATGGACAACCAGATTCGGTTGCTCCAACTGGGCCCCCATAAATGGTGGAGCGAAAAAATAATCCAGCACAACCCATATGATCAAAACGAGGTTTCGACAGTTAGAAATCCGAGATTTCAGTCCACGACATAAAAGCAGATGAAAACAACAAACAATCATGAACGAGAGACCAAAAAATTGGGGAAAACAATGTAATATCCCATGCAACTCACAATAGACCTAACTGTAGGAATAACGACGAAAACCCATCAAAATTATAGCGACGACTGTTCCCACTTTTTTAATACATGGTTGGTACTAGTCCCCTATGACAGGGGAGGGACTCCATGTTCCCAATGGTCAGTCTAGACTGACAGAATTGGTAAAACCATCACTGAGACTAATAGGTGACAAGACCCTGCGAAGAGCCCCAAACATACCTGAGATAGCAGCTCAGAGCAAACCATCCATCCAAGCCGAGGTTCAGAGGCAACCAAGGCCCAGCCTCCAAGAGACCGCAACGATGAGGCTTGTTGCCATGACCACGCCACAGAACAGAGCTAGGGTTTTCGTTCGTACATATACACAACCAACACCCATACTACCACGTACTTGAAAACATATACTATGCTAATGATTTTATGAAAGCCTTGAGCATGAAATATACATACACCATGGAAAATACTTACACCATTGGATCTTTCATCCAACAGCACTCCCTCACTCTCCTGGTAGAGCAAGGTGACTGTGCATAAAGATTCAGGCCAACATAAAGCCAAAACTGGGATAGGATCTTCTTGTCAAGATTTCAGAACATAAATATTCATCCACATTCATGTATGCAATTAGTTACTCAAAAGTTCCACAACAACTCACTGGGGTCGACGATGAAGTTCATCTGTTTATCCTGCCACTTCCGAGAATGAGTTAACCAGCTTAGATCCAAATCCTAGGCTCTATCAAGCGCCGAGAGGGATCCAATCTCCCGAGGTGCAAACATCTTCTCAGGTATTGCACTCAAGGAGGATTGCACCTCGGGAGATTGGATACTAATGATCCATTTAAAAGGGGATCTACCAATGATGCCTCTTTACATGTTAGACCCAATAAAACTCAAAAAAAGATAGACCCAATAAAACTAAAGAAAAAAGATAATGATTCCTCGGGAGTTTTTACATGTTAGACCCAATAAAACCCAAACAAATATAATGATACCTCTTTTTACATATTAGACTTAATAAAAATAAAAAAAATATATCATTGAGATTACATGGGTATCTTACCTACACAATGAATCTTGCTTTTAGTAAAAAATATGAAAAATAGGAAATTGAATTACCTTTCAAGTACATAAATTATATTCTTAAAAATATTCACAACTAACTCATTAACTTTTTATTTTTTTGTGTGCAAGTACCTAAATGATGGAATCAATATACAAAAAAATTGCATCTAAAATCTCCACAAACTTCATGTACTTATCCATTGGTTACATTGATGTAAAGTTTTATTTCTATACTTAATTTATTTTTTTTAATTTTTAAATCATCCTAAATTATCATAGTCTTGATTGATTAAAAAATTAAAGAAATTTTGATAAGACTTCTTCCTTATCTTAAATATATTAATTTTTATTATTAAATTATGTAATTGATTTTAAACTAATTTTAAAATATATCCATCTATCTATATGGAATTCATTATACATTAATTAATAAATTTAATATAAAATACATCATGGAAACAAATATTTTAAAATTTATATAAATATGAATCTATTAAGTAACGTATGAAGATACATGTGGATAAAAACCATATTATTTAGAAGTTATAAACTTAAACAAAAACATTTATTACAGGCTGAAAACTCAGTTATCATTCTACTCACTGTTGATATAATCACAGTAGATATGTGGCCAGTGTTCTATTACGTAATCAGATGGAACACAAGGTGCTATCTTCCAATTGAGCATTTTAACCTTGAATTCATCTCCATCATGTTTTATAATTTTCTTTGGAATACAATATGGAAACTCGTTCTTAAAAAAATAGTTAATGTAATTGAAGAATATAATCATCTCATCACAGAAACAAAACATTCTTTTTGGTAAATTTTTGAACGAGAGTAAGGCCTGGTTTGTAAACTCACAATGTCAATGGTGCATGGCTTTTGTTCAGAAAATTCATCCACTACATTCCTTTTAAGTTAGGAATTTGAAGCACAACAATTTGCATATTCATATATTATTAAAACCAATAAAAATAATACTGAATAAAAAAAACACGCACTCCAATATCTATTCTTAGGTTTGATTGATCCAATAAATCCTTTCAATTGATGTGGAGCTTTTTCTGCTACCTTATTTAACTTACTTTTCTCTTTGTCTTCGTCGTCTTCCATCTCGAAATAACTTCGAGAAAATTGTAACAAGTGGAACTTACATAAAACAAACGGTGGCGTTGCAAATTTTGGAATTAATTTCTTTGAAAAAAGATGATTCACGAAACAAATTATCTGATTAATTATACACAATGTTTCTTGCAAGATCGTGAACTGGTAAAGAATGGGGTGAAAAATCTATAAAGGAGTACCTGTAGACTCGTTGGCCTAATTTTATCCATATATAGCAGTCTCTGGTTCTGGAAGGATACACGGAATAGATGGATAAAAACAAAAACAAAAATGTGATGCTAACCCGAAAAATGCATCAAAGTGCGTTGCAATTGCTCCGAAAAAACCCATCACGAAACGATTTGCTAATGCAAGTTCTTGTTGAGAAAATGAAGATGTTGTTGGAGTTTGTACTTGTTGCTGAGGAAATGAAGATGTTGTTGTAGTTTGTACTTGTTATTTGGCAAGACTGTGAATGAGATTTAATAATAAAAGTGACAAAAATAAATAACAAAAATTACAAAATTTATAAGTTAAGTTCACTGATTAATTTTATTTCTGCACTTAAAATAATCCAACCAACAACAAAACTTATAAATTTTGTAAATTAAATTCACTAGATTGCTAGTGAAAATCAGCATGAAAGTCAAAATACTGCCTAATTAGACAGCTCCATTACAATTTACAGTGGTGTGATCTTTCCCTTCCTGTTTTAGGCGAATTACTATTTACATCTGTATTGCCTTCGGTTAAGATTACAGTAGTATTTATATCTGTCAGTGAGTACACAAAATCCAAACAAATCTGGCCCTCATTATTCTGTCTTGTTAAATTCTTGAGAATTACAACATGTTCTGTGAGGATAATGTGGTGCGATTATAATAATATTTATAATTTAAAGATGTTGGTCGCTGCACTAAATCCAAACTACTTAAACAAATTTTTTTGAGTGAAATTAAATTCACTATTTCTAGAAGATTCACTTTCACTATTATTTTTTGCCGACATGTTAGTAACGTTACATCACATGACAAGATCTCCCCCATAATATTCACTTTCACTATTATATTTTGCCGACATGTTAGTAACGTTAGTAACTTTACATCACGTGACAAGATCTCCCCATAATATTCACTTTCACTATTATTTTTTGCCGATATGTTAGTAACGTTACATCAAGTTACATCACGTGACAAGATCTCCCCCATAATGGGCTGTAGAGCGCCTCTCGGCGCAATAATGGTTTAATGGATTATGTAATCTAGCCATACCTTGATTTTTAGTAATAGCAAATATTGACATATTTTCTAGTAAAAAAAACTTTCAAAATCAATTTTTTTAAACATATTTATTTATTCATCATTTATGTTTTAAATATAGAGTTTTGCCTATTGTAAATTAATTATGGAGTAAAGCTTAAACCTAACAACAATTACACATGATGTATGATTGCTGCCCCTGCTCATTACTAATTGATGAAACTCACTAACTTGAAATTAAACAACCATGCGATAGCAAACATTACTTTTCCGCACACTAATTAATGATTGCCAAACAAAATACTCTTTTCTTTCCCTATGAGTTAATGTATAACTTTTCTACCTACTCTTAAACAAGTCGAGAGATGGTTGGCTAATTGGCTTTAAAGCAATTGAATCCTAAGAGCTAAAAAGCAGTAGTATGTGAGTATACATAGAATAGCTGATTGTACCCACATTGTTTCACGTGAAACATAGAATAAAAGGCATCGATTTCTTCACTCTCCCTACTGGTTGAACTTGCTCATTAACATGTTATGAAATCTGAACCTTGGAGTACACATATTTTGGAATTTCAAGGATCAAATAATCTTCCTCACTTACTTATATATAAACATATACTTGATTATAGATATATTAGGTTCTTTTATATCTATTTTAAAGAGGATGATTAAAGGTTATGAAGAAAAAAAAACTTTTGTTTAGAGTATTAATTTGAAGAGAAATTTTGATTTATCTAATTTATATAGTTTTATATATGTTGTTGTAAATGTTTTAAATTTAATTTGAGTTCGACATGTTATTTTTATAATATTTTATTATTTTATTACTTTTTATAATAATTTTTATGATATTTAACTTTAAGATGAACATTAAAAAAGTTACACATATTTTTTTATGTACCTCTTCCATACAATCGTCAATAAATTCAAAACAAAAATGAATAGCATATAGGTTAAAAGACAAGCCTAAAGTATTTATTTTTTTACTTAAACTTATAGGTTAAAAGACAAGCCTAAAGTATTTCATTTTTTTATTTGAGTGCTTCTTAGAGTACTGTGACCTCAAACTCGTTTTTTATTGGAACTTGGATGTGTCTGATTTGGCGTTTGAGATGATATGCCAGAGGTGAAGATATTAATAACAAATAATCTAACTGATAAGTCCATTCAAAATTTATGAAGTGTTTCCTTTCTTAGCTATTTTTGAAACACATAATAAAATGCACTATATAGTATAGATTTTATCATATCACATGAAGTCTAAAGCATTACAGCATTATTAATTATATTTATAGGGTTGGTGGGGCTAAGCTGGGTGTCATCTTTGGGTGATTTTGATGTCTCTAAATCTGGTTTCTCAGAGCAACTGTTCGCTCAATAAAGGCTCGCCCAATAAATTACAGGACACTTAACCCACAAAAAATATCAATTCGAGTAACATTTAATAATGATTTGACAGCTTAACAGGCAGGTCGACTTAACACTTAGGTCGATAGTTAACATTGGTTTAGGCACTAAGCTACTTCGCGGTGGCTTCACTCGATGGTTGGGCAGCTCGTGGCGAGTTGGTTATGTTCAACATGGCCACGAATCCATTCTCGGCGGGCGGTGCATGAACTATAACCTCTATGAATAAGAAGGGCCTCAAATTTTGTTTTTGTTGAGGGTTTTCATTCCGCAGTGGTTTTCTGTGCATTTGTTTATGGGCCTCGCAGCTATGGTCATAGCTAGATTCGTTTCAGTTTTCTATGTATTCATTTCTGGCAGGTATGGTAATTGACCAGTTGATTTTAGTGATTTCAGTAAAAAAAAAATTAGTTAAATGATTGATTCCCATGTCTCAGGTTTTTATTCCGCGGTCTATTTTTGTGTATTAGTTTTTGATCCTCGCAGGTATGGTCATAGCCAGATTCATTTCAGTTTTCTATGTATTCGTTTTTGGCAGGTATGGATCAACTATTTGAGTTCGAATATAAATCGGCAAAAGTTTTCTTTTGATCCACGGTTATGTTTGTTTTGCATGTGCAATGGGGAAGAAAGTATGCATGCTGGTGCCCGAATTTCCATGCGTCAGATGCCAGTAATTACCATAATGGTGAGCAATAGGATTAGCAACACTCTCTGGCTTAACCAGCAAACCTTCATCCATTTTTGTTTGATGCTACTCTTTTTCAAGTTTTACCTATATTAGCTATTAACGGATAGTAAATTATGTACCTGTCATGCCATGTTGTACTTTCTCTTTAACTCCAACAATTTATATGATATTTGATATACAGTAAAAATAAAAATTGAGAATCGTTCCACATAAATCGATTTAGAGGGATGCATTTATCGAGAGAATTGTTCCACATAAATCGATGTAGAGGGATGCATTTATCTATTTGCCATGTTAATGTATTGTTCTTGTTTCAATTATTGGATAAAACTCTTTTGGCAACATATATTATAAACAACTTGCGCAATTAAACTCTCAAATTGAAACTAAACATATAACAATTCAAACATGAAACATGTAAATCATAAATTATAAACAACTTGACAATTAAACTCTCAAATTGAAACTAAACATATAACAATTCAAACATGAAACATGTAAAATATCTGCAAGGTAATTTATTTTTGTTTTAAGATCGTTGGATAATTTAATTTTGTTTTAAGATCGCTAAGAATGGGCAGCCATATCAACCACTATTTGGGTTTTGTCAATTGAAATAAGGATGAACCAGCCGTCGAGCAACAAATCACAATAGCATAGAAATTGAAACTAAACATATAACAATTCAAACCAACAATAAACCCACTGTAAAATATCTGCAAAGTAATTTATATTTGTTTTAAAATCTTTGGGTAACTTATTTCTGTTTTAAGAATGGGCAGCCATATTAATCATTATTTAGGTTTTGTCAATTGAAATAACGATGAACCAGCCGCCTAGCAACAAATCACAGTAGCATTGAAATAATGACAAACAAGATAACAAATTACCGTAACATAGAAATAATGACAAACAAAATTTATGCATTTGTGAAAAAAACCATATTATACAATAGATAAATAGAACTAATAACAAACAACATTTATGGGTGAGTGCAAGAAGATGATGGACCTTTAAGATGCAATCCTAGTTTTCAAAAACAACATCATGCTACCAAAAAATACATCAACCCGAGCCTGACATAGCACTTGGTATGGTTCAACCCCAGCCTGACATGTCATAAAACATGTAGGATAGGAAAACACATCGCGTGCGCGTGTTAGAACTATAAAACGCGTACGCGTTGTATAACTACAAAACGCGCACGCGTTTTGTAGTTATAAAACGCGCACGCGATATGAAAATTATAAAATAAAATAAAATACACAGTCCCGAGCCCAATTTCATTATCAGAAACGCGATTTCGACGGGCAGCGCAGCGTTTGGAGCGTTTGGAGCGAGATTTGAAGAGGCATTGGAG